>JACDJE010000346.1:364485-890518 GCA_016647715.1 Pavo muticus
AGGCAGGCAGGCAGGCAGGCAGGCTACAACCACAAACCAGTTATGTTTGTTCTTGTGATTAATATCATTTCCTAAAACCTATGTGGCTGGATCAGTTTCAGGGCCATAGCTCTTTTTCCAGCTCTTATTTTGTTCTGCCCAGGAGAAATAGTCTAAGTAGAAGTCTCCTCTAACATATTCAACTTCGTTTCACATCTACCTCTGTTGAGCTTTGATAAAAAATTGTGTAGAGAAGACTACATTTAATTGTGCATGAAATCACCACCACATAGTAGATGAAAACCCTTCTGAGATCTTTTTTGGATTCTATAAACAAAGTTTGCGTAAATATTTTTTTTGTAGCTGTATTATTCAGTGTTAGAAAATGTGAATCATTATAATCTGTTGTATTACTCCTTCACATATTTGGAGTTGATAGAATAGTGATATTAACACAGGCAGTACTGAAACAGAACCAAGATACTTGTCTCATCTTAACATGCAGTTCTGAAGGTGAGAGTTAGTGTTTCAAAAAGATTTCTATTTCTTTGAATAATAATGATAATAATAACAATAACAATAACAACAACAACAACAATAATAATTACAATAAGGCTAGTTTTGCTGCTTTGACCACCTTTCTTTATCTGAAAGATTTCCACAGAAATAATTTGATTGAATTTCTTTTGGTATGTTACTTCATTTCCAAGGATTTGAATAGAAATGAGTCTTACCAATACCTCTGCACATGCATGTCAAGGATTTCACAAAGCTGTCTGGAATGCATTGTTTTTTTCTCAATCTTTATATAATGAGGGAATCATTTTATCACAAAGCAGAAATGTTCTCATATAGTGTGCATGATCATCAGTTTTCAAATGGATGAAATTATAAAATTTTTTTATAATTACTCAGAGAACAAAATGTAATATTTAAAGAATAAACCGAGCAATTTCTGGTAACTGAAGCTTTTATTCCAAAACAAAGTTCGTTCTGCAGTGGTTTTCTAAAATTTCATAGCAGCTGTAACACTAACAACAAAACAGCAACACCAGAGCCCTTGAGCAGGAAATCAAGGATGTCACTTTCAGAAATATACTTTATTATACAGTACTTCCAAATTGTATCGCTCAAACTGAAATCTATTGTTTCTATTAAAGTTGCATAGGTTCAATATAGTCAAAAGAAGGAGCGAAACAGCAAATCATAGAAACATCCCCCACAGTGTATAGCTGCTGGTAAATTAAGTACATTAGCAACACAGCTTACTATGGGAATTTGTCTGTACATTTTCCCTAATTCTAAGCTCTTAGGCTTAGGTACTAGATGCAATACTAGGAGCAGCGATAAGGATGCCGTTTTCAGTATCGAACCCTTAAACTTGAGTTTGGCAGTCTTGCTTTTTCGTTCCAAAGCACGGAGGATGAGATTGGTGAAGAGCAACACTGCCCTCCGGTGGCCGGATTGCTTTTTCGCAGAGGTAAACAACTGGAAAGATTGGATAGGCCTATCTATTCAGCTCCTAGAATTGCATTGTTAACAAAATTGCATGCAGGGGACTGAGAATTTCAAGTTAGGTTTATAATATTAATGATTAAATGATTATCTTACAGCAATATATAAAACAGTTTTATGCAAGATTAAAAATCACTGGAAAACAAAAATGGAGAAAACAGTAACATACCAGCTGTATAGTGTCAGTAAAGATTATTTAACTTGCTTCATGTCTCATTCACTGTCTCATGAGTTTTCTTTGCTGCCTCATGAGTTTTCAAACCCTGAGATGAAAGATTTATGGAGGATTTTCCAATCCTTTTTAAAATAGATCAGATTTTTTGAGATCTTAATTTTTTAGTCACTGCACAAATAGGTAGTAGACACTAGATCAGATAAATAATGAAAATATTCCCTTTTGAGGCCAATCTGAAAGAAATATGAGAATAAAATGTGTACAGTTCAAGTTTGTGAATGTACAACTATGTTTATGTAAAAATAATTTTTCCTCTTTCCAGTGTTTTAAACTGCTGTATTTAGTATCAGATATCTATTCTTAGCTCTGTAAACAACTAATTGTCAGCATAGCAGACAACTTTATCAGGCTGCTCCTCGTTTTAGCTGGGGTCTTTCAGCATTCTTGAAAAACCTCCATTTGATAAAATTTTATAATAATTTTATACTTTATAAAACTTTATATAACTTTACCATACTGTATTTTTTCCTGGTTTAGTAGTTTGTTTTATCATAAATATTGTCATGCTCAGTAACAACATTCATGAAGTATTTCCATGGCCATTTTGCAAGGATGTATTCTCCAGCACATCAGATTCTTTTTAGTGAAAGATACACAGAGTGCTGAAATTTTTCTATCATCTCTAAAAATAATTATGATGGAGTTAAACTAAAAAATGTGCTGCTTTACTGAAAGACAGTTTTTCAGATAGTGATATGCCACAAGCATATACTTCTCTCATACATGCAGCAGTAATTTTTATACTATGTTGCTTTGAGATATTGAGTTGCTATTATGCCGGATTCCACTCAATTATTAGGACTACCTAGGCTGGCTGTATTTAAGCTAATGTCAGTAATGTTGTTACAGATCAGATTTATCTCTTGTTCCTATCCTGAAAGATGTCAGCTACAGAACAGGCTTAATGTTCCATTTGTTCCAAGGAGATATTTGAACTCTTTCTGCTCACAGAAATAAAAAACCTCTTTCCATACTTACTTACACTACCACTTACACCTACCATTATACAATGTGATATGTTAATGCTGACATTTTTAAAGACCGTTACAGGAAGAAGATACTCCAATTCCATTTATATTCCAAGAAAGTTTTTTAACCTACTCCTTTATACTAGTGTTAAATGTCACCTTACCAACTACTTCGACCACGGGAAATGAGTGAACGATAAGGTTATGTAGTACATCTGCACCTAGCACAAAATCAATATATATTTCAGTCTTTAAGTATTTTTGAACTTATACTAAAATCACTGTTCTAGTGCCCCAGGATCCTTAAAAGAAAATAAACATCTGCCCTGAATCTTTCTTGTTGCAATTTAAGAATATTGTTTCCTGCCCCAACTGTATGATGAACATGTTATTTGCTTTATCCTCACAGTCGCATTTTATATTTATAGCAGTTTGTTGTGTTTCCCTAAACTCACGTATTTGAGAGATCCTTCTATATTTCATTATAGTTTACAATTCTGAGACCCCAGATCTTCATTATGGTTTTTAATTACCTTTGATATCAATACAGAGACCTTAACAGTGACAGACGATAGAGTAGGAGGTATTATTTGCTTGTCATATAATCCCAGATGGCTTTCTGACTGTAATCTAGTAAGATCCTACTAAGCCTAGAGGACTGGAGAAGTGATTGTTGTGCTTGGCTCTGGTGAGGCCACACCTCAAATATGATGTTCTTTTGGGCCCCTCACTGCAGGAAAGACATTGTGGTATTGGAGCATGTCCAAGGAAACAGTGAAACTGGTGAAGGGTCTGGAACATAAGTCTCATGTGGAGCAGCTGAGGGAACTGGATGTATTTAGCCTAGAGAACAGGAGGCTCAGAGACCTTATTGCTCTCTACAGCTGCCTGAAAGGAGGTTGCAGAGAGGTACAGGTCCGTCTCTTCTCCCATGCAACAAGTGATAGAACAAGAAAAAATGGCTTCAAGTTGAGCCAAGGGAGACTGGATATTTGGAAAAGATTCTTCACTGAATAAGTTGTGAAGCATTGGAACAGGCTGACCAGGGAAGCAGTTGAGTCAACATGCCTGCTGTTATTTAAAAGATGTGTAGTTGTGGTGCTTAAGGACATGGTTTAGTAGTAGACTTGGAAGTGCAAGGTTAATGGTGACTTGGTGACCTTAGAGGTCTTTTCCAATCCAAAATTATTCAGCAATTCTATGGACTGCCACTTGTTCTTTGTTCTGTAGTTATATTGTTTCTACTGAAATATAATCCTTATAATAAACTTCCACAGGCATTTTTTCAGTCACCAGACCTTTGGTGTCAGCCTTCTGAATAACTTTTTAAAATGCTCTGCATCCACCTGGCAACATTTTTATTATGAATAATTTTCGTATAAAACAGGATCAAAAATCTACTTAAGTCAAAATATCTGACTGACCATATGACCTCTGCTATCCTAGGGGGAAAAAAAAAAAAAGGGAGGGGGGGAATTGGAATCGAGTAACATGTTCTCTAAAACTCCATGTTCTAACTTGTCAGTTTTCCTATCTCTATTTCATTTGGAACGCATTGAAGTAGTTGGAGTACTTCTTCCATTGTTTTTTACTGTTTTGTTGTTGTTGCTGTTGTTTTTCTATGAATTGAACCTACATCTGGAGTTGTGGTTTTCAGGCATTTTTAAGTTACCTTTTGTAAAGATATTATATTCTTGCTTTTTTATTGACACTTTTTCTCTACAAGTGTACTTTTCAAGATGTCAGACCATTTCTGCCCTTGCATAATCTCCTTGTCTTGAAAAAAATTCCTCAGAGGGAGAATCTTTTATTCTTCTTGTTCTTCACTTAGAGATTGACTTGACTTTACCACATCCATGCCAGCAGTAATGTAGATGGCTTTCCTGGTTGTGACATAAACTCACATTTCTTGTCTGTCCAGATGCCACCTGTTTTACGTTAAGAAAAAATAAACAGTGCATTTGATCTTAATTTTTTGATGGGTCTTCAAATCTGCCATTATCATATCAGTCTGCTAAGTATCTTAGTTCTCTTGACAGATTTCCATTTCCCCCGTCCATCTTCTCAAACAATAAGAAGTCATACTTGAAGCCTTACACTGCAGAATCTTTTTTCTTAGCATGTTCTCTGTTTAGTCATGCATGCTGGCTGCATGTTACAGACAGGACAAAAAAAGTATGACAGAAAATACTTAGCTTTAAGCTTATGTTTCCATGCTTTACTGAATCAAAGCTCAAATTATGCATCAAGTTAAATTTTCTCAGTGATTTTCAAAATGCTGTAGCAGTATGATTCCCTCAACAACTAATTTGTCTAGTCTTCACAGATACGAATAATATTTTAAAACTATTCTAAATTGATCAGTTGTCCGTCCCATCCAAAGACTTTTTAAAGCATGGCACTAAACCACTGATTTTAGGAAGACTGATTTGCATAAATAGCATAGAGACATTTAATGTGTCTTAGCTTCTTTTTAAACACTGACAAGATTTTAAAAATAATCTAGTATTTTTGTAAGTGCAGAAACTAAACAATATGCATTAGTTTGTTAGGAAATCACTTTTAAACATGTTTTCTTAACATGTTAAACATTAAATATAATGTATTTAGGAGGCTGTGTTTGCATATATATGAAAAATATCTCAGAAAGCTGGAATAAATACAGTGAATTAAGATTTGAAATATCCTCTAAAAATACATAATGTAGCAAGGTTCGAATGCAAATATGTTTTTTTTTTTTGTCTTTTTTTTCTGTTTTTTGTTTTGTTTTGTTTTGTTTGTTTAAATATGTATGTAAGCTCTATCCCATAGGGCCTGCTTCACAATCAGCTGACGTCAGTGGTGTCAATAACAATGATGTCAGTAAGATGGTCCTTCTTTGGGCTTTGGATCAGACATACTGGCAACCACTTCCCACTTTGACCAAATTGCTCTGTTAGATTTTGTTGACATAATTCCTAAAAAAGGAATAGGCCATTCTTTTATATATATGTATATATTATTTTTTTTTTTATAAGCATAAGCTTAGCTGATCCTTCCAGATATTAGAACATCTGTCCATCTTGGGATGATAAAAGGGGGCATATCTCCTTGCTATATAAATGCCAGTATTAAAAAAAAAAAAAAAAAAGAAAAAGAAAGCAATGAAATTGAACCTACAACTCCAGGAAAGAACATTTTGGTTCTATTATTCTGCAAAATTGCAGGAGGACTAACACAGCCTGGGGAAGATTTTGAAATGAATTATCCTTAGCTGCACTTTCCCTTATGGCTGAATTCCAAAGCAAAGCACTTTCCTTCTATTCCCTATAAATATCTTTTCCTGTCATCTCCTAGTTTATTTTACATTAGGGACATGATCAGCTTTTATATGCTTTTAAAGATCCATTTCTGACAGAAGGTAATGGCATTTTGAACTTTTTACCTTCACTATCACTTTAGATTTTTTTTGAGCAATGAAATTGGTCTTTTTTCCTTCTTAGTTTGCAGATGGTGAAAACTGATGTATCAGCCTCCTTCATGTTTCCCATTGGGCACCAAGAAATGAAAAGGCAAAACACCAGGTCTGAAGGAGATCAAGAGACAAAAATTCAACAGTGTCATTTTTTTTCCTCAACTTTTAGTTTCGCTCGAATTTAATGTTTTCTCTGTCATCTAGGAAAGATGGAATCACTCCAATAACATTTTATGGGAATTTCTGAACTACCAAAGTAGTACTGCTGTTGATGGAGACAATACTGTGCAATTACTTTGGTACTTCAAATACTATGATGTCTACATTCAAGGGAGCAATGAATTATTCAGAGCACTTGCACAGTTTCCAGCCTCTGGTTCCCTCTATAGTTCACTAAAGAGAAGTAGCTGTACCAAGTAAAGCACTTATGTTAGGTAATCTGCTCAGCCCCACTACTGCTACTAATATTTTTTCTGCTGACTGAGTAAAGAGACTCTGTCAGACAGTTTGTTGGCCTGGATCAACCGCTGCTGCTTGGAAACCAGACACTAATTTAGTCCCTCTGACAAGGTTAGTTGTCTTTGCTAGTCAGATTTATATGTCTGCTGGTATTTAGGCCTCTCTTTGGGTCATATTTTTTTGGGTACTTTTAATCTGGAACAAAGCATGATGCAGACAGTTTGATGGTTTAACAATTATTTATTCATTAATACTCACAAAACATGGCTAGGAGCTGTTGAGTCAAGCAATAGCTTGCTCACCTCCCCTGATGAAGCACAGCAGAGCTTTTGCTGACAAGGAAGGTTATTATTCCAGAGAGTAGGTGTCAGCTTCCATGGTATTTGATAGATGGGCATCTAAACAGTTGGAGGGCAGTGGGAAGCTTACAACAGGCCTTACCAAGACAGAAGTTTACATCAGTCTTAATGATGCAGAGTTTCTAATTTATCCTCAATAGCTAGCTGTTTATATTTAGATATTCATTAGCAGAAACAACAAAATAGTTTATCCTTTTCTCATATGCAAGTTTAGTCCAAGCAAGATGCTTAGTATAGCGAGTAAGCACCATTGCTGGGCTTGGGATCGCCAATGGCCTGTGAGAAATTTGGTGGCAGTAGTAGACTCTTAGGGGACACAAAGTCATGATTATCACAACTAACACTAGCTAACCCAGCTGACCACAGCCACTGCTGAGCTGACACTGGAATTCAAGGATAGAAATAGCTGTGGAAATGAACTGCTATTTCATCCTACTGGAATCCTTGCTCAGATTGCTGTTCAAACACAAGCAAAGCTTTATGCTAGCAGTCATGTTGTTGCCAATTAGGGAAAATACTGCAATTGTGTGAATTTACCCTGAATAGAAGATTCAATAGAAGATTACAAAACTCTTCAACTGATGACGCTTGACCTGTGTGTCTGTTCATCAGCATCAGAATCCCCTGGATCATTTGCTTCTATACATATTGGCGTTGGTAGGAAATATAGGAGTCCATTCACTGGGTTCTAAAAGCAGTTTGGAATTGTGGAGTGAAGAATTAATACTCTCAGTGATATCTCAGCACAGTTGAGCCAGTGCAAGAAGTACAATTATTATCTGATACAGCCTAATGAAAAAAAATCTCTTATGGAGAACCCAGAAGGCACATAGAAACCATAAAAGGTTTTATGACTCAGAGAAATATGTGTGGTACTTTGTAATAAGGGTTGCAGTTCATACCAACCAGACCTAAATCTGCACTTTAACCATATGAGTAACATCCATGGTCGTAGTACCAGTAAAAATACACTATTTCCCAATCACATTGAAGGACAACCTAATATTCTATTAAATATTATCTTTGGACACTGATTATATTATAGGATGAAAAATTAATCCAAGAAAGGTTTAGAAGATACAAGAAAAAAACAGATTAAACCAAATAATATTTTACTGGAGATTAAATTTATAAAATTAATAAGGGAGATTTCCTCATTAACTGTTAATACTATTTTCTATTAAATATTTATTCTAGTTCTTGTCTAGTTAAATTATAATCACTGCAACATAAAGCAATTCAAAACTAAATACAGTGAGTGAATGTAACTAATATTTTATTGCATTTTTATTTCCGATTTGCTATTAAAGACAAAAGCATAAAATCACCAAAGTAACTACATAGTTGTTAAGTGAACTGACCTAAGTGGGATGTGAGTAAGGAAACCTGCATACAGAAAATTTGTGAACTTGAAGTTTTCTGGTGTGTATGTTTCTGGAACAATCCTAAAGATAAATTCAGAAAGTGCAGAAAGTTTCAGAATTTCTTGGAAAAGCCTAAAATCACTGCCAATTAATAGCTTTTTATTAAAAAAAGGCTTTTAGAAAGATACATCTTAAGGTGACTGAAAATAAACTGCTGGTTAAGTGGCTGTTAAACTTCTGTAATTAACTTCATTATGTAGGGAAGTATCTTTTTGAAACAGAATTTTAAACAGTTGAGAAAAAAAAAATTCAGCAGAACTAGTGTCACTGAACAGCAGAAATCCTAGTGATTCACAATGTAATATAAAAACTCATCACTGAGAATCAAAAACCTTGCTTTCTAATCATGGGAGAAGAAAATTACTATATTTGGGCTTAGATAGGAGTCATATGAGAAGAATAATGACAAACGGTTAAACTGGTTGCCTCTGGATGCATAATATTTTTTTTCTAAGGTATGACAAATCAAGCAAGGAGAGTGATTCTTAAAAGAGGAAAGACTCTGAAAATAAAACATAAAAATGTCTTACTCTGCCAGAAAAGTGAAGAAGTTCTCTTTTGGAGTTGCATAAATATCCAGAAGAAAATCTAAAAAAGAGCTAGAGGGACTAGAGACTGTTCCTTTTTCCAGAACAAGGGGCAGAAGTAAAGATTTTGGTGCACGGAAATGAAATGTAACTCTGTTAAGAAATTATGAGTAACATCTGGTACATATTAGCTTTAACACTTTGGATTTTAATGTCTTTGAGCCCATAACACACAGGTTTATTTATTTTTTATAAGGTAAGAGCTGGAACATCATGAGTACATATATCTAACTCAAGCTGTGTGGCAGAGAAAGGAAGCAGAGGCTGAAGAGAACGTAAATAACTGTGTAGCCTTAGTTGCAATCCTAGCTCTTTCATTTACTGTTACAGATGAAGTTATTTAATATACAACCATCAGTAGTGTCCTATGTGAAGGATGACATAGGTTAGCAAACTATCTGACAGCAGAAGAGCAGGAATAAATTAGCTAGCAGGTATAAACTGTATAACTAAATGTTAAGAAAAGGCAATCTGTAACAGATAGAAAGCGACAGCGGAGAAAAAGATCTAAAACACAGGATGATTACTGAGCTGTAGATATACAGCCTATGATGATTCCAACATTTTCTGCAAAGTCTTACATCCCTATGTCAATAGCTGTGAGAGGTAGACTCCGCCTCTACAACACAGGATGATGCACCCCGCTTTTATTTCTGCGGCCCTGTGGGTTGGTGGTGGTAGTTCATCGTGAAGCCAGCTGTGGACCTGGCTGTGGACCCGAGGCTGTTTTTAAGAGGCAAGATCTGTGAGCAGACAGGGGGATAGGGACAGACAGCAGGCACTGTGGTTTTGTGAGATTGACCTGATAATTCCTGGCAACCCTGTGCACAGACCAAGGTAAGAACAATCATTTGCAGTTAAGTACTGCCTTGGAGGTCAAGGTCTGGGACTCTTATGCTGTACACTAACGTCTCACAAAGTGGTTTGCTTGATGATACACCTCATTTTCTAGAACTGAGAAATGGGCGTGTGCAATGCTGCAGAAAGGCAGTTTCTGCATTAGTATGATCATAGGTTGCTGAGAGAAATGGGGAATAAGAGTTCCAAGGGAGGAGACAGAGAGAAGGTCCCCAGAGCAGTGACTGCTGTAAGTCCGTTAGGAAGTATGTCGAAAAACTGGAAGAGAAATTCAAGAACCAGAGATAAGGATAAACAGAAAATGATTAGGAATTGTGTTGTTGTATGGCCTAAAGAACCAATTGCAGGGGAATCAGTATTTTGGCCAAAATACAAGTCTGATGAGGATTGCATATGTCAGGCTTTGAACCTGCACATAAACAGTAAAACTCCTCTTTTTTGGAGGAGTCCGCATACGCTGCTTGCTTCTTGGATTCACGGAGTACAGCAGCTAATCATGGCTAAATGAAATTCTGTAGATAAGGAAGAACAGAGAAACCCCAGATGGGATCCTTTAAGCTGCTTACCTCCCCTGTATCTTTCCCTAGGATTAGAACTCATTCACTTTCCTCTATGGAACAGCATCCCCCCCTTACCATCCTGTCCTTGAGTCAAGTCCTGTAACTACAGTACGGAGGCTGGAGACAGCTGACAGAGTGGAGGGTATTGGCTTGGATCACCCTCTTAACAGTCCATCTGAACAGAGCTCTGCAACTAGTGCTCATGCTGAAAAGAAGTAGTTCTGTCAACTTAAGAAAGAATTGGAACAATGCAAAAGGAATATCATAAATTTCCCCTTTCCTAAATCTAACTCCATTAACCCCACTAACACTTCCATGTATCCTCTTAGGGAAGTTCCAATGTTACAAGGAGATATGGGATATGTAAACTCCCCACTTACTAGTGGGGTGAGAAATTTTAAAAGCAAAATGAAATCTTTAATGGAAGACCCTATTGGATTAGCAAAACAGTTTGATTAATTCTTGGTCATCTTAAACTTATAAAATACCGGAACTTAATTTAAATGGGAATGCTTTAAGAATAACAGGGGTACAGGGATCGAGAATGATAGTTTCAATTTTTGAGAATGCTGAATTAAAATGGGAAGATAAAATAGTCACAGGGCAATTGTTAAATGTACCAGTAGCAGGGACCAATTTATTGGGGAGAGATTTCATAGTTGCAGTTGAAAACTTGTGGAACAGGTATAAAGGTGTCAATGAATTTGTTAACAGCTGATGATAAAAAGAAATAAATCCAAAGGTGTGGGCAGGGGAAGGAAACCGAGGTGGACTCACAATTACTCCCTTAAAAATAACTGTCCAAGGAGGAAGTGAAGCTGTGAGACAGTGACAATATTCCATACCTTTAGAAGGGATAATGTGTCTAAAACCTGTAATACAGACATCTGTTAAAGATGGTCTTCTGGAACCCTGTATGTCACCCCATAACACTCCAATTTTGTCGGTACAGAAGGCAGATGGCACGTATTGGCTGGTGCAAGATCTAAGAAAAGTTAATGAAATACTTCTTAAGTGACACCCTGTAGTTCCTAATCCCTATTCTCTAATGAGTCGGATCCCACATGAACACAAATGGTTTAGTGTAATAGATTTAAAAGATGCTTTCTGGACTTGCCCTTTGGAGAGAGTCGAGATCTTTTTGCGTTTGAATGGGAGGACCCAGAAACAGGATGAAAGCAGCAATATAGGTGGTTAGTTTTCCCCCAAGGGTTCACGGAATCACCTAATCTATTTGGACAAGTGCTGGAGAAAGTTTTAGAAAAGTTTCAGGTTGAAGAGGGGGTAAAGTTGTTACAGTATGTGGATGATTTGCTGATTTGTGGAGCATAGGAGTCTAAAGTAAAAGAGACTACAAGTAAACTCTTGAACTTCTTGGAGGAAAGTGGGCTAAATGTGTCTGAAAATAAACTGCAGTATATGGAAAAAGAAGTCAAATATCTTGGGCATGTGATTTCTGAAGGAAATGGAGAATAAATTCTGAAAGAATTCGGGAATTAAGCAGCTTCCTCTGCCCAGAACAAAGGGGGAGTTGAAAAAGCTTTTAGGTTTAATAGGATACTGTTGATTATGAATAAAAGCATGTGCACAAAAAACAAAGAGATTGTATCTCAAACTATCAGAGGGAGAACCCAATATATTAAAATGAACAAAAGAGGAAAAAGAATTAGTAGAAGTATCGAAAAGGGACTTAATCACAGCACCAGTGTTAGAACTGCCTGCCTTAAAGAAACCATTTCACCTTTTTGTTAAATATCAGTGAAGGACCTGCTCTAGGATTTCTAACACAAGAATGGGGGGAACAAAAGAAAACCTATTGCATAATTGTCTAAGCTATTAGACCCTTTATCTCGAGTTTGGCTTGAATGTGTCCAGGTGGTAGCAGCAAATGCCTTATTGGTAGAAAAAAGCAGGAAGTTGACCCTTCGGGCATGTAAGAGGCAAATTGTTGAGTTGTTGATATTACGTGTCCCTCCCCCCTGCCCTCTCTCCCCCTCCCCTCTCCGGCGAGATTGCTCCACATTTTGAGGCATGATCGTTAACGGAGAAAAAAAAAAAAAAAGGAACGAGGGCAGCACTTTTCCACCTCTTAGAAAAACATGATGCCAAACCCTCCCCCATGGGGATGGAGTGGGAAGAGAATAACTGGTCCAACTTAGAGGGAGTCGTGGTTCATATAAATTCCCTCCACAAACAAACTTGTACTGGGGAGGGAAAGGGAAAATCAATTATTTGTGCAGTTCTAGGAGCTGCTCTTACTGCTGCTGCAGAGATCCACAACCAGCAGCACATGGCAGGAATTCAAATTATTCAGTCCTTGCAGGAATTGGTCACATACCTGCAGGACCAAGTAGAAGATCTTAGGGGACAGTCAGAGAAAGAAAAACATTCAGACGTCCTTCTTTAACCAAGCCCTTAGAGAACAGCTAGTAAATGAGAGGGAGATTAATGCTAGTTGCTCAGGTAGTGACTTGTATCCAGGAGAAAGTCTGGAGGATGTGAGAGCCCAGAAAGACAAATTAGAAAACCCAGTGATGCTTCTCTGCCCTCCGATAGAAAATGGGCATGAATTTGAAGAGGGAGAAGGTGGGTACTCTGATGTTAGTATCAGGGAGGTCCCCTATTCTGCTACCAAGCTGGCCAAATTAAAGAAAGATTTTGGTCACACTCCTAGGAAGTCAGAGACAGAGTATGTGTGCAAAGTGCCACTGGGGAGGTCAGCTCTTGTTGACTGAAAAGGAATCAGAGGGTTACTGGGGACCTGGAATATTTTTCACTGCTGGCAACCATTGCGCCCTGTGGTCCCTTACTCAAAGTGCTGCTTACTGGGACAATTACTCCCCAGGACAACCAGCGTTGATTTGTCCCACTTTGTTTCTGTCTGTTTAACCCTCAAAGAGCATCTTAACAAATAAATCTGGAAGGCTCAAGATGATCAGGGAAAAATGTAAAAAATTAACCATCTGGATTTCACCTACCTTCTGACCTTGGTTCATTTGGGATCAGAAAGTTTTTAATTTTTTTTTTTCTTTCCCAGCTATGCCTCCTATAACCTTGGTTCCTATGGAATCAGGAAGTTCTCTTTCTTTTCCAGATGCTAACAAATGCTGAAACTGTTGCTGTGACTTGCAAGTTCCCTTCTCACCCTGCTCCTTTTCCTGAGATCCCTGTGGTATCATTAGTGTCACTGTTTTGGACAGGCATCTTCTTCAGATTAATATTTGTAATTGCTTATGCTGACCCTATCACATTCACTGTCTGGTCATGGTCCCATGCCCGCATTGGACATACTGGGCATATGGGACCAAATTCTAATTCTAACAGAGGCTTAAAACTTTTAACTACGGTTAAGCACAGTAAATAAATGTATTTAGGAAATGAATGGGGCCAGGATAGTACTGGCCGACTACCCCAACTCCTGGGAAATGGAGGATGAAGAATAAAGGTAGGGTGTCAGATGTAACAAGTGATCTATGTGCATTGCAAAACCCCTGCAGGCTTCCCCATCAGCACTAGCAACCAACCAGTGGTTCTTATCTAATGTATTATCTCAATGGGAAAGAACAAATATAAAAGACCACCAGTTAATTGTAGATACACATGCCATAACTCAAAATAATGTCTCCCTAGCTCTTGGTTGTAGAAGGTAAAGGAAACTCTTTACCCACTGAAATTCAAAAGGTGATCTTGGACAATGCAAACAAATCTGAAAGAGAATTACAATCTTAGAGGCATCTAGTTAATTTTACTTATGATCCTGTTAATAACTATGCTATAGCTTTTGTCCTAACAATACACAATGCTTCAGTATATACCATATAACCAGTCATTGCACTGGGACTGAATCACAGCTCGTTTATACTCTACCCATTAGAACACAGAGTATGAGCCCAACAAAATGGAAACAAATGGCAAACTGTTGATGTTAGTTAATGTGCTGTGTGGGAACAACAAGGATTTATTTGTGAGAGTAATACCATCAAGGCTCAGGACATTTGTCTTGAGACTGAGCAAAATATTTGCTATTTTGAGATGTATCCCAATGAGACCCCTGAAATAGTGCTCGTCTATATTGGAAAAGGATGTGTGTGTATGAGAACATCTTGTAACTTTATACTCATAGGTATTATTACCATAGATAGAAGCAATCATTCAAATGTTTGTGTTTGTAACTTTACCAACATTATGGGATCTGACTCTAATTATTCAGTTCCAGTTACGTCATATCAGTTATGATCCAATTACACATTAATCCAAAATTTGCTACCTGCACCAAGTGGAATGAATCTTGCTTTATTAAAGAAATTACTGCAATATGATGGTCTATACCAACTGCTAGAATGCATCTGAGATAACGGACAAAAACCTCTAATTACTGTTCACCATGATAAAAAAGAGATAAACCATGTCCTAGGAAGGGTGAAGAAGGATGGAGAACACCATTCCTGGGAAATGCTTCTTAGATGGTCACCAACAGCAAGAGGAGTTTTTAATTCTGTGCTTCACCCAATTGTGATCTTATTAATCCTAACACTGATGTGTTTATTTCTCGTAATCATATTATATGTGAAAGTCTGGCACATGCTGAGGTGACTGGCCCAGCTCGAATTACCCAAGGAATCTGCAAGTTGGCCTAGGTATTAGATTACTTTTCCTAGCCTCCTGGTGCTCCATGGATAAGGCACGTTCTGTTATGCGCATTGACAGCACTCGTTTTGCTCCTTTGCTTTATGTGATTTCAACATATGTATCTTTCCCTTCTCCCTTCATTCCCCTCAAAGCTTTTTTTCTTAATACCATCATGGGATAGTGATAACAAGGCACCAGGTGGTGTGAGAAGCAGGAACAATGCTTGGCTCAAAGCTTGTTCAGTGGCACCCATCCGAGACATGAGAAGCTGGAGAATGCTTGGCTCAAAGCCTTTTCAACAGCACCCATGCAAGGCATGACCTGATTGACAAGTTTTTAAGTTAATGGTTGACTACCATGAGTACAGTGGTAGGAGGACAGATGTACTGTCCCTCACAATGAACAAAATGTGGGTACCCCAACAGCCACAATCACCGTGATGGACAGGACATGAAGCCCCTGATAATTGGGGTAGGCAGGCCCCAAGAGTTCCAAGGAAGAACAGGTACCCACTCTGCTGAACTGCAACTGTGTTAGTCATCAAGACATTGCTGACCAACCTGCTGGCTCCCCAAGGACCAGCGAGATGTCACTGGCTCCTTTGGTGGTGACTATCCCCGCTCTGTAGATGGTTTACTAGAATTTCTTTCTTTACTATCGCTAACTTCCCCATCTTCCCCACAGTCTTTAGTACTACAATCTGATTATGCATTGATTCAAGACCTACTACCTGTTCATATCAGAATGAATCGTACAATGGTGAAGAAATTGTTATTCGTAATAATAATCATATATATATTAGAGTATGGAGAATAGCGAGATGATTAGTTTTGATAAATTATTATTGTCAACCATCAAGTCTGATTAGTAAAATAGTTTTCCTATATTAGAAGTGTTTCATAGTCAGGTGCAAAAACACACAAAGGGTAAAAAGAAAAAGAGGGGGAATTGTGAGAGGTAGATTGTGTTTTTGCAGTGGAAATTTCCAGTATTTCTGTATGCAGTGTGGGATAAGTTGTTTTTCACAAAGAAAGCTGCTGAACAGAGTGAAGTTGAGACTGGGGCATTCTGACCTGGGTAGAATTGGCACAGATACAAGATAAGGTAAATATGCAAGGTGGGGAGAGCCTAGCACAGGATAAAATGAATGTGCTAACTTTTGGAAGCATTGCCCTCCTATCTCCATAGAAAAGTAAAGAACATACCTAAAAGCAGTAGGTTGGTAACAGACCTTGTATCATAGCAACAGCATCAGGAAGATTGTGAGCCTGAGATGCTCAAGCAATGAGTGCCAGAAGAAGCATTACCTGCATCAAACCCAGGGTATTTAACAGAGTGGATCTTACTGACTAGGCGCGCAATTTCTCCCTTTTAAGTAGGGGATGTGTGCTCATTATTGCAATAATGGATAAACTGCTGTTCATGAAGATCTTTGCCTGATTAGAAATTTTTGATTTTGATCATGTTTCTCACATAGTTAAAAAAAAAAAAAAAATTAAATGCAGCTTTTTATAATTAGTTACAAATAAATATGATTGAGAAAAAAAATATCTTATCTCAATGAATTTTCCTGTAAGTTAGAGTTGTATATCTGAAATTAAGAAGCACCAGTACTTTACCGGTTCCTCTGAATAAATAAATACAATTTTCACTGATTTTACAATTTTACTTTTCATCACAAGCATTTCAGTTATTTATGAAAAGTCTCTGGTCATGTGTCAATGCAACTACATCTCACATGTAATGAAACAGATAAGGGTTATAACTGAATATTAGAGGAAATAAAATCTGCACAAAGTCCAAACTTGTCCATCTTAGAAGGTAAAGTTCACACAACAGTCAACACTCAATCAGTTCCAGTTTCTTCAGTGGTAGCTTGCACTGCAGAATTTGGAATATGTATGCACAAGCACACTGACTGAAAAATCAGTGCCCTTGAGTTCTACCGTTAGAAGCACTGTGTATAGTAATACTACTGAACACCCGCCAGTCAAAAGTGGCTTGTCTGAAAATGGTCAGGGATATCTAGCAAGCACGGATCTAGGAGATGACTTCCTTGAACTTATAGGAATGACCACATTCTGCCTTTTTTTATTCCAAATTTGCTGAATAAGAGTATTCTTGGTAAACGCAAAGCTTCTGGTAAAATTACATGTTTTATAGTACCTTCAGCTTTTCTCCGATACAAGGTTTGTTGTCTTGAATTCTCACCTGGCATTTTCAGAGGAACACACTTCAAAGCACAGGACTCAATTTTCAAAAGATCAATACTTTAAATGTGAATATAACCTGCTATGCCCTCTGTGAAGTTTGAAAGCAGTTTATGTCATTAGATTAATATAGCCATAATCTGCTGTTTGAGTTCTGAGGAGATTCCAGCCTGTCAAAGGAGGACTGGAGCACAGCTGACTGCCAGCCAAGTAATCTCTCCTCATTTGCACCCTACACAACACATCTCTATTCTCTTTGGCTGTTTGTCAGAACCCAAATCCATACTTTTTGTGACAACTTAAATCTAAGAAATGTGCTGTCATCTACTGCCTAAGATCAGTAATATGGGCTGTGAAAGTCATAAGGAGAAGAGATTTTGCCTGTGTTAAGTTTGGTTCACAGTCTGTTTTTAGTGTTTTTGGTGAGGTTTTTTTTGTTATTATTTTTGCCTATAAAGCCATTAACAGATTGGGTCTTAGACAGGTTGGTTGTGCTTTAAGCAGGCTCTTATTTTAAACCGAATTCTAAAATTAGTCAATTTCTATGAACTAAAAAACTTAGGCAAATTTTATCTGCCTATGGAAAAAGTTCGTTTTCCTCTTGGTTTTCAAAGGCTAAAGGAATATCTTGATTAAAAATCCTTTAAAAAAGCAGGTGATAAGAATCATGGAATCAGCAAGGCTGAGAAATGCCTCCAAGATCATCCAGTCCAATCATACATTTGCATCATCCTGCTCATAGTAGGACCTCTTGCTTATCCTGAGAGTGTAAAAGCACCAACTGTAAGCTCTTCTCATGAGACTCTAGCTGCCTCCCCAAGCAGACATTCAAAGCTGAACTATGTCCTCTGGTATATGATTGTTAGCTCAGTGACCCCACTCAGGTGAACATCTCTGCACTAACTTAGAAATTCAGGAAGAATAGTAGAAAGATATAAAGTTTTAAGTTTGGTAGTAAATGTTTGAATAATAAGATACATTCTTTTCA
Organism: Pavo muticus; assembly: GCA_016647715.1. Lineage (NCBI taxonomy): Eukaryota > Metazoa > Chordata > Aves > Galliformes > Phasianidae > Pavo > Pavo muticus. Next base: position 382,711 of record JACDJE010000346.1, read on the forward strand.
CTTCTTGTATTACTAATCCATAATAAAACAATGAATTACCATTAACAAGCTTTCAAAGGAATAAACAGAAATGTCTTTTTTCTAACATGCACTTAAAAATAAATCACTGCAATTCCAACACAGGATCAAACAGATTCATCTGTGTGCACTGTTGCTAATGCATAAAATCAGATAACCAACATACCATATAGAACTACACTCATTTTTCAAGAGACATGGCATATATCTTGTGTTTTTTATTAAATTTGCTCAAGAGTTGTATACTAAAATGCATCAGTGCTCAGTGATTGGCTAGGCTAAGACTAACCTTGCAAGTGCTTTACATACTGAAGCTTTGGTTATAGGTTTTTCTCCTTTACATTAAACATTGCATTTACTTTGAAACATTTTAAAAGAGAAAATGTATAGCATGCAACTTTTATGACCTTTTCACTACAGCTGTATATACTTCTTGCTATTGATGTTCTTCTTTTCTTTGGTTGATGATATCAAAACCAATCCTAAGTAACTAGGTAGATTTAAATCATGCATCTGCTGTCTTCTCATGTCAAGCTATTCAGTAACCTTTGTCTAGCATTTCTCTTTCTTCTATAGTTAATGATATTTCTTCCAATGCAAGCTCTGACCTGTGTTATTTTTTTCTGTGAAATTATGGATCACTTGACCTTGACTTTTCTGTTCCTTGTTTTGGCTGTTTTTACTAGCAAAATGTATGTTTCTGTTTTTATTAGATACCTTTTTTTCATTGTTATCTTTCTCACTAGAATTACCATATTCAGCAATGCCCGTATTCTCAATGTGCTGTGTAACTTAAAAAAAACCCATCCTCAAGAACAAATGTACAGTAATGAGATAAGTCTCTTGGTTGAATGTGTAGAAAGCTTACTTTTATGTTCCCACATTTGGTTTTTGCTCACTTGAGGACCAAATTACATCCTGAAAAAGAATGTTAAGCTGTAGCTAAGCAATTGGTAGCCACTGTCTGAAATCAGTGTTGCTTGCTTCTGTTATTTTGCAATGTCTAGAGATCTTATGATTAAGGTGTTATCTTGCTGTGTGAATTGTGATATTGAAGGTCACATTTTCGTCATTTTTGTTTCAGTGTCAGCGAGGCTCAAGGGCATACTTACAGATAGGCATTAACTTATGCACTCTTCTAAATTAAGGTCTTAGGCTATGCTTCAGCAATCAGATCTATGCAAATGTTTAGTGTCATTGCCATGGGCAGATGGTTCTCTCTGCTCACAGAAAATGTGATTAAACATGATATTCTTGCTGAAAAATTATACCAAAGTTACAATGTGCACTTCTGTAAGCAGAAAAGTGTTGTTCTCAATTCATTAGAACTGGCATGTATATGATTGGAAAGAGAGGTGTATCTCTGCAGCTATAGTGAATAGTTTAAGTGAAAATTTTGTGTAATGTATAGGTACTCACTTGCTAAATCAGAAATATGTTTGAAGGGATTTTTAAAAAATACTTCTAATATATATTCTGACATTATTCATTTTCTAAAGATACACAGTTTTAATTATTTCTATGTATGTTATGCATATATGTGCATACACAAAATTGTCCCCACACAACCTTTGAGAAGTGTTTTACTACACAACAGTACAACTGTTAAGAAGTTACTCAGTAATGGAAGAGAATTCTATCACACAGTAGACAGTGTGAAGATAATGGAGCTGTAGCCTCCCCTGCCCTCTCTCTCCAGTATGCACTCAAATTCAGAAGTTCCGCTAGTTTGTCATTCTGTGTTTGTTGAGAAATGTTTTCCTAGTTGTGGTTTGAAATTGCCTAAAGGTGATTTCAAATTCTACACTTTCTAAGTTTAAGCAATGAATACATCAAATTTAGGGTTTATGTGGAAGTATAGAAAAAAAATAATTGTAAAAGCAACTTTAACCTAGATCCATTTAAATCTAACTTAACAGACAGATGTTCTTATCACAGCTGATGAATGCAGATTACATCCTAGGGGACAAGAATAAACAAATCAAGGTAACCAAAAGGAAAGTCATAGTGTTAAACAAAACAAACTATAAGAAAGATTGCTAAAACTGTGGTCTTCTCATTATGGGTTTACTCTTTTTACTCTGATTTAATAAGAGAGGGGGTATGATCCTTCATTAGGTGCAGTAATGGGGATACAGTCCTGAATTCAGAGTTTGTAATAGCCCTGCTTTTTTATTTTAGATGGACCAAGAATGGCCGTTTGATAAAAACAGCACAGAAGAAAGTCTCAAGCATAGGAACTTATAGGAACAGCTATAATAATGTCATTAACTATCTGACAATAGCTCTACAGTGCCTGGATGCCCACTGTTGCTACTGTACCACTGTGCTAACAGAGAGAATGAAAAAGCTTTTTGGTCTTCACAAGCTGTTCTAAATAAAAATGCTTCTAGTTACAAATACTGCTCTCAGCTACCTAAAGCTATAGTAATCTGTTCCACACTCTCTCAGTAGCACATACTGACCTGTGTGAAAGATTTTTAATTAACCACTTCTGCTTCTGTTAGAGCATTTTCTTATACAGCTATGGGTTATTTTTTGTGTGTGTTTTGTGTGGTGGCTTCTTTTGCTCTTTAATTTTTTTTTTTAATATTGCTGGAATCAACATTTTAGCCTGTGGTTTTCCAGACAATACACGTAGGTCCCCCTCTGAAAGTAGTGCCTCCTATTTATTTCCATGGAAGCTACAACTGATACAAAGAGCACAGTAACACTAGTTGATAAAGCAAACGCTCAGCTACAAAACAATTTTTTCAACAGTCACGACCGTTAGCTATGCATTTTCAACAGCGATGAACAAGAGTCTGCATGTCTCACTTTGTAGAAATTTACACTAGTGGAGGTGACCCACTGTCGCTGTCGCCAGTGCTGAGACACATCATCCACCACCTCACCATACTCACATTCGCTGTTTCGTCTCTTTAAACGTTCAGCAAGTGTCAATGAATATCAGTGGTTGCCACTTGGAGGAATTCAATGGCACAGTTTTGCTCCATGTGCACTTCCATGTCAGGTGCCATTCTGTCAGACTGCCCCTCTGCTGCCGTCTGTCACATAGCAACAAAATGTAGCGGAATGTTGGTGGGAGGGTTCAACTACTATCGCCATATTACCAGCATTCGCCTCTGATGTCATAATAATAACATACGATGCAGTACTTTTCGAGCAGCCCTTGTATTTTGAACTTGGTAATAACAATAATTTGAAGTACGTAGATTTTACATTATGAAAAGTAAACAGAAAGTGTTAAAATGTTCAGACAATATGTATTTCTTCAAAATAGTAATTTGACCCTTCTAGATAAGACAATGGGGAAATATTTGGCTTCACTCTATTGCAATGAGATATTTACAAGATTAAGGTTAATATTATATTTTTAAAATCTGTTTTCTGTACTCCATTTTCCAGAATGCCCATAGTAGAAACGTATGATCTTCAGTTTAGTCCACTTGTCATCAGGGGCTAAAACTTTCTTTCTGTGCTAACGTACCACCTATAACCCTCTGCTCAGCCTCATAACAGTCTGTGATAACATGGAAAGTGAAGTTAAACGCAACCAATTACCAGTTACTACCAAAACCTGCATATTTTCGGTGTGCAGGACCTAACAAACCTGCCTTTCTTTGCTGAACAGCAGCTCAGAAAAATCTGATTTTATTCTCATCTAAATGCAGTGTTTGGCCATTACATACCATGATCAGTTACACATACATGATATTAATCTCCATGGTAGTAGTATGCTTTAAATAAAAAATGCAAAACTATTTTTGAATAATATGGTTGGATATGTGAAGATGATGTGTTTCAGCTTTTTAGTCTCCTGAACTGAACAACACATTTAATTAATGCAAAAACATTAAATCTAATTCCATAGGGCAATGGAAAATGATATATTAGGATAACAACCCTTTTTTTCTTTTCTTATATATATATACATATAGAAATATTATGATGTATTTTTAGGAAAGTATGATAGGATGATTTTGGTTATTTGATTTTCTTTTTCCCACATCAGAACCACTGTCCACTGTGACAGAGTAGAAAAAGAAAGGCAAATAAAAAGGGAAAGGGGTATAGGGCCAATACTTAAGAAACAAGTACTTTTCAGTTAATTATTCTAAATATTATAATTTGTAAATGTCAGAGCTTTTTGGAAGGTGAAGAAATTTCTAGTACCATAGTTATAATCTTCCACAAAACATCATTGTCAACTCTGTCAGTTTCTATAAATTAAGAAGAAAAATTGCACAGTAAAATATATTTTGCAAATAAGGGATATCTGAAGCATTTCAACCATCTGCTTTTCAAAATTTTGTGATATTTGATAATGTTTGGTTGTTTTCTCTGCATTACCTTTTGTTGCACATGATCAAGATGATTCTGAGCCTTTTCAGGAAAACAATGAAAAAGGGAAAGTTAACTTGAAGTAAATCATATTTCATTTCCAGACCAAATCAAATCTAATACTTTGACAATAACAAAAAGACAGGATTTATATTAACCATTATATGGATCTGGGTCACAACTTTTACTCTCTGGGCTTGCAGGCTCTAGTATAGGAGAACTTAGAAAATTTTACTGTGCAATCATTTTCAAGTGATGGATAACAATACCCATTTGAATATTAGTGTAGTTATTTCATACAATTTCTTATATAATACCATTTCTTGTATATATACAGCATCGTATACAAATAATCTTATACAATAGGAAAGAATAAAGAAGTAGATTAATAGCATCTATATATAAGCCCACAACATTAAGTACACAGCAGGTAACATGTCAACAGCTAACTGGAAGTAAGGTGACCAGGAAGTATTATATGCATTAGGAATAGGTGAACTGGGGCTCTCCCAGGTAAAAAGGTAAGGCTGACCAGCCTAGATGCAAAGTAGCTGATAATTTATAGCTTATAAACTTACGTGATTCCCTGCGTAGATTTAGATTAGTTCTCTATTAACGCTTAAGACAATAAAAGAAAGGTCTGGCATGATAAAGTGTTGCTCTGACCTGGAAATTTGTTAATGTTCATGTCTTGAACCATTTCAGAACTGAGCCTGAAAATCTTCTGCCTCAGGAATTTAAAATTCCCCATTGCCCTGCTTGCTAAAGTAGTTGTTTAAAAAAAAAAAATCTTTCCTCTTTGCAGTGTCACTGACTGTCACCAATGTGCATGCATCATATCACTGTATTAGATATGATGCTTATCATATCTATTGCATTGTTACTTATTTACTCAGTGTATTACATCATTAAATCAAGTAATATTTGTTTTGTTTACTGCACTGAGTCTGCTTGGGTTGGAGTTAACTTTCTTCATAGTAGTCTGTGCTTTGTATTTGTGGCTAGCACAGTTTTGGTAATTCACTAATATTTTCTCTATTGCCCATAAGTTCTTGTACAGTATCAATGAAGATTTTCTCTTTTTCCTGTCTTAATACCTCAGTTGCTAGGGATAGGAAAGAATGTTATGCAAATATGCAGCCAGGACAGCTGACACAAAATGTCCAGAGGGATATTCCATGTTATACATTATCATGCTCAGCATCAAAATCTAGGTGTCAGTCTTTACAAGTCAGTCATTTCTTGGAGAATGACTGAGTACTGATCTGCTTGTGGGAGGTGGTGAATGATTGCCTTTCCATCACTTGTTTTCACCCTTTTTCCTTCATCTATTAAACTGTCATTACCTCAGTCCATGAGTTTTCTTGCTTTTGTTCTTATTTTCTCCTACATCCCTTGGGGCAGATGGAAGGAAATGTGTAAGTGGCTGTGTGGGAGCTCGGCTGCTGGCCTAGTCAGTCTATATCTAGTACTTTAAATACAGCAAAGATGACATTCATTTCAAGAGAAACACAATCAGAAAAGGAAATTGTGATATAGTTGTTCTCATTCTTCAGCAAGTCAGGATAATCCAAATTCTGTTGAAGGCTTAGCAAACGCCTAAACTTGCAGAACATTACTAGACTTGTATTTTAAAATTAAAGTAATATATCTATATCTTTTAAGTGACCCAGGGCATGAACAACTTTGTCGGGCCAATGATGCCTCTATGCAAGTAATTTCAATAGGATGCTCTCTCAATGGGAGATGCCACTTAAAAAGCATGCAGAAGCCTGGCAATTCCTAAGCTTGGTAACTTGAGTTGACCTCCTCTGCACCCTCTATATGTCTAATAAGCTGTTCTTCAGATACAGAGGTTGGAAATTGACCATTCAGCAGAAGCTACACTGAAGATGAGAGTTTTAAGTAGAGAGTATGGTGTCCTCAGCCTTGTCATTAGCCTTCCTAATGATACCTTTTATATTTGTGAATGATGCCTCCAGGATATTCTTCCTTGTGTTATAACTGCTACTTTCAGCTTCAGCATCTTGTAGCCATCTTTCAGATTTTGTTCCCATTGATGTAAGATCTCATATTTATCTTCTACCTTTTCATCCATTAACTCAGGCTTGAGAGATCCTTCTAGAGTTCCTTGTCATTAGTAGATCTAACAATGACCCAAAGCTTAACCTCAGCAGCAAACTTGGAGATTTCACTGGTTGCTCCTTTTTTTAGGTCACTGCTGAAGAAGCTGGCTAAAAACATTTCTAGCATGAGTCCTTAATGGATTCTATTACAGACTTCTCTCTACACTGAAAACTAAGAATTAAGCTTTCTGGTTTCCTTTCTTTACATAAACCATCTTCAAGGGATCCCATTAAGGAACTAATCTATCCAATAGCAACTTAGTTTCTTTAATACTTTTTCATGTCAGAAGATTTTGATAAGTAAGATATGCCCACCATAATCCTTCATATAAATGGCTATTGATGCCTATTTACAGCACTACAGCACCTATTTTCAAAATATTCTTAACTTAAATGCTATTCACAGCTGAGTCAAAATGACATACACATTCTGCTCATCTAAAAATACTGATATTAAAAACTATCAAAAGTAAATGCTTATATACTTTTCCTCTTATATTTAAAGATTTTTAACAAAAACTTGTTTTGTTTGCTTGTTCAGTTCTTTTTTATCCTGGTTTCCATCTGGATTTTCTTTTTCTTGAAGATTTCTGGCATGTCTTTCCAACTTCCTCATTTAATTTTTTCTCCGTAAATCTAAATTTCACTTTGACAGAACATCTTGTAATTCCCATAATTCTATTTTTTTCAGAGCAATGTTTTGGAGCCCAGCCTCTAGCAGACTACCCTAAAGTCTTTTTGTCTCCCAGGGAATAACTTGAAATTTACATAGTATTTTTTTTCAATTGGTAATAATAGGAAAACCTTATGGTATAGTTGTATCCTGACAATAATGCCTCGGAATATATGTATGTATCATATATTTCTGAATTTTAAGTTATAGCTTATATAGATTATATAGATTTGTGACTAAAAATATTTATTTTTCCATTCATAATTTCAAGGACTGACAGAGGTATGAGAATGGGAATCACATTCATTTTTATCAACAGAATAGAAAGTTTTGTTCCTCTTCTGTAATTTAAAATGTAAACTTATCATTTATATGTGTGAATGAAGAACAGAGATCACAAATCCAATTACAGGACTAAAAACTGGCTAGTAAGCCCATAAATTGATTAAAATTGGCTACATATACAAAGTTGATATTTTTATTGGAAAAACTGAAACATTTCCTAGCTGGAAATGCTGAAACATGTATACTTGTATTTTAAGCAGTGTAAGAGAGATAAATGCTAACTAAAACACTGAATATTTGCAAACCTTAAATTTCTACCTTGTGGAATTATGGTCATGCATCCAGTTCTCATTCCCTGTTACTTCTACGTAAAAATCTGAAATATTATGTGGAATTTTTAAGGTGCGTTTATTGGCTGCATTTGATCGGTTTCTAACCAGTATTTTACCTTTTACTATGTTTCAGAAAGACCAAAAAAAGCAATTGTTTTTCTCGTTTCAAATTTCTGTTTTCCTACAAAACATATCAAGTCTGTCAAAGTCAGTTTATATTTGTATGTAAATCCTTTCATGTGGAGTAGTTCTGTGTCTCAGTTGACAGGTTTTAATAATTTTTTCTGTGCTAATTCTGATTTCTAAAGAAGAAAAAATGAGGCTGAAAGCCTGTCATTCATAAAAGCTATGCAATTTAAAATATAATTGTTAGTATTTTATGTGCTATTATATCTGATATTTGGTATTTTTCCCCACTTCGAGTAGATATTAATATAAAGAACTCATCAATACTTTTAAGTTTTAAGAAGTTTTAAAGCTTTTTGCCTATTCAGTATCTTGGGAGCATTTAAATTATTTCAAAAGAGATATAGTCTTATTTTTGCAGCACTTACAGTGGATGATGATTAACAATACCAACACAGTGACCAAAATTTGAACTCCTGGTCAGATAGTTCAGCACAGTTTTATGAACCTTTGAGAAAGTAATTACATGCTTAGTTGACCCCATTTTTGAAATCCAAGAGCATTTTCTTCATCCTTCTGCTATCTGTAAATTCCTGTTAAAATAATTATCACAAAAAAAAAAAAAAAACGCACTGTACATTCTTTATCTTATTTCTCCATCATCTTGTCAAATATCCAGTGTGAAAAGTCAATTTGATGTAAGCTAAATGGATTACCAGAGAGGTCTAACCCAGATGCCTTTTCACATGTATTTAAAAGCATATAAATTATCTCTGTTCAGTAGTCATTTTGTGGGTAAAGTATAAAGGATAAGAAAATAAGAGGGATCAAATCATTTAGCAACTGGACTTCTGATCTGTTTTATCTTGAATGGGGGCATCTTGAAAGATGCATTACGGTTGTTTTCCTATCATCCCTTTCCTCCAAAACAAGCAATTTGAAAAACATTAAAACAACCCAATAATTGTTGCCTTTCTGATACATTAGGTGTAATGTGTGATTATTTCAAAGTATTCTGAACTGAAGTAATTCTTCTACCAATCAAGCTCAGCTTCTACTGAAAAGTTTACCATAGATTTCAAAAGAAAAGGGGCTAAATGAAGGCCAACTGTTTTTGGAAGGCTGTGCTTGATATTGTTAATGTCAAAAGTATTTAAAAAACTTTTCAATTCACTTCATAGTAGGTGTATTTAGAAAGACTGGACATGCTTACACTTGAAATATTGAGCAGTAGGTAAACGTTTATTAGTGCTCTTTTACAGCTTATCTGGCCTCAGTTTTCTCCTCATTTTTTGCACTATTTAGATGAGTGAATTGCAAAGATTTCTGATTTCCTCTTCTTCTTCTCTTTGAAGTCTTATATATTCTTTCTGACTTGCGTATCAGTTTCCTTTTGCTTTGGATGATGCGATCAACCAGAAATAATGTCTGTGAGATGGTAACATGGCATAATAATAAAGGTATTCGAAAGTTTTTGGTTTTTTTTAATTGTCTGCTTTATAGAACCTCAGTCAGCTAAAAGTATGGTCATATCCATAATATTGCTACACGAGAGTACAAATGTTTCATAAATACAAAAGTGGAATTTACATAGATTTTCCTAATCATTCCAAAGGCTTATGGACAAGCTATTTTAGTTCTTGTAGTATTTATTATATAGGTTAGAAATAATTATTACTTCTTCCAAAGTTGTAAAAGAAAAAGATCAATTTTACATATGTATTTGCCTAAGACAGCCAGAGTTTTAGAAAAATTATCTTAAGACTAGGACTTTTAAAGCCTTTGAATTTAAGAGAAATAGGATCTACTCCAATTTTTCATAGTTAATGACCTTCTAAGTATCTTCAGGTAGCTGATCTGCGAAACAGCAGAACTGCTGATATTCTACAATCTGCAGTCAATAAAATGCACAATAAATAAAATAATTACTATGATATATTGGTGTTGATGCTTTAATTTTTATTTGGACATGAAATTTCCCATTTCTCATGTTGTTATTTTGAATGATATGTATTTTTAAATACATATCAAGAACTACAGTTAACTAGCATTGACAATCTTGGGAAAGATTGCTGGAGACTGAACAAAAAGAGAAGGGTGCATTTTTAAGGACAGCTTTTCATTGTACAACATATACTATATTAAAACAAGTGTTTTTTCCCATACAGATTATTTACATATCTTCAGACAGTTTACATAGGATGAAAAGAATTTAAACTAGCCCATACCTAAGCCTTTGCTTCAGACCTTTTTGACATGCAAGCAGATACGATTCCAGTATTCCAGTACTTCTAAGGAAACAAATGCATACTGACAAAAAGCTGTGTGCCTGGTATACAAAAAGGAGACTGCATTTATTCTGTCATTCTGAATAGAAGCTAAGAAAGACAGAGGAGAGACATTCCTCTGCCAATTTCATTTTCCTTTCAAGATTTCCATATTGGCCTATGAGGCACAAAACTGTGTGCACAATAACGTTGCTGTAATTGGTTTTATTCATGGGAACTATTATATTGTGACAAATTTACTGCTGTTTTCAGCTACTGCTCCATTATTAATACCCCAGCTTTTACATTAATTTAATCAAAGGAGCAACAATGTTGTTACTACCTCTTGATCCCTTGTTTTTTACCTGCTTATTTTGCCAATCAGCATTTTCAGACAAGTTTTGACTAATTCGTTCTCCTGTGTGGCATATCTGTTTCTGTTTCATCCTATTTAGCTCTCGTAAAGAAATTGGCACTGGCATATTCTTTTCATTACTCAATTGGTGGTCCATTTCAGAATTTAATTAAATTATGAATGCACAAACCAGCATAAATATAATCTAATGTAATAGTAATGTAAAACCCGTTAGAACTATTTTGCCAAAGTCTCAGTATGATCTTCAAATAAAGGAAATGTATAACTGCATTCAGTTACCTTTTACCTAATTATTTTGTGCACCATAAAAAGGCTGCTCCGAAAGTAATGCCTCCTATGTTATTATGTTGGCCCACAAGGTCAGAAGTGGTTGTTGATGGTATGGCAGTAGAGGCTGAACCTTCCCACCAATATTCCATTACATTTTGTGACAGATGGCAGCAAAGGGGCAGTCTGACAAAATGGCATCTGACATGGAAGTGTAGATGAAACAAACGTGCAAAACTGAATTCCTTTATGTGGAAAAAATTGCACCCATTGACATTCATCAATGCTTGCTGAGCATTTATCAATGTTCAAACAGCAGATGGTAGCACAGTGAGGTGGTACGTGGTGAGCTTCAGCAGTTGCAACAGTGACGTGAACAGCCACATTCCTGACAGCCGTGCACAGCTATTACACCTCAAAATGCAGAGTTTCTCTATAGCTCATCCACATGAATTGGTGGCTTACAACCAGGGAATTGTCTCTTCAATGTGTTGGAAACAATGGTGGCAACACTGGAATATTACAAATTTTGTTCCAGATAGGTCCTGCAAATGCTCACACAGAAAAAGAAAGAACATCATATGGACATTTTTCAGGGCCTATTTAACCAATATGAGGCTGAATGTGACAGTTTCTGGGATCACATCATTGCTGGTGACAAGACATGTTGTCACCACCACGAGCTGTAGTCAAAACATCAGATCATGGAGTGGTGATAGGAATTCCCCCATCAAATAAAAAGCTGAAGATGCAGACCTCAATGAGCAGTGATGCGCACTGTCTTCTGAGTTGGGAAAAGGGTGATGCCTCTGGATTTCGTGGGAATCAGACAAACCATCAACTCTAACTCAACTGCTACATCATGACACTGTCTAAGCTAAAGGCTCGAACTCCCAGAGTCAACCCAGAGAAGAAGACAACCTTTCTTTCGCAACATGATAACACCAGGCCCCACAAAAATTTAAAGACTGTGGAGTACATTGTCAGTCTTGGCTGGACAATCTTACCACACCCATCAGATAGTCAGGATTTGGTGTCTTTGGACTTCCACGTGTTCAGGCTGGTGATAGATGGACTGTGTGGGCAACATTTTCCAAGCAGCAGCAGCATCATAGCAGCTGTGAAGTAGTGGGTCACCTTCACAGGTGCAGATTTTTACAAGTACAGCATGCAGAGCTGTTGTTCTTTGATGATGAAAGTGCATGACTAATGGAGATGTCTACATTGAAAAATGCGTTTTCTAGATGAGAATTTGCTCTACCCACTAGTGTTATTGTGCTCATTGCATCTTTTACAGTTTCCAGTGAAAAAAAATTGGAGGCATCACTTTTGGAGCAGCCCATGTCCCATCTCTTCATTGATCATCCTTGCAAAACCCTATTTCTTGTCAGCTGTGTATATGAAAGTTCTCTGGTAGTGTCTCAGAGCAAATACTGTTCTGAAATAACTCCATGAGGAGATCTTCATACTGTCAATAAATCTTCCAGTGTGAGGATAACTACGAAAACTCAACTAAGTTTTCAGCAGCTATTATTCCACTGTATACACAGAGCCGCATTTTGGACAACGTTTAAGGACTGAAGGGAGAACAGTGTCCAGCCACCTTCTCTATCTTCGTGCCTTGGACACACCTTAACCTAAATAAGTTCTGCATTACCTAGGCCTTTGAGCAGTTGTACTTGTTACATGACTCTGAAATCAGATTGCTTATTTATTTATTTATTAGTAGTTCAAACTAATGGCTTCAGTGTGAAAACAGAGACATTGTTCTTTCATACCTTTCACTGGACTAAAACATCCGTCTTTCCTAAACTGCTGCTGTTTCTGATCACAGAATCAGGTCAGTCATTTGTTGAACACTTTTGTGTCCTGCAGCATAGTAATTTCATCATCCATAGTCCAATTTTTTTAAAAATGATATCTTTAATACTATGTGAGCTTTTAAAATCTTGTGAACTTGTCTACGGACCTCTAGATAAGAAATAGCATCCCACACAACTGAATATTGAACAAGTTCTCCAGTCCCAATTTTCCTGGAAGTGGATGAAAATAATGTGTATATAAACACTGTGTAGTCCTCTGATAAGTAACAACTCCTCTGCAAAGCTAGGTCTTGCTGAGCCAAATAAATTCTAGAAGATGTTCATGCCACTTTTAGTCAAGCAGTTTTAAATAATTGATTGCAAAAAGAATCATACTTTTTCAACTGCTAGAAATACTGTTAACTAGTAAATGAAATCCGTATTTTTCATTTCATACAAAGTTTTGCACCTGACAGATCACTACCATATATCTTTCTCCTCCTCAATACAAGCAGTTGGAAGAGTTAAAGGTAAGCAATATGTAAGGGTTTTATTTTGAAATACAACATTACTGGAAGTTGTGCTTTCGTATGAACTCCCTTTTATAATTTTGTTTATGATGTAAAAACAAGTTCATAGTCTGTTTCTGCACTTTCACTGCAGGTCTATTGATTCAGTCCTGCCTTCCTGTGTGGAAGTCTGTACAGCAAAAGGGAGAAATCATCTTGACATCTGAAAACAGCTGCCGTAAGAAAGCCAATTTCCATTTCATTTAGATAGTGGAGGGCAAGTCTGTGTAGGTAACCAAAATATTTTTGCACAGATTGCTAGCCATTAATAGAATGTCAGGCATTAGGTACATTTGCGGATATTAGAGGTATTATCAGAACACAACATTCCCTCTTTTCTGTGTCAGCAGACTTTTTACTCTGTGCTGAAGAATGATTAAACAAGAAAATAAACGAAGCCCAATAAGGTCATAAATCCTGTGGATCTGCAGATGTAGATGCAATATAAACCAACTAAATTGTGAATCTGTTAGGCTTCTTCCCCAGTGAAGGTGTATTTCTTTGAAAATGGCCTAATCTAAAACGTCACTAGCATGTCAATACTAGTACTTCTGAAAAATGGTTGATTATCAATACTTAAATAAGTAACTATCTTTCTCTAATTTTGAACAAGGTTCATAGAATTTTTGCCCTTATAACTTTTTAACTATTTTTAAACCATAGTATAATTGATTACCATAAAGTTCACAGTAGGCATGACAAAACAAGAGCTTCGAAAATGACATGCAACTAATTTCATTAGTTTTCTATTTGCAAATTGTTTGCCAATATAATCGAATATTGTTGTTTATTATTTTTATATTAATTGCCTTAGTGAATAATTTCCATGCTGCAGGCAGCTCATGGCTTGCAACTATTCACAACTTGCAATATGGTAGAAAAAGTCTCTCTGATTTTGTAGTAACACTGCCCCCTCTGTTCCTGAATGGATCTCACAATTTCATCAGTTTAGTTACGTAGCAACTAACCAAATCTAATTTTCAAGAGTCCTGTCAGTCTGTAGAAGAAATGAAAGTGAAAAAATAAACTTTAAAATGATATCAATAGAAAAAATATACACCTAATATTTCAGATGGGGAAGGAGCAGGAAGACTGGTAACTTAATGAGGGATAAGAGAGTAGGAGTGAAGTCACTAGACTTCCTTGTCATTAAAAAACATAGAAGTGGGCTGACAGAAGCTTCATGAGGTTCAACAGAGCTCAACAAGAGCAAATTCTACAATAATCCTACATGCCAATAGAGGCTGGGAGCCAATCAGTTGGTCGGGATGTCTAATTGCTGTCTTCAGCCATTTAAGTGGTAATTTCAGAGAAGATGGAGCCATCTCTTTTCAGAAGAGCGTAGTGAAAGGCTGAGAAGCAGTAGAAGCCTTTGACACTGTCTCCCACAGTATTCTCCTGCAAAAGCTGGCAGTCCGTGGCTTGGACAGGTACACTCTTGGCTGGGTAAAGAACTGGCTGGAGGGCCGGGCCCAGAGAGTGGTGGTCAATGGAGCTAAATCCAGCTGGCGACCGGTCACAAGTGGTGTTCCCCAGGGGTCAGTACTGGGGCCTGTCCTCTTCAATATCTTTATTGATGACCTGGATGAGGGCATTGAGTGCACCCTCAGTAAGTTTGCAGATGACACCAAGTTGGCTGGAAGTGTCGATCTGCCTGGGGGTAGCGAGGCCCTACAGAGGGATCTGGACAGGCTGGATAGCTGGGCTGAAGCCAATGGGATGAGGTTTAATAAGACCAAATGTCGGGTCCTACACTTTGGCCACAGCAACCCCAAGCAACGCTACAGGCTTGGGGCGGAGTGGCTAGAAGACTGTGTAGAGGAAATGGACCTGGGGGTGTTGGTTGACGCTCGGCTGAACATGAGCCAGCAGTGTGCCTGGGTGGCCAAGAAGGCCAATGGCATCCTGGCTTGTATCAGAAGTAGTGTGACCAGCAGGAGCAGGGAAGTAATTGTTCCCCTGTACTCAGCTCTGGTGAGGCCGCACCTCGAGTACTGTGTCCAGTTCTGGGCCCCTCACTGCAAGAAAGACATTGAGGCCCTGGAACGTGTTCAAAGAAGGGCAGCAAAGCTGGAGAGGGGTCTGGAGCACAGGCCTTATGAGGAGCGGCTGAGGGAGCTGGGATTGTTCAGTCTGGAGAAGAGGAGGCTCAGGGGAGACCTTATTGCTCTCTATAACTACCTGAAGGGAGGTTGTAGTGAGCTGGGGGTCGGCCTCTTCTCTCGTGTAACTGGTGATAGGACTAGAGGGAATGGTTTCAAACTGCGCCAGGGAAGATTCAGGCTGGATATTAGGAAATACTACTTCTCTGAAAGGGTGGTCAGGCACTGGAATGGGCTGCCCAGGGAGATAGTGGAGTCACCAACCCTGGAGGTGTTCAAGGAACGTTTGGTTGTTGTGTTGAGGGATATGGTTTAGCGAGAACCATTGGTGATAGGTGGATGGTTGGACTGGATGATCTTATAGGTCTTTTCCAACCTTAGTGATTCTGTGATTCTGTGATTCTGTGAAAGGCTGAGAAGCAGTAGGCATAAATTGCAGTGAGGGAAGTTCTAGTAAGACATAAGGAAAGGAAATCGCCCTGCAGGCAATCAAGCGCTGGCATAGATGGTTTTCCAAAAAGGTTCTGGGGTCTTCCATTTTAGAGATATTCAGAACTTGTCTGGACATAGCCCAGAACAAACTAATCAAATTCCAGTTAGCCCTTGCTTGAGCAGGAGGTTAGACCAGATGACTTTCAGAGGTCCCTTTCAGCATAAACTCTGCTGATATGATTCATGACTAATGGTAAGCTAGTGTTAACACTGTGCTGAAGTCCTCCCACCTCATTTTGAAGATTCACAAATGAGTATGAGAAATCATGGAGTGTTATATTCTTTTTTCATCAGCTTATAGCAGTACAGACTGTAAGATGTTACAGTTGATGAATGAGAGCTCACTTAATTACTATCAGCTCAGCTTCCAGGGCTTGCCTGTTATTGGATCTTGTTGCCAGCTAGAATTGTTTAGCAAATTAGTTCCTTTGTAGCAGTCACAACTGCAATTGGAAACTACCCACGATAAGCTTTGTCCTTGGCTAGAGTGGAACAAATACATGTGCAACTTGACCATCATCACATGCAAGGTGCTAGTGAAACACTGAATTCTAAGTGACCACAATTTCATTTACTTCTCCTTTGATTCATCTCCTTTGGGCATCAATTCCAAATTTAAATTGTAATAACATTTAAGGTAGTAGTGTTTAGCTTTTACTAGTGGTGTACAGTGTCAATGATATGAAGTCAAAGCATGCAAAATACGACAAAGGAATCCAAAGTCAATTAGTACTCAGCTCCTCAGATTTGTGAAAGAAAATGTCTGGTTCTAGTATTGTTTCATGGAATATTTTGGTGGGTTGACCTCGTGCAGCTGCCAGACTCCAATCAGGCCCTATCCCAACCCTTCTCCTCAAGAGGACACTGTGAAAATAAGACGGAAGATCATAGAATCATAGAATCACAAGGTTGGAAAGGACCTACAAGATCATCTAGTCCAACTGTAGATCTTGTAGGCTGAGATAAAGACAAGGAGATCACTCACCATTTTGGATTTTGCCCAGGATTGCCATCATGTGTAAAACAGGAAAATGGGGAAAATTTATTTCCAATTAAAAATAGGCTAGGAAGGTGAGAAACAAAGACAAAACTAAAACACCTTTTTCCCCATTCACTTCATCTGGGCTCATCTTCTTCATTCCTAACTCCCGTCTCCCTCAAGTGGCACAGGAGAATGGGGAATGGGGCCTGTTTTCAGCCCCTCAGAGCTACTCTCTGCCCCTCCTTCCTCCTCACCGTTTTTCCCTGCTCCATTGCGGGTCCTCCACAGGCTGCAGTTCCTGCCAGCAACCTGCTTCTGTGTGGGATCCTCCCCACGTGCTGCTGTTCAGTCCTGGATCCTGCTCCACCATGGGCTCTCTTTCGTCTGCAACTTCCTTCAGGTGACATTCACGTGCTCCAGCGTGAATTCCTCCATGGCTGTGGTTTGGTAATCTGCTCCACTGTAGGCTCTCTGTGGGCTGCTCTCCCCTGAGTGCTGCAGGGCCACTCCTCACCCTGCTCCCCTCACCTCTCCTAGCCATGTGCTATGTGCCCTCCCCTACCCAGGCTGTGTCCAGGCACCCCAGGGCAGCTGCTTGGCCCTGCTCTGCCCTGCGCTGTGCTGGGGCCATTGGAGCCTGCTGGAATCGCCTGTGACAGGTCATAATGACCAATTTTGCATTTCTCTGTTTTTTGCTTTTTTTTTTTATCTGGGACAGAAACTTTAACATTTCCTTTCTGAAGAGATTTTTTCATTTTTGCTTATCTTGTTCATGAATATGAATGCTCAAAAATGTTGTAAAAAAACTGTCTATTAAATTTTATGGTGTAGTTAATTGGTAGGCGTCTCCTGTAAATAAACAAATGTTCCTTCCAACCCCTGCAATTCTGTGATTCATATGAATTATTACCCTCATTTTCAGGTTATTTCTGTCTTATGTCAGTCCTTAGTTGGTACAAGCTTTCAGGACAGAAATGAAGCTGAGAAAATCATCTCGTGAGAAATACATTCCTCTTAGTTACTATGAAATTTTGTTTGTTTCTCTGCTTGCACTTTTTGTGTGTATCTGTGTGGGGCTGACTGTACTATCATGGTTAGCAATCAAGGAGTTAGAACAAGGTAAGTACCAACCTTCAACTTTTGCAGGAGATCTTTAGTATTAGTTCAGATTTTGAAAACAGTATCACTGTCACTCTAATTATATTTCATATTTCTTACTATACTTCTAATGCTTTTGGCTTGGCTTTTTGTTTGTTTATTTTACACTTTCCTCCCTGGATATTGATCTAAATAAAATAAGCCAAAATAAAAGCACTGAAGCATGCCTTGAAGCCTGATGAAATGAGAGAATTTCCACATCTTATAATTTAAGGGAAGTCCTTGGAATTTAAACCAAACTGTAAAGCTGAATAAAGATTATTCAGTCATATTCATCAAATAGTGAAAATAATATTGCAAACTATGAACTTTTGCTTTTTCTCTATGTGTATTGTTTGACTCTTCAAGACGTTCATAATCCACTACAGTCTCTGGAGAATTTTAAAGTGTCCTAGAATTCTTTGAATCTTTTTTTTTTCTTAAAAAAAGAAAAAAATCTTTTTGTTGTTGCTGTTTATCAATATAGTTAGGAGAGAGATCCTGTAGCAGACAGTAAGCTTCAGCGCCTAGCATTAAGTAAAGTTAATAAAAGTAATTCTTAGTATCTACTCAATGCTCATAATGTGATAAAATCACACAACTGATGTTTGAAGTAAATTAAATTAAAAAAATCTACATAGGATGATTTTTAAATGGAATTTAAATTTTAGTTTACAGATTTTTTTAGATTTATATTAACTGTGCACTTCACCAGGAATGCTGTGTCCGCTTCTGGGCTCCTCAGTACAAGGGAGATGTTGAGCTTCTCAGGTGTCTTTCCTTTAGAAGATGCACTAGCATTAGTTTCATCATGTATAGATAATATTTCTAAGACATTTTTAAAATTATATATGACATAATTTACTTAGAAAGGAAAAAAACTACTATTTAAAAACATCTGTTTAAATAGATACGCAGCTGTAAGGATAAATGGCCTTCAAAGAATCTTAAGGTGATGTAATTACTGATTGATATTAGGAAATTAGTGTCACTAGGTTGTGCCCCTCCATCACAAGTTGTTTATGACAGTATTTCTTAGTTAGTGTCTTTTATTTTAGTTAGTGTCTTTTATTTAAATTCATTTTTGAATGTTAATGCCTTTAATAACATTCTAAAAATACCCGTGGTAATATAATTGGTAAACAAAAGATATTTTCTATCAGTCATGTTAATTCAGCTCTTATCTGAGAATTTCCGGTGTGTCTCTTTGTTCCTTGTATTAGACGTAGCTTCACATGCTACAGAGATTCACAGAATCAGGGAATTATTTAGCTTCAAAGGGATGTCTGGAGATAGTCTAGTCCAACATCCTGCTCAAGCAGGGCTGCCTAGAGCTATCTGCCCAGAGCCATCTGTGGATGGCTTTTCAATATCTTCAAGGATGGAGATTCCACAACCTCTCCAAGCAACCTGTTCTAGTGCTCAGGCACCCCCACAGTAATACTACTGTCTCCTTTAACTGTTCACACTGCTGCTGGAAAGTTCAGCATTTAGTGTGAAATTGAAAGTAATGAGAACCAAGAACAAACTGTATTCACAGTATGTTTACAGTTGTTATACTTTTGTCAAAAATGATCTGACACTTATTTAAAATCAGCACTTGGCAAAGTATCTCTTTATACAAAGCAAAACAGGTAAAAAATTTAGTTTTTATGATCTGCATAGAATAAAATATAATACATTTATTTATATTATTATAAATATATTGTATTATTTATAAATATTTAACTATATTTTTAATAATCTAGTTCAAACTGCTGGAAATAGTCAAGGCTACACGGGAACGTTTAAAATAATTTCTGGGACATCATTCATTCCTGCTTTGCAAGATAAATCATCAGGCGACTTCAAAGTCCTTGCCTTTGATGTTGTACACTTGGTAAGAACCTATTTATATCTGGTTAAACCAAGAGTTTAACCAGACATCAATTTCATTAACCAACATTAATTTCCTAACATAACCTGTTGATGATGCTTTTTTACTTTCCCCAAACTGTGACATTTAGTATCTTAAGCTTGATCAGAAATCATCATAGAATCATAGAATCACCAAGATTGGAAAAGACCTCTAAGATCACCCAGTCCAACCATCCACCTACCACCAATATCCCCCCACTAAACCATGTCCCTTAGTACCACATCTAAATATTTCTTGAACACCTATAGGGACAGTGACTCCACCACCTCCCTGGGCAGCCGGTTCCAGCTCCTGACCACTCCTTCTGAGAAGAAATTTTTCCTAATATCCAATGTGAACTTCCCCTGACACAAGTTGAGGCCATTCCCTCTTGTTCTATCTCTAGTTACTTGGGAAAAGAGGCCGACTGCCACCTCACCACAATCTCCAGGGAGATTGTAGTGAGTGATAAGATGTTCCATGAGTGTTCTCTTCTCCAGACTAGACAATCCCAGCTCCTTCAGCTGCTCCTTACTAAACCTGTGCTCCAGACCCCTCACCAGCTTTGTTGCCTTTCTCTGAATACATTCCAAAGCCTCAGTGTCTTCTTATAATGAGGGGCCCAAAACTTAAAAAGTGTGGCCTGAATACAGAGGGACGATCACGTCCCTGCTCCAGCTGACAAAACTATTTCAGATACAAGCCAGAGTGCCATTGGCCTTCTTGGCTACCTGGGCACACTGCTGTCTCACGTTTAGACAAGTGTCAACCAACATCCCCAGGTCCATTGTATTCTTTCTTTGTGAAAATAAGTGAAGCATCAAGGAAAGCTTGCTGATATGAGGTATGAAGAGGGAAAAAATATTAAAACCATGAATGCAGTGCGCAAGTAGGTGTATTTTTCTTTATTTTATTGGTTAAAGATTTCTCTTTCCTGTACAGATACAAGAAATCTTTCAAGCAAGTGATCTGACAAATAAATTTGAGAGATGTGAAATTTTCCAGTTCAAGTAAGTAGAGTTAAATTTGCAGGTTTGCTGTTCTTCCCATCTAGAAGAAAGTTCAGGACAGAGATTTTCTGTTGGCACAAGCTGAGATGAATGGAAATATACTAATAGATCCCTATGGACTCAGGTCCATTTAAATCATATCACTTAAGGTATTTGCAAGTGGAGCTGTCACTTGGCACCATTTAAAGCACCATCCTGTGTGTCCTAAAGAATCCATAATATAGGTAGAGTAAGACTGGCTTAATTTCACTTCTCAATATCCTGTTATCTTTGTTGTCCTATAGAAGGCTACCTGCCAAAACAGTTCAGTAAATGCAGTGAAACCTGTGGTACTAATTCAACCTGCGCTGTTCTTCATATGGTCTTGAGTCTACACAGCAAATGTAATACTATAACCCACTTTTATACAGTTCCAGAACACACTTCCATCCTATCCACAGCATGAAACATTATAAGCTCAAGGAGAATAATATGGTTTTTTTTGTTGTTTTTTTTTTTCCTACAGGAACCCTGAAGAAGGTAGTGAAAACTTCAAGACATCTCAAACAGGGTAATTACATAGAACAATTTTTACTTAGACATGAGCAAGAGGCCAGGATTTTACTAATAGGATAAGGATATTTGCCAACTATGAGTACGTGTATGTTGAAAATGAGAAGAAGATTTGAATCAATCGATTGAATGTAATAGTGAGGTCATAAAACAAATTACTCGGAAAGAGGGGCTATGATAATCTTATGAAGGATTTTATAATACTATTTTATAACACTAAGGGAAAAGAAGTAGGCAGCACATACAGTCTTTTGTCTCTGTGAAGATGGATCCAAGTAGCAAACTTTCGTTTCTGCATGTAGAATTAGACTTATCAAAATTTTTCACTAAAGATAGAAGCATGTCTGAGCTAGTTGCTCAAAAATCCGATTATAAACAAAGGAAAAAAAAAGTTACTTTTAGGGTTTTCTCATCCATTATATTTGGATGCCTTTTCAGGAGAAGATCAATTATGCCAAAGAACAGTTTGTTTCCTTCCATCAACTGGAATGGAAATCCAGTCATCTGTCCTCATTTCTGCTTTGAAATAATAGTTGTTTATTTCAAAAATTATTTTCAAGTCAACTCTTTCCGTTAAAAAGGTGTTTATCCCTTTGGGCAACCTTGTTATTATTTGACCTTTAAAACTCTTTTGAGTCACAATGAAAGCAATAAAAGCTTTTGTTTACTCAGCACGGCCTAGAGGTTATCAGAAACAAGAAATTAAAGAGAAGAGATTTTCCTTACACTGCAAACTGTGCTCAATCCTGCAGTACAGCTGCAGGCCATATCAAAAAACACTGCTGAGTCTGTTTCAATTTGATACTATAAACACTTAGGAATTAAAAAAAAAAAACACACTTAAATCTAAGTAAATGGAAAAAGTGTATATCTTTAGCACGCATCATACTTTGACTTCAATCAGATACTTCAATCTAGCTACAAATATTGAATATAATTATAGCGTCTAGATAAAGTAAGAGACTGCAAAGAAAACAAAACTCTGGACAAAATTCAGGCCCCATAGAAGTTAAATAAAGCAGAACCAGTGATTTCAAAATATCTGTGGTTACAGCCTTTATTGTTTACTTATGGAAATATAGGCAATCACACAGCAGATCCTTGTGAAAGCAGAATCTACAGAGGATGTTTGCTATACAGTAATGACCAGTTTGTGCTATATTTTTATATTGTGAACATTTCAAGGTTCACCATCAATATTTTAGAGATTAAACTAGAAGACCTGTTCAGTAATGAATAAACCTACTTCTTCAGTTTATTCCAATTCATTTTCATTGCAATAATATCAGTGCTGTTGCTTTTTTCTCCTACAATGGATGTAAGAGTTGCAAGGAAAATAAGAACAGTTTCTCCAATGTTCTAAGCTACCTAATAATTTAGAGCTTTTTCTTTACAAGTTATATTAACCATCCATCACTTTATGATACTTTGAGTTTACAAGTGGAACCTGTATGATAATTAAATGTTGTCAAAATATTAGTAAGTTCAAATCACAGATTCACTCCATTATCTTGCTTAACTAATCACTTTCTGTTTTATATTGCTAGTGTTGTTGTGATCTTTGGCCTTTATCTTACCCAGAGAGTAACAGCTGAGAAAATAAAAAATGAGTTACTTTCAGGCATCAACACAAATGCAACTGATCTTTCTCAGACCTTGAAAATTGATGTGAACAGCATACAAATCACAGGTAATACTAATATAAATCCTTGAAAACTGCAGTTAATATGAGCAACAACTTTGGATCCCAACCATCAGAAGGATTGTTATGCTTATGGGTGTTCTCCTCCATTAATCAACCTCCGTCTGCTGACAAGGTGAACCTTGTCAAATAGAAAGTATGAATCAGTTTAGTGTATGTCCACTATGGAAGGAATAAAGGGCAAAGTAGGGATTTCCCAGTCAAAACCACCCAATTGCATCTATTTTATGCAGCATAACACTTGTAATTTCATTGTCCTTCAGATTAATGCAATTAAGTCTTGAGTGTATTTCATAAGTAAATGCAACTATCAATTTGTTTTGCTCAAGAATAAGGAAAGTGGTTCAATAGCAAACTAATACAGTGTGTGGCTTCTGGAGAAGGATGCCCAAGTATCAAATTTCTCTGATAGTGTAAATGGGAAGCAAATGATGTAGCTTTAAAGACTAGATGTTTTCAAATTCTGGAAATACTCAAATACGCAAGTACTAGAAAACTTGGCAAAGCCTAAGAAGCAGCCCAGCAGAATCAATGAGAATCTTTCTTTTGACTTCAATAAGCCTCAAAATAGGCCCTCACTAAGTACAATGATAACAAGCAATTTGAATCCTTTGAAGTGGAAGTTGATTAGCTGACATTTGAAGACCTGATGGAGCTACTATTAAGTAGCTACTGATTGCCTTAAGAGGAGTAGAACATTTGTTATGCAACATTTCTTACTCTGTTCTAAAAGGTGCATTTCTTGCTAAGTACTTCAGATATTCAAAGGCTAAATTCAGAGTCTTGACATCTTTATTTCTTTTTACTATCTGCACCACATTTAAGAAGTTGTTCTAAATAGCTGCACATCACCGTGGAAAGCAATTGCTCATTATACTTGAAAAATGCCTCCAAAGGAAATTATGAAGAGCTTTTTAAAAGGTTACATATCTATTGATAAATTTTGAAGTGATAAAACTTGATGTGTATTATTGAAATGTCTCTCTTCACCTGAGGTATCACCTGTCCATTCTATCAGGAGTGCTGCAATAAAGTAACAACTGTAACTAACGTTCCTAAATATAAATAGCACTTTTGCTTCCAATATCTCAGTATGTTCTTCAGTACAAACTTTGTTTCTATTTCATATCACAGAGGGAATGAACTATAACATTTACCTGTGATTTGCTCCAAATAAATTTCCATAGTGACTAAAAGTAACTTCTGTCTTGCAAATAATTCCAGATTAATTTTAACTAATTTATCTGATCTAAATACAGCTTTATGTTGCAGATGCTCTGAAAAGCTCCATGGTATAAAAGAGTCAAGACAGAGATTTCCAAGATAAAGACATTTTATATGTGAGATAATGAATAGAGACTGAGGATAGAAGGGAATTAAGAGACTTTTCCTCCTTTGGAAGGTCAGAGTCTAAGAAAATAATGTGAAATGGTCAAAAGAAGAGAAGCAGGATACTGTTAGTGATACAAAGAGAAACAGCCACAGCTTTTGAGGACTTTTTTACTGTGTTTTCTCTCTATTTTGTATAAAAATAGATAGTGCACTATAAAAGGACTTCATAATGAACTTGCTTTCTTTCAGTGGTTGCTGAAAATCCTACTACTACAATGCTGCCTTTAACTTCATCAGGTCAGTATCCTTCATAAAACAGAAACCATTTTTTGCATCTGTACAGCAGAAAAAACATAAGACTTACTGTTCAGCTGGTATAGTTTAGGAAAGCTGCCTTGAATGTACTTGGGGGTTGACAGGATTCATGCAGTGATAGCTGCCCTTCATAATTTCTGACCATTTGAGAAACCAGTGATCTGAAGTCTGTACAAAAGCTATAAGATCTTAATCTGAGGATCTAAACAAAAGTTGAATCTGTCAAATATCTGAGCCACAAGCTGATATTTTCATAGATTCAGACAGGTAGATTCACGTACAATGGTTACTGGTATACTGAGCAATGTTAGTAGACTTTAATTCTGCTATCACTGGAAGACTTGTACTTATAGGGAACAGGGCAGACACATCTCCTTGTTTCACAATCTGGCATAGTAAAAACCCACCAAAAGTAAGCCAGAGAGATGAGTAGTACAATATGTCCTTTTTAGCACAAGATACAGATACACTTTTTACATACAAGTTGCCACATACAAATTATCCAGGGCATGGTACCGAATCAGGCACATTATGCAATTAATATGAAGGAAAGATACACATGCTACAGATAGACCTATAAATATAGGAGCCAACTATTTATCAGTAGCCTAATTACAGTCATAACAAAGAATAATTTGTTAGTCCTATTATAAGCCTATTAACGCATATAGTCCAAAGTATACAGTTGCTACTCTTTATTCCCAATGATACCATTAAAAACTGATAATACACAGATTTTCTCCTATCTATCACTTCCTCTGGCATGCTATCTTAATGTCACTTTGAGTCCTAAGGTCAGTGTTGCTAGTCCATAGCAAGAAGAAAATGAGTGAAGGGGAGGAAGGGGGAAGGGAGTAGGGAGTTGCTGGCATTCTAAACTGGAATTGGACTAGTATTTCTAGCATGGATTCCTTACTTCTTTTTTTGGGTCTCCCTGAGGTCACAGAATCATAGAATATCTAGAGTTGGAAGAGACCCACAAAGATCACTGATTCCAACTCCCAAATCCAGTTATTTTTATATGCTTGCTAATACCATCAGCTTCCTTGTTCTTTCTTTGTCCCAAGCCCACATTTTACCATGTGTGGTATGTTATATCTGTTGGAACTTGGGTTTACTCTCTCTGTTGACCCTAAAACCTACTTTATCCACCTCACGTGTATTGTTAGTGAAATTGCTCAGTAATTGAGCATGTATGTTTTGTATTTATACTACCAATGCCTCTGTCACCATCCTATGCCTTTGCTTTTGTGGCTTTTGTCATCAACTTATATATGCACATTTAGGAGTAACACCTGTAACAACCCTATTTTAACAACCTTCAAGATTTGTTTTATTAGAACAGCCTGCTCATGCATGCATCTATTAAACAGTTATTTCCTCCCAAAATAATGATCCATTAAATGAGACATCAAGAAGTAAATTAGGTAGATATGTACGTATGTAATACTTCACAAACTACTGTGACGCTATGAGGGATGTCCTCTGCTGAATGCAGTTGTGAGAAAACAGTCCATCCAGCTGCACCATCCCTGCACCTTCTCTGGTCTCTCCTCTGTCTTTGAACTGTGTCCTCAGATTTGCTGCAATAGAATGGTCCTGAATGGTCCCTAATCCATTTACTACAAAATGACTTAGCTTAGCTTAATAGTGTTCACCAAATCAGTATGTTTTGATAGAAAATTATTAGCAAATCCTCTTGCAAGTTTGTGCACCAGTAGGTTTGAGTAGGAACATCTAACAAAAGTTAACTGTCTCTGATGCCAGTGATCAGCAACTACTAACAGCAAAAGTGATAGATGATAAACTATAAAGAAGACTTTACTACATTTCCTACTTTATTCCTTCTAGCCTGTCATCTCATAAACTGAAAGGGTCCTTTGACTGTAATGACACATATTTAATTGTTGATATAAGTAAAAAAAGTACAGAGGCATGCTAATACAAATTTAAAGAGGAAAAAAGGAGAATATAGGAACTGAGAATGTCCAGAGACATCCTCAGTAAGAGGAAGATTGTTATTGAAAAAATGTCTTGTGGGAAGGTATGTGGAACAATCATAAAAAAGTACGAAGCAGAATATTTTCCAATTTACTATCACTAATGAAAGTCTACTCAAGTACCTAGGCATTTGATTATTTGTAAATATGTAAAAACACATATATGTAAATATGCCAGTATGTAAATACGCAAATACTACACAGATTTGAGCATCCTTATGCTGTGACCACTAATTTGTTGAGCAATGTTATTTATGTGAAGAAGTACTTATATATTTAATAGTAATTTTGAAGTTCTCATAACTTCTCTTTTTTTCAACAGATCCTGTGAGCCTAATTACAAGTTCTCTGGCATCAACTCCAGGTCAGAACAGGGAAGGAAAAGAGAAAACAAGAAATCATTATTATTATTTTAATGAATTTTTAAAAAGCATTTTGAAGTTATTGGAAATGCATGAGACTAAGTATAAAAGAATGTAATTTATAATAATTTTGGTTTCCGTATTATTTCTCTTAAATTTATTTTGACAATCAGATTCAAATCACTTAAACTTGAGTTACAATACCATCACCTGAGCTGGGGTTTTGAGATACAGTGAATAATGCAGATCTCATAACAGCAGATTAGTAGCTTCTTGTTAATGCCCAAACAACTGTAGAGGTACATTCAGAGAGCAAGAAGTAAAGTTCTAACCCAGGGTTGTGTTTATGCAGGTTCGGAACAACTCACAACAAGCAAGGCTGCAACAACTTCAGGTAGGTAACTTCATATGGGAAGAAGCCGGGCAGTTTTATGAAATAGTCTGAGATCTTAAGATTACACTGTTTCTGTACATCTTGTTTTCATGTTAATTCTTGCATTCCATTCCTGCAAGTACACAATATGCAGGGTTACCTTTGATTTGACTAGAGAGGCCTCCACAGTCTACAAAAATGCTTCATGTGTTATACAAATGCTGATATTTGTATATTGATACCCATACTGACTGTTCATTTTTGATGCATATTAATTCTTAGGGTTTTGAGGAAATACTTAACTGGTAACAAACTTTTACATTACTTCTGATGGATGGAAAGCCAAACCTGTTTGAATTGCTGAAAACTTCCCTAGTCTCATAAAATGATGAAATATATATGACATTCATAAGCATTTTTAAATGGGTCTTATTTATTTACTGCCATTTCTAAGTTGACTTCAGCAATCATATTGCAATTAAGGGTAATTTACTGCTTCCAAAAGAAGTCAAAATGTTTCACTAGAAAATGTTAATTTATTTATATCCAGTAGATGGCAATGCTGTTTAGTTTTATGAGTTGAAGAATTAAGCTAGAGTGGATTATGTCATATGTAAACAGTGTTTTCTTCTGTACCGGACAAAGCATATTCCTAGATTATTGGTAGGGTTTTGTTTCTCTGCCTAGAATGCAGTCTCATCTTTACTCATCCATGGCAATTAATTTATTTACACTATCACCTCCACCACTTGACTGATGTACTTTTGGTTAGATTCATCTATCAATTGGATTCAAAATGGCAGCTCTTTTGCTTTTTGCTGTTAACACTGAAAGTTTTTATTTGTAAATCAGTTTGAAACGTTACCATACATCCGAACAAATTTCAGTCTTTGTCACTTTTACATACACTTATATCAAAGGTGCATTTACTTAATCAAATTACAAAGAAATAATGAATTTGAAGATGTATTTAGTATATTGCATAAAATAGTTTGAGTAGAGGAAGGAGATAGGAATTCATGGAAATTTTCTTCTAGACCTGCTTCAAACATAATTTTAAAAAATATGCCACTTCTCAGACCATTCTCTACTCTGTGGTAAACGTTCCTTTTTAGTATGCGATATTTCATTTCTGGCTTCTAAAAATGCAGTTTTGTGAAACACAATAGAGTGGTTGGTTTGATTTGTGCGAGAGTAGCCAAAAGTAAGTCAATTTTCCATTGTAGTAAAACTGCATTGCTGCTTTATTGTTATTGCTGTTTTCCTTTCTATTTCAGTTGAGTGCTCACCGCCTGCTGAAGTTTGTGATGATGGAGTAACCTGCATTAGAAAGGATTTATTTTGTGATGGAATCCTGGACTGCCCAGATGGTTCAGATGAATCTGAAAAAAGATGTGGTAAGAAAGTAAATCTATTTAAAGCAGTATTTCTGAGCATTCTTAAACCTGTCAATATTTTTTAAGTACTTAATAAGCAATAAGCTGCATAACAAAGTCCAAATTAACTCTGCTAAAAATAATAACAATATCTGTGTTATAACATTTATCTTGTAAATGCAATCAATTTCATTTAAAATTTTAATTGATGAATAATATGCTCAATATATAAGAAGAAAATAACACAAGGCATCTACATTAATATAAAATGATATAGAAGATGATGTTTAATATATGTATTATATATGTATTAATAACAATAAATATATATTGTAAAAAATATAAAACAATGTCAAAATCTCATGTGAAGTTGTGTGCTAGTAATATCAAATATGTTCTTTCCAAAAACAAATGTTAAATCACATTATCCGGTACCAGAATTTACTT
Organism: Pavo muticus; assembly: GCA_016647715.1. Lineage (NCBI taxonomy): Eukaryota > Metazoa > Chordata > Aves > Galliformes > Phasianidae > Pavo > Pavo muticus. Next base: position 411,975 of record JACDJE010000346.1, read on the forward strand.
ACTGTCATATTCAGAGTCAGAAGAGAGGTTTATTGCAGCGTCTGATACACGGACTCAGATGTGAATGATCCAAATCGTTATTACAATTTCTCACATCACTTATATACCTTCACAAGTTTTCTTTTTCTAGCTTTCCCATTCGCCCCTATAACTTTCCCATCCACCTTTACATGTCAACAGAGCATTCTACAAAACACTCTTCAAGTGTTCATGCAGGTGCTTATCCAATCAGAGCCTTGAGATATTTGTTCTTCTTCTAGAGGTGTTCTTGGTTCTCTTGCTGTTTATCTTGCTCCTCAGCTGCTGCTCTGAACAGTTTTTCTTGTATTCCCACAGTTAATCTTTTAATTCCATCATTAAAAATATCATCATAAAAAATACTATGAACAGATTTTCACAATATACTAGATATACTCTGGTTCAGTGATATTGTAATCTCACTATACTTTATCATAAAGACAATGTATCCTCCTGCTAATCTCCTCTTTGTCACTAGATAATCGGTTTTGGCTTTGTGCATAGAAAAATTAGGCAAGAACTAAGCTGATATGCCAGATCCCATTATAAAGTTTCTACAGTAACATTAGCTGTAAAAAATCTGTTTGGCTTTTCCTGGTAAAATCTCCTATGCTTCAACTAAAAGTGTACTCTCTAAACTAAGGCTATCCTGAATTTACTTTTTATTTAGATTTGTTTTTATTATTTTAATGTATTTTTAGTAAAATTATAAAGTAAATTAAAAGACAGTTGGAATTTGCCCTTTGTGAAATGATTAGACACAGCTAAGGATTCAGAGAGCTTAAAACTGTTCACACTGAATGGAGAGGAATTTTTTTCATTTTAGTAGTAACAAATTTAGATCAATTGGCCACCTTTTTGAAAGTTTGGGTACTGCCCCATCAGAAAAGTTGTATTCTGTAAGTCTGTATCTCATATGAAGGGCCACCAACTCTCTCCTGCCTCCACATCCTCAGACTTAGATGGTGTGGTAGGGGTGCCCTGTGTCAGCATTTTGCAGGCAGAATGGTTGAGTGCGACTCTCATCATGGCACCTTCTGTTGGCCACCTATTTCCATCTTGTTACATTGAGTACTAGGAAATGGGACTGACACAAAAATATTTAAGTTGCTGGCACCACAGTGAGAAATGCAAGATGATGATTTGTAATGTGTCCAGAAAAGGGCAACAAAGCTGGTGAAGGGTTTGGAGTACAATTCTTATGGGGAGCAGCTGACGGATCTGGGATTGTTTAGTCTGCAGGAGACTGAGGGGAGACCTTATCAGTCACTAAAACTCCCTGAAAGAGATTGTATCAAGGTGGGGGTTGGCCTCTTCTCCCAGATGATAGCAATAAGACAACAGGGAATGGCCTTCAGTTGCACCAGGGGAGGTTCAGGTTTGGCATTAGGAAAAACAACTTCTCTGAAATAGTGGTAGTGCATTGGAACAGGCTGCCCAGGGAGGTGGTGGAATCACTACCCCTGGAGGTGCTCAAGAACCATGTAGGTACAGTACTGAGGGGCATGGTTTAGTGGGCAATAGTGGTGGTAGGCAGACAATTGGGCTACATCATCTTAGAGGTCTTTTCCAACCTTGGTGATTCTATGATGTGAACACTTCAGCAAACAGCTCTAGGTGACCCTGTGTGAGCAGGGTGTTGGACATGGTTCATCCATCCAATCTCAGCTAATCTATGATTCTGTGAAAATCTTACAACTAAAAAATTACATCCTTCACCCTTACCTAATTTCCCTGTGCACTTTTTGTTGTGCAGAACTGACAATGCTCCATTTAGCAGTGAACACTGTCAAACTGTACCAAGGAGTCTGTTACTGTGTGCCAAAATGCAGCTTTTTGATGGGGAGTACATTTGCTAATGTCTATGTTGCTCTTCACAGTCTCAGCTCTAGTATTTTCTTGCAAAGAGAATTTAACGTTCTTGGAGATGCTGGAGCAATTAGCTCCCTGAGGTGTTTTTAAGAAAATATAATTCGATACTAGAGGATTCTGGAAAACTTATTTCAATTCTGTTGTGAAAACATATTTCTGAGCTCTCCTGGGTAAAGTGGTGGAGTCAGTCTGGCCTAAATTTTCAGAAATATGTGAAATGATGAACTCTGGTTTAAAAACAAAGAAGCAAACAAAAGATCAATATTGTTAAGAATTTTTATACACTCACTGCAAGCCTGTTTTTGAAGGCTGCTGACATGCTGACTCCTGTCAAAAGTGGAATCTCCTTCAGACCAAAATGTTAACTGCTGACCTGCTTGTTACCTACACTTTTCTGACTGCAGCCAGCTGAGAAGGGAGATTTAGTCAAAACTTTAGGGAAAACTATCCTTCAAAATACTTTGAATATCTATTGAAACACATCAAAATCTCTATTTATCTTAACAGCTGCATGATCAGATACGAGAAGGTCACTCTACATCGGGGGAATCTGAAGAGGGGTTGGGGCAGCACAACACCAAAGAGTTACTCAGTCATTCATTTCTACTTTTTCACTGTTGTTCTGAGATGTGGGGTTTGGTTTTGGTAATTTGAGTTTTGTTTTTATTGTGGATGTAGCTAAATAAAAAAGTGAAGGTCCTTATAATACTTATTAATTTTTTGAGATGTATAATACTAATCTTTTTGGCTACTATGAATGATTAGATCAAAATTTCTAAGTCTTACTCATTTTATGAGTCATTACAACCCTATCTGTTTTAGATGAGAATTTAATTAATACTCATACATTGATATACACTCACAGTCAAAGTTATGTACACATGATTCAGGAGTGCCCTGAAAGCTGCAATGTGGTTTAAGGTGTGAAAAACTCTGCTCAAGCACTATTTATATGAGGCACAGCCTCTTATGCACAGAGCTTTTGGATATGGTTTGCATCTCTCCCTGACTCTCTGCCACATATAAATTGTGAGTGCGCTGCTCCTTTTAATTGAACGTATTATTTCTTGATCATAGCCACATCTCACCAGTCACTAACGAATATGCTCAACTGATCTAAACATTTCAGAATATGAACACAATTTCAAATAGGCAGAAAATCATGAAAGGAATGAATTGTACTTATGGCTCACTTTAGTGATCTGGATGGGTTGGTCCAATTCGTTTTTACTGATGCCTGGCATTTCCAAGCAATTCATTCAGTTGCCATTAGATTGGTAGTTTCAGTTCATAGCCTAGTATAGAAATACAGTTCCGGCCGGAGGACAAATTGTTGCTCCATCACACTTACTTTACATTTTCAGTCTAAAAATTTTCCTTCTAAAAAACTGAGTTCTCTAAATTTATATATTTAGATTTCTTAGGACTTCACAAAACTAGCAGATTAAATGGCAATAAGCCAATCTGCATGTTTGGGATATCTGCCAACATTTCTACCTCTTTGATATTTCATTTATGTTACATCCCTAGAGTAGTGTTCATATGACTGAATTAAGCTAAAGTCGTCTAGGTTTTCAGAAGCACTTCAGTGTCTTACAATGAGATTTATAGCTGATATATAATTCTTGTTATAAGTGCTCTTTCACACAATGGAGTTGCCACCCTTTAAAAAAAACTTTGTTTTTCTACAGTGATTATTTTTGTCAAGTACTTCTGAGTTTATAGTGCATTTGTAGTTTTAAAATATAGGATATGAGTGGAATATTTAATAGTCTTTTTGTGTATTAGACATTCCTGAATTCTGTTTAACATTCTCAGAAAATGAGCACCTTCATTCTTTGCTTTTATTGATGAAAATTATCTTGAAAGGTATCTCTCTGGCTCTGAAATGGAGTGCAGTAACAAAAGGCCACTGCAAAAGTACAGTTAGCAGTTTCAGTGAAAGTCTCTAGAGAAATGCAGAAGTCTGAACAGTATCTATTAATAATAGCCTGCAATGATGAAAAGCAGCCATGTAGCACATGAGTATAAGGAAAAGGAGACTGGAGCCTGAGCCCAGGAGCTGTTTCACTTTGCAGACTCTCATCTCAATTATGTGTCTAGGCTAACATTCTGTGATTACCTACCTCACAACATTACTAGAGTACTGAGAGTGATCAATCATATGAAAGCCAGGAAGTAATATACTGCCCTTGGCAGAGAAAGGGTCTGTCAAATGAAATTTGGGGACTTGATCTTATCAGTTCAGGGAGCTTCTCCCTGGAATGCAAGGATAGCAGGATTAAGCCCTCCTAATACACCCTGTATACCACATAAATAAACAAAAATGGACAGAGATATGTTGGGAAGCAGTGAAAGTAATGCCTATAAAAGATGTCTTCTGTCTCATTAGGAGAACAGCCAAGGCTTCTCTGAGGGCTCCAGGAAAAGGAAAAAGTGTAATTATTTGCTATTCTGCTAGTCTCTACTCACAGCTGCCTCCTCCCTGCAACGTGGAAGCACTAGGAGCATCATCAGGTTCTTCCTGATGGCTTCCAGCCATCTTCCTGGTCATTCCTGAGATACCAAGAGTTTACTATTCCCTAGACATTGGATAGAAGTAAACTTAAGAGCTTTTGCCTTTATCTCCCTGTCCTGTTTCAGGTTATTCAAGATCTCTTAGGAGGTAAGAAGAAACAGAAAAGAAAACAAGAAGAACAAAAAGTAATTGTTGAGAAGAGTAGAATGTAGTCTTTTTTTATTTATAAAAACAGTATGTTATATGTTTCTATTATTATTGCAGGTGCTAAAAAAACCTTCTTAGGTCAGCATGTGTCTTGTTAAGTAGTACTCCTAACAAGTGGCTATTTTTCACACTTCACTGCTAGGCACTTTTCTTCTTACACTAATTTTACTCCTCATCAAGTAGGGAATTCTATTTCACATTGTTTGTTACTACTTCATTTACTACCTTGCACTGCCTTTCCCTTTCTTCATTCATGGTATCTGTTATTTTTTTCCAATCCTTTCCTGTGTTCCTCATACCTACTGGTTTCCATTTGGTGACTGCATGTGGAATTAAGTGTGTTGACACCTGAAATTCATCCCAGGAGTATAGCAAAAAAGTTTCATTCTGCTATAACTGAAAGCAAGGCTAGTGGATGTTATATTTTTAAATGTCTCCATTAAATATCTTTGTTAATTATATCTCCTTTCCCTCTACTATTTCCAAATATTTTATAAATACTGACTTTGGAAAGATACCCATAGTATTTCCTCTGTCCATTAAGTAAAAAAAGTTGTAAATTTTAGCACATTAGTGAAGACAGGGAATATACGTATTCAAATGTACAGAAAAAGTAATTCTATGCCTGCTCCAAAACTTCAATCTAACCTGATTAGAAGACTATATAGAATAGTAAATCTCTTTTATAGACCTACTTTCTCCACGTATTTAAGACCATACATGGTCCGGTTTCCTCCCAAAGACCATGAAGATTGCAGAATGGAACACACTAACAAGTTTCTATCCCAGCTTATTCTTGAGTCCTGTAATTGTTAGTGAAATTCATTTTACATGGTCTTTATTAACATAGTATGACTGAACTCGACAGAAATAAAGCCTGATTTTTATGTTGTGTTTGCTGCAGTGATAGTCAGAAAGAATTTTACACTTATCAAATGAACAGGCAAGGAGCACTGATTTATCATTTTATGTAATCATTTCTCAGAGGAGGACTACAGTCAATAAAATTTCCATTTAATTTTCAATATGATTGATTATTCATAATTTGAATAGCCATTATAGGTATGATTTCATTTCTGATGTTAATGAAAAGCTATATCTAATTTCTGGTTATCAGCCTCAAATTGATGAACTTAACCTTTACCTCTTCAGCTAATCATGTATTGTACTGATTATAGCATTATTTGAAAGCTCTATGATGCTTTCTTAAAAACTGAAGGAAAACCATCCTCAGATGGAATCTTTGCATGATGTTCAATGAGATGCAACAGAAGTTTCAACAGTGCTTCAGTGCCTTTAGAAATGAAATAACTCTACATAAATTAACATTTCCAGTCTTGTGGAAGCTTAAAAATATGATTTTTTAAAACTAACTGATTTTTAAACTGAGCATGCATAAAATGAAATAGCAACACCAAGAAAATAAAACTAATATAAATATTTTGAGAAAATACATCATAATGACAGAGGTTTGGCTTAGATGAACAATCTTGATAGCTGACAGGATACAGAATATCCACTTAGATCTTTGAGTAATTAGTAATATGTAAGGTAAGGGACCAGAGAGCTCATAGAAGTAGAGAAAACAATGTCAGCCATATCTCTTATTGATATCATTAATATGATATCAGATTGTTTCTGATAATCCAGACACATTTTCCTCATTTAAAATAGCAATAGATAGGAAATACTAAGACAAGATAAGCTTTCTTTAAGAATGCAAAAAGTAAAATGAAAGACAGTTGAATTAATCAGATATTACTCCAGGTTTTTAACCAGACTGATTGATTTAGACTAGTTTGGATAAGTTACAATGTCTCTAATTGTATAATCAACAAATATACAGAGTGGATACAGAGTGGTGTTGTTAGGCCAGTACCTACAGATTATATAGCTCAAAAGATAATCACATTGGAAAGGAATAATCAAAAATAAATAAAGATGTCACCCATGTCCTAGGCTTGCAGAAAAAACTCCAAAAGGAGCAGTCTCCAGAAAAAGATTCTTCCTCAGTGGCACTCAGCCCTTAAATGGGGTCTAGGAGAGGTGGAGCCAGGCTCCACCCCTTCCGGTCACACAGATGAATTGCCTTCACCTGTGCTCTCGTGGCTGACTCAGTGCTTGCCTCAGGTGATCAATCAGAGGTTCAGGCCGTGATTCAACAGTTCCCATGCACTAATGTAAAATAAAATTGTCTATAATATTGTAGTACTTTGAGATTAAATAATCACAGGAATTCAAAATGGGAGTGGGATGGTAATGTGTTTTAGTTTATCTTTCCATTCTTGCTTACCAGGTATTTTCTAGGTAACAGTTGTAAACTAATATTTAAGGTCACTATCACTTTGACACTACTTCCATTTTTCAAGTGGCATTTTGACAAATGTTCTTCATTATATTTTTACAGCTGCGATTTGTGATGGAAAATTTATGCTGACCGATTCCTCTGGGTCTTTTCACTCTATGAATTATCCAAAACCATATAATGCAAATATTGTTTGCCAATGGATTATACTGTAAGCCATTTTCTGACGATTTTCTACCTAACATTTGTTCAATTATGAGGTGATACTGTTTCCTGTACATCAGCCGTCTGTCATTTGTTTGTATTCTCAAATACCATGGCATGGAAAATATGAAATAGCATTTTCTCCTTTGTATTCACACAGTTTTTCTTTAAAAACTTGCAGACCCAAAACTGACACTTTAATGACAGTTTTTATGTATGATTTTGATAAATCTGGTGTGCTGCATGTATGTACATGAATGTATTTGTAAGCTCACAATAAATAATACAACTCAAAATAATTGCAATACATATATTATAGTATATAGTAGCCTTTAGTTACTAACTTTATAAGACATCACTATTTTTAAAAAGTGGAGTTTTCAAGAATTCCCATCATTTAGGGGTACAAAGTTCAATTGGGAATTATTTGTATTTGAGGTCCTAATCCATTTAGGAATATTTTAAAAGTTCACATGTATCACTGAATAGCACCATAACAGCACAAAAGCTCTCAGCAAAGGAGGTAGAATTTGTTTAATCAAGCATACACACCTACAGGGATGGACAGTTACTTGACTTTCTTTACTTCTTGACTTCTCTTTATAGCCCAGGAAGAACAAAAATGTAGCTATAGTATGTGATAAATCTCATCCTAAAGTACACACCTAAAATAAGACAGGTGATTAGAAGTTTGAAGCTTCTAAAATCCACAGAATGATTGCCAGTTCAGAAGTTACTGAATTGAGAAGCAATATTCTTTGATTCTGAGAAGTATTAGTTTGTTAAAACAGTTTCAAAAGAGATTAAGGAAATACTTTGAAAATTTTAAAGGAGCCTTCCAAAGGCTCCTTTGACAGCTCCAGTCTTTGAGTTCGTTCAGTACTTACATCTTCACCTTTACACTTCTGGAAAAAGTCATCATTTTTCTTGTTTGATACAGTTGCTCTTTCCATTCACCAGTACTTACATCACAGAGATTTTAATATATAGTGTGTCGTAAGAAAAGCACAAGATTGTATAGATTTTAAGATTTCACCCCTCTAATTTTTCCATGAATGAAGAAGTAATTTCTTCTCCTTTCAAAAACAAAAGCAGTCTGTTCAATATTTCCCTAAAAGATTACTTCCCCTTTAACAAAATATTTTACTCTTTTAAAAACAAGGATAATTGTTTACCAGTGGATAAACATAAAAAAAAAAGGAAATATTTCATACTTCTCTACTAAGCAGTATTGATAAGTGCCAGCAGATTGCTGTTCAAAAAAAAAAAAAAAAATCTTTATTGGCTCTCTCAATTCCAGAAAACAGCAAATGATAATATAAGAAGCTGATTGTGATAGCATGATAACACTGCTTTAGAATTTGTACTACCATAAATATATCTATTTAAATATAGGTTACTAAATGAATATAATTTCAGTAAAAACAAAATACAGCAATTTTTACAGTTTTATTAAAATAAATTCTATTAAACTTACTGCGTGATTATTAGATTTGATAACATTTTCTCAAACAATGTTTTTGAGATCCTCAAATCTTCATGTAAATTTAAAGAGGCATTTAAAAAAATAAATAAAATATTAAAAAGGCCTCATGATAAAAGAGGATTTACAAGAAGGATTTACATCTGTCTCTTTTGAAAGATTTTGATGTCTTGCTATTCATATTGATACCATCATACTACTTTTCTGACTTAGAGAATTCTGCCTGAGCATCTAGATGTTATTTATCAGTAATGTATTCAAAAGTGATTTAGAATTAATGAACCACAGAGAAAAAAAATGACTGTCCAACTGAATATCATATTCTCAATTTTTAAAAGATTCAGTACCTAAAATATGCTTGACTCCTGTGAGTTCAGGAATGCCTCTACTTTTACAAAAGGTCAATGCCCTACTACATCTGCGATTCTACCACCTAGGAGTTAGTCAAATAGCTAATATTAATTAATAATCTTGATTGACGTTATTTCACTTGGTTTCTGAACTGAATGTTATTCAAGCATACAGTGAATTTGTTACAGTATTTTTTTTTATTATTATTATTTTTTCTGGTTTACATTTCCTTTTTCATCTTAGAGTGCCTCAAGGGTTATCCATTAAGGTGAACTTCACTTCTTTTGATACAGAACAGTTTATGGACAATTTAAATATTTTTGAAGGTATAGGACAAAACAAGACTTTAAGAGGTAAAGTTATTTTTCAGCTAATATTACTTTCCCATTAATTGAATTCATGTAGTAGAAGATTTTAAACTGAAAAAAATTGCATGTGTATGTTTAAGTGAAAGAATGAATCTGCGTAGAGTTTTCCTTTTAAAGTTGATCTCAACATACTTAACCATTCTTATGCACTGGGCAGATAAATGCTTGCCTAACATGTGAGAAACCACAATTTTTTAAAGGTCTTATCTGAGCAATGTAAATACCTTGACCAGTGCTACAATCCTTTAATGTCATCCATAGTGACATTAAAATAAGTCATTTAAACTGAAGCTGATGGGATGAGTACTATGGTAGCCTCTGCAAATTATTATATGCGTGGCATTACTGACTCAGACCTGGAGATAGTGAAGATAGATAACTAATTTCTCTCTGTATTCTGTTTTGGAAAACTAGGTTTCTGCCCATTTTTCACTAGACTCAGTCTATCCAAATGAATTCCATCACATACGGAATACATGTACTTGAAGATAAATATGTAGATCCGAAATCTTTCTAAGTCAGAAAGATCTTAATCATGTATTCATATTTTTGGAAGCAGGGTGGGAATGGGAATGGGAAGTAGTGAAAGACATGGAATACAGAATAGAGAAACTCCTTCAGTACTGCTCTGAATATAAATCCACTTTGGATTTATATTTAAATTTCTGTGAGAGAGACTGCTTCAGTAATACTATTTGCAGCAACTATTAACTTGCACATTTTGAAAGACAGCTGTGAGAGTGACTGGTAATAGTGCAATGATGTAAAGATAATCTTAAAGATTGTCCTTCAGTTGGTTTTGTAAAACAGTTAAAGGGTACATCTCCAGTAGACTCTACATTTAAATAAATAAAATAATTTTACATTAATTTCAAAATTTCTCCTCAAATGTCTGTAAGCATATGTACTAATTATTAAACTGTGAAAGTATATACAACAAATATATATATTCAGTATTGTTATTACAGATTTCAGAGTGCATATCTATAAATCTTGAGAAAATCTGCAGCTTAATAAGCATGTATATGAAGATTTTAGATTTGAATATATGGATATTATATAACAAAATAAAAGTATAATCACGCTGTAATATAAAAGATGATTCTCCACTAGCTGATGATATCCATATTGGCAGATATTTGAGATGGGAAATGCAGAATAATTATATGGCAGCCAAATGACTAAATGGCTTCAGGATTTTGAAGGTCTTGTAGAAAGGATCACAATACAAGAGAGAGTATTCTTTAAAATTCAAAAGAGCTTTTATTATAACAGTGCTGGGGATTTCATTATACATGGGATTGATTTCTTTCTGACTAGTTTACTCTCTGTTTGTTTTCAGCTTCTCTCTCAGGATCTAATACTGAGACAGTTCACATTTTTTCTCATGAGGTTACAGCCAGGTTTACATCTGATTACTCTGAAAACTACAATGGCTTTAATGCAACATACACTACTTTTAATGCAAGTGAACTAACAAGTAAGTGTTCTTTTTTGTTGTTGTTGTTTTTGTTGTGGTAGTCTGTAATGTTTGATGAGACTATATTTTCAGTTTTATAAAATGGAAATGGAAAGAGCAGCAGTATTTTCTAGCCTCAATCCTTCACCTTGGCCCACACTGAGACAATTCATCTTTTTTAACAGATCATATCATTGATTTCAGAATGACTGTCTACAGTCATACAGGCCTGGATCTAGCAATAGGGAGTTGACTTACAATGCTTGTGCTGTTAAAATAAAAGAATAAAACTATGGATATATTTCCTTGAGATTCCTTTCAGCAAGTTTGTTCACTAGCAAACACAGTGCGATCACTGCTGCTAATCATTACTTTGTTATCTCTAGGCAATACCTATTCTCCCTATTCTCCAGAGTTTCTCATGTCCTATCTCACTGCCGCAAATAGCAGTCCCAAGTGGTAAAACAACCATTAAGGAAAATACTGCTTCAGTGAACAGATATTGGAAAAAATTCCAGATGTAATAAGTCTCCAGTTACAAAATGCAGCAATACAACACATGCTCTGATGTACCTTAGTAGTTGTTAAAAAACTTAGATGCAGATTTTGCAAGTGAAGATTGCTTCAGCTGCTAAATTTTGAGCAGAAATGAATAGGGAATGTGACTAGAAAGTGGTATGCTGCAGAAGAAACATCCAAAGTGTCAGTAAATTCTTGTCATGTGGGCTGATTTTGAATTCAAGGTGCCATGAAAAGACACAGAGCAAATTGTGGGAAGAAAAGTGATGTCTCAGCAAATCTGTATGATCAAAGAAGGAGCAGAGAGCAAAGAAAGGAGCATTCCTGGTGCATGAAGCACAGCTCTTATATATTGAGCTTATAGCTGGTGGCTCTGATAGGAATCCTTTCAGCTGGAGCAGCCTGAACTGTGGCTAAGAGGAGGGTTAGTCTTTAGGGTCAGCTATGCAGGTCTCCTTTCTTGTTCATCCACCACTTATTGGCAAAGGATCAGGAAAGAAGTTTGATAAAGGAGTGCAACCTTCAGGCCACCTTCAGTGACAATGAATTGCTGACAATAAAAAATACACATTTCAGTGAGTAATGATGTTTCTTATAAGAGAGTACCATAGGCTCCAATTTTCAAACGCATTTGAAAATTTACACTTTGTCACTTACTCTTACATAAATCTGAGAAAATATTTAACATATTTGTCATTTTTATTTACTAGAGTTTCTTATTAACAGATTTTGAGAGAGTCAATTGCACTTTTGAAGATGGCTTTTGTTACTGGATACAAGATTTAGATGATGATTTAGACTGGGAAAGACATCAGGGTCCTACCTTTCCCTCTACGAGTGGTCCTGATTTTGATCATACATTTGGCAATGTATCAGGTAAGGTCACATACAAATTGCTTTCAGATTAAAGGAAAAGCTTATTTTAGCTTATGTTATATATGTCTACGCTGTTTTCTTTAGAGAGGATGCAATTTTATTCTGCCATAAAAAATGATTCAGAGCTATGTCTCGCTCCAATCTATAGGAGGGAGATGAGGTTCTTTTAATGTATGTATACCCGACGTGAGATTAAGAAGCAACGGTTCAAATGTTGGTCCAACCAGTTTATTACAAGTCCTAATTAGGGAGATGGGGAAGTGGAGGACGAATACTATTACTAATTAAGGTGACGGGGAAGGGAAGGCGGGCGATAAGAAAAGATAGGAAAGGAGCAAGAATTGCATAAAGCGGGGATAGTCACCACCAGGATCCAGCAGAGGTCCCGTTGTTCGATGGTCCGGGGCAGAGGCTCAGGGGAGGAGGGCAGCAGCAGCGTGGCCGGTCTCAGGCAGCAAGACGGTGCAGGTACCGGGTAGGTCCGGGGAGAAGCCGCGGTGCAAGTCCGGGAGAAAGCAGCAGGTCTCCGGTAGCAGGCCCAGGAGAGTCCGTCAGCATGCAGGCATTCCGTAGGGAGGAATCTGATGGCAGACACCTTTCTTCTTCGGGAGAGAGCAGCAGCAGCAGCATGGCCGGCCTTAGGAAGCAAGCAGGTAGAGCGCAGAGCAAGTCCAGGAGGGAGAGAGGCAGGTCGTGAGGCTTCTCATGTCAGGAACTCTCCTTGTTCTTCTTCATGAGGTTTCTGTTGTCAGAAAACCTCTTTGCTCTTCATGAGGAATTCTGTTGTCAGAAAACCTTTGCTCTTCATGAGGAATTCTGTTGTCAGAAAACCTAAAAACCATGGTTGTTTGTCCTTCCTTTTATCCTCCTTTTTTCCTGCCTACGTGACATCCCTGGGTGCTTGGGCAAGAGTCATGTGCAGCACCTCCTGAGAGGGCCATCTCCTTCGAGATAAGCCCACACAAAAGAGTGCTTTCCAGCCATTTATCGGCTATTAATCTGCAGCTTATCGCTCTCTCGTTGCCCCTGGCCTTGTCCATCTGTGCTCCTCAGACAAAGGATTTCGCAACCCAGGCCCAGGACCTGTCCATCAGTGTTCTCCAGACCAAGAGTTTTTTTCAGTCTTTGCCCAGGACTTGCCTGGACTTGTCCATCAGTGTTCCTCAGCAAACTTTGAGGCAATGGTATAAAAATAATAATCTCTTACAAGCTATCAGACAAAAAGGTTTATGCAACTCATTTTCATCTTGTATAAGTATACCAAAACCAAAACTAGAAATAAATGAAATATATGAAGTGATTAAAGTATGAGGTATTGAGGATTTTTAACACCGTTCAAAGTCCAAGGAAGATATTTCTATTATACAATAGCGTTTTAGGTAAAAAAATTCCTTCTTTACCTTAAAGGAAAGAAAAATTATATTATTTTTTTTTACCAAAACTACTTCTTTTTCATCCGTGTCTGCATCATGACAGTCATAGAATAATTTTTATTTAAAAAAGGTTGACCTGTGTGGTATATATGGCTACTGCATTTGTAGTTACAATAATGCACCAGACACACTAATTTTCAACACACGTAAGCACAACAAACTCCGGGAATATCTATAGCAAAATAACTTTATCAAAAGAGTGATCGTATCATGTGTGGATTTTAATTAAAGAGACAATACTGATAGGACTCAGAGTTTGAATGCATACCATGAGTGCTTTTTCAGAAACTGAATCCAAAAGTTTTTCTATTTCAACAGGAAAACCAAACTATCTATTTCAACTGATTGATCAGCCCAATTAAAAGTAGTTAATGTAATTTGGATTTCACAATGACCATATATATGACAATTAAATATGCAAGACAAATAAATTACACAGTGACAAGTATCTGGAAAAATTGCAGATTACTCTGGCAAAAGTTACTCACAGGAAAAGAAAAATATAATTGCATGTTATTGTATAGAAATTATTCCCCCCTCTGAGAAAATGAACATTTTCTAAATAATTTTCAGAATACTGTTTTCCCACTCAAATCCTAGAGTACAAATCAAATGAGAGAATGTAATATTTACTTACTGAGACATTTGACAATGATTTCCAGCTGTCTTGAAAATGCTAATACATTCTAGATGTTTTCTCTTTCACTTTCATAGGTCTAAGCTGATGTATATAATGTTACTATATGTAATGTTACTTTTATTTTGAATATTAATATTTTAGTAATTCTATTTGAAATAAAAGTGTAAACTGCAGTGTTAATATCTAGGTATTATGTAGACAGTATACTTTTGTTTTGCTGCTCTATTTTTTTTTGCTGCGAGCAGAGGAATTAAAATATACTTAACAAGTCTCAAAACCAAACCATTATAATACTTCTAACCTCCATCAGAAATTATATTTTGGTTAGATTAGGCTTAAACCTCATTTCACTTTTTGTTCACATCTGACTGTGTTACACAGCATTATACTTCATTAAAAAATGATACATGCAATGTAACAAACTTCCAACAGCAGAAGTGCTAATGGAAAATGCCATTCATTACTGGACAAGTTTTCCTAAACTGAATCAGAATACTCAGAAAATTGATGAAATAAAGACAGAGGACTGTCATTTTGGCTATATAAAGACATTTTCTAAATAAGAATGCCACTCCGATTTTCTGAAATCAGATATCATTTACCTTTTGATCACAGAATCACAGAATCACAGAATCACAGAATCACTAAGGTTGGAAAGGACCTATAAGATCATCTAGTCCAACCATCCACCTATCACCAATGGTTCTCGCTAAACCATATCCCTCATCACAGCATCCAAACGTTCCTTGAACACCTCCAGGGTCGGTGACTCCACCACCTCCCTGGGCAGCCCATTCCAGTGCCTGACCACTCTTTCAGAGAAGTAGTATTTCCTAATATCCAGCCTGATCGATGATTTTCTAAAGCAACTCAGGAATTGATTCATATTTCACATTATTTTTTGTGTGCGTGTGTGTGTGAGCTTGAATCTTCTAGCTAATCTGGAGGTATAAATAGCAATGTGGTATAATGTACATTAATTATAATTATTTTTAAATTCTATGTAATGTTTGCATATCTAGGTATTAGCTAGCTATGCAGACAGAATAAAATCTGAAATTACAGCCAAGATTTCAATAAGGCAGAAGTCTTATTTTAGGACTTTATCTCTGTTTACATTTTTACTTTTCTGTGATAAAACACAGTGCTTCTATAGCCTGGCCTCATATTCTATTTCCATATTGCAGCAGGAAATTCAAATTACCAGCTGCAAAGAATAGATTCAGAAAGGCTAAAAAAAGAATAATCTCCAAATAATATATCTTTCTTTTTTTATGATGTTTCCTCATGCTACACAATGTTCACATAGTCATTCCCTCACTCCTCAACACACACCTCATATCTCACATTATTATGTAGATGAAAACTATCGCACGTTGGGAAATTCTTCTGCAAAGCCACAATGCCAAACAGGGTGGCATCTTTATAAACTAAGCAGAAATCACTCAAATTAATACCTGACTTTACTGAAGAAAATGGAGTTTGGAAGGGTTAGTTTCTCATTTCATGTCTAGTTTTGAGGGCTGTTCAACAAGCTTAAAAGCTCATTTTAATGTTCACTTTTACTGTGTCAGGGATATTTCAATCCATTAGAAATATTCATGCTTGATATTATTAATACTATTTTTAAACAGAAAAAAAAAAAAAAAACCCCACACCTTGCTCTCATTTGAAAAAGAAAGTTCTGTATTGTCTAAAACGTGCTCATTATATTGCAGGATTCTATATTTCAACACCCACAGGACTTGGAGTTGAAGAAGGAAGAGTTCGAATTCAAAGTTTGCCTTTGATCTCTTCAGATCCATCTTGTCTAAGTTTCTGGTAGTGCTATGTAATTCTCTATAGATTACATGTAGATCCTAAACATATACTCCATTTAAGAATAAAACCAAATAATTATTTTCATATATATTAGTTCAAGTCAGTGTACTAGCCTAAATCTCTTTAGACTTCCATGACCAATCCTAACTTCTGAAACTTTTACTCCATAATAGATTTGAGTCTTGCAGTTAGCTTTGAAGTATTCTCTTTTTCAGCCTGTAGCCAGCATTTATTTCTACACAGAAATATTAAGAATCCCTGAAATGTTTTTGTCACAAAGCTTAACTAAGTATCCACAGAAAATGCGGAAAAATACCAAGTAAAACTTTCAGTTTTAATCATGAAAAATGAAACTCTAAACGTTAAAAGTTAGATATTACTCCACAAACTTTCATTTTGCTCTAAAAATAGAAAACTTTGCTTTTACCCCTCTAGGTATTACATGTACAGTCCTAATATTTACCGTTTATGCGTTAGCATAAGTAGTGAATATGGTTTGGAAAAGATAATTTTCCAGAAAGAAGGAAACTATGGAAAAAACTGGATTTATGGACAAGTAACTTTAAATGAAACATCTGATTTTAAGGTTTGTTAAACATTTAGACTTTTATTTAGTTTTGTTTAATTGATGCCAATTTTGTTCCAAATGAACCCAATGATCCACAGCTCCAAATTTATTTTACAGGTATTTTTGATGGCTTATCTTGCTATGCTAGATTTTATCAATGCAAAAACACTATCAGAAAGATGCATTCACTGCCTGAGGAAATGAATATGTCTGTGACCTGGCTGTATCACATTTCTAGGAAACGTGTGTTCTGGGACCTCAAGAACAGAGTTATAATACTTTACTTACATATACCACATACCTATACCATACACATTAAAGACATCAAAATGTCTTTTGCACAAATGCCTTGGCAGCAGGATTTCTTTAAATACATATATAGTAAAACATAGTAATGAACATCAGATAAATTGCAGTTTTTCATGTAGATAAGCCATTAGATCATAAAGTTTGGACTGGTAAGTGATACAGAATGTTGTGTATCAAAAATTACATTAATTTATATGTATGTTATGGAATAGTTTCAAATTATGTTCATCACATATATGAAGTTCCTGCATTTGTTAGAATGATCCATTCTGTTTGCATGGTAGACATTTGTGTTGCTGGGAATCTTGTCTCATCTCTGATACCCACCTCTGAGAGTAGCACCAGCTCAGATAATAATGGCATTCAAGAAAGAAGACGGAAAGGTCTAGGATAGAAAGATAAAATGTGTTTCATTAAATTAATATAAATATATATATATCTTTTCTAATGAATTTCAGGTTATATTTGACGCCTTTACGAGGATTGCTCCAAGTGAGATTGCCTTGGATGATATTAGCCTGACAGAGGGAAAGTGTAATGAAAGCAATTATGTAGAGCCAACTGCATTTCCAATTCCCACTACTACAGCTTCAGTTCCCAGTAAGTAAACACTAAACTACTGATGATTATCAGTTCTCACTCCTGTATTTGTGTTTCAGTGACTCAAAATTTGTAATAAACTCCCTTCAGCTTTACAAAATTCTCCAACATTATAAAATTAATGTCAGAATAGTTGTTAGGAATCAGGCTTGCTGCTCATGACTCCATTCATAGCAATAGAACTGACAGATTCACAGCTTAAGCTATCTGTACGTTATCTTCCAAAACTTGACGAGTGAAAAACAAGTTGTGGTGGTTTCACACTGATGGCTTGCTAAACTCCACCAAGGATCCATATTGTTCTTCAATATGGTGTAAAAGTGCCATCTATGCAGTTCCTGAGGAAAAACTAACTTGGTTGCATTCTGACTTCGTTGAGGCATGCTATGTATATGCTGCCTGTAACCTACTGAAAAATGTCAATATTATCAATCATCTTCAAAGAAGCATGACGGATCATCATACTTAGATGGATGTGGTGCAATTTTACTAACACTGATGATTTCACTAGAAATGTCACATCTATAAACAAGAAATAAAAGAATTTGCATTGAGCCAATTTCCTTTGTTAGACTTAGAGCTTCAGTGAGAAACACTGGCATAATTCGCAGTGCCACAAAAGCTCATTGAAAAGTCAATTTTTTTTGCCATAGTGTGTGGTAGGAAAGCTGGATTTCCTTTTGTCATTTACACAAGACTGTCAGCTTACACTTTCATCTAAAGCAAAGATTGCTTTAATCTTCATATTCATTTATAACCTGTCTTCTAATACAAACCACAGCATGGAAATTACAGAGTAGATTCCATACTTTTAATGTGTATGTCAATATAAATTAATGTTTTGGCAAAAGCACAGAGGATTTCTTTTTTCTTTTTCTGGAAAGGTCATATATCATTTTCTACAGTGTTGAGAAAATCCTTTATTATGCTAACTGAAAGAAGCAAGACTATTGGTGTTGATTACTGTTTGGTTATCTAATGAGCATCTGACATATGATCCAGTATAACTCCATATAAACTCATGTTTATTTTAAAACAATTTTTCCATGAGTAAAATCAACTGCTTCCATTGTTTTTCCATGCAAGACAAAAGATCATTATTGATGTGCCTTATGTGCACTCAATACTAGGTCAGATTTCATCATGAGCTGCCAAAGGTCAGCTATTGTTTGTTTTACATTGCTTATGTCATCAGATTGTACTGGCTATACATCATAGACTCTTTATGCAGCTTCACAGGAGTTCTACGTCTCTTTGTATGAGCACTAATATTTCATAACAAAGGCCAGTTTAACCTTTTTGTTGTTAATGGTACATACTGTCACTGTGGCCCATACAGCTGAAACGTAACACACTTATTAGTGAGTTGCTTTCCTTTCAGAGAGTTCAGTTTATCTTTCCAGAAGTCTAATTAAAGTTTTGTAAGATGGCTGTTGTGAGAAAGTTCAAATCTTTCTTGTATTTAGCGGAGCTTCCTCCAAGTGAGATTCAACTGTCAAACTCAGTAAGGCTTGTAGATTATGAGGTCCTTATGCTAGTGCCTCACAGTATGTAATTCTGACAGACACATCAAGACACAATATGTAAGTCATAATGGAAGCAATGTTTATCCAAATTCTGTGTTAAGAAAATAACATTTAATTAAAGGAATAAAAAAAAAATTTTTTTAAATTAGAATTTACTTCTATTGCCTTTTTGCCTTTACTTCTATTTTCTGAAAGGGCTGGAGGAATAGTGTTTGTTTCTGAAACAAATAATTGCGAGCAACTAAAGTGAGCAAATATGATGGTGCAGCTGAAATGAACATAAATAACATTTCTCAATTTAAAGTAAAATTTTGAGATATGAATTAGATGCATTTTGGATGGAAACCAATTTTATTTACTATATCTTGAAAGAGAATATTGAATGTATAAAATGCAGTTAATTATCTGTGTTTGTGTGAGTGTATGTATGTGTGCATATGTATATCTGGAATATCTGCTTTTAAATAAATGTTATTTTTACATATAATTGCTTATACGTGTATAGGATAAAGATCTTTTTTATTGGTGCAGTTGTTCAAGGAAAAAAGATAGCTATTTTTACCATTTGAAGAGTTCTAATTAAAAACTTTTATGCTCCTGATGAACTCAAAATGACAGTGTATCTTTTTAAAGTACTTACATATTGTGTATTATATGCTCAATCTCTCAGCTAAGTATGTATCTAAAAACATTGCCTAACAGGAAAATTATGAATCTTATTATAGTCAATCTTTTGATGTTCTGCTACAAAATATGTACACGCTTTTATATATTGTGCTGTCAGTAGGGTAAAAAGGGATCATCATAGTTATCAAGCAGATAAGGTAGATACTGTAAGCACTTTTATCACTTTTTTTACTGTTGTGTCTCTACATAGCTATTAAGATATACTTTCAGGCCAAACATAGAAAATATCATCCAGCAGTTCAATATAGACATATTGGAAATAGCTCTAAAAAAGAACTCTCTCATACAGTATATAAAAACTGGGTGTGCTACTTATTGTAGCCTGGATCACTAATGACACATGAAATCATCTCTTTATAGATGTATTTGCACAGCATTCTAACTGCTCTCCTTTATGAGAGTGTATTTGGAAAAGTCTGAGTACCTGTGCAAACCATATTAGTATTTCTCTAGGTTCTCTCCTTTCAAAACTTGCACATAATCTCCACAGATTTGTATTCTATAATTATGCTGGAAAGTTATATTCCATTTATCCTTATTAAGTTCCTTAAAGTTCAAAAATTTCTTCAAATCACTATTATTGCTTTTCTGGGAAAAGTGAAGAAAATGGGGAAAATATTAGATATGCTAATAGACACGGTTGTTTTAAAATAAAAATTTAACTTGAAAGTTTCATATTTAATTGATGAATTAAACAGTAGTAGCTGCAGTAATAACAATAATCAATACAATTTACAAGATTATGGAATCAGAAAACGTACTGCTCTTTCTTACCAAAGATGAACTGTGAAAAGGTAAAGACTCAAGCAGCTTTTTTTAGAATTATTTGAAGATTTTTTCAGATAAAATTTTGCTGTCAAGAAATTTTCCGATAAATTCTAATGTTTTCAATGACAGATCCATATAGTCTTGCTACAAAGTATTTCCTATAATTGACAATATAGGGGGAGAGGGGAGCTTCCTGTCTTACATACTTGTTTTTAAATTAATTCACTGTTAAATTATAAACTTTTCAGCCAATTTTCTGTCACGTGTACTGTTTGCAGACCAGTAATCACCATATGAAGGAAATTATGTTATTCCACTGCCTACATGGGGAATGACTTTTCCTAATACCATCAAGAATGCAGATGTACACCTTGCCACTAGCACTTCACTGACCTATAGCTGTAGGTAACAAAATGGCATGAATTATATGGGTCAGCAAGTCTGACTCAGAAACTGCAACTGATAAGGACAATGAAGTTCTTACATATCTTACTTCTCCAATGCTCCTTACTGGGATGGTGACTTCTCATAATTCATTGTTCAAACTTTATAACAATAGCAGCGTAGCTGGGTCCTTATAGTGGTAATATTAAATATCTTCTTCGTAATACCACTTTTTCCAAATTGTCTTTGAAGACAACTGATTGCAATAGTAAGGCAATAGATTAATTTATTTATTTTTTTAATGTTCTCTTTTTCAGCTGACTGTGGAGGTCCAGTTGAACTCTGGGAGCCAAACAGTACATTCAGCTCTGAAAATTTTCCAAACAATTATCCTAATCAAGCTTCTTGTAAGTTATTCTTCTCCAAGTCTTCAGGAAAAGTTTAGTTGTATAATGGTTCTAAATGCGCTTTCCTACTGTTAAGCAAAAAGATTTTAGCTAAATACAATGGGCTCTTTTAGCTAAAGTCTATGTATATGGCAATTAGCAGAAGCTAAGGAATCTTGTGCCAGTTGATTAAAAAATGATTATAATGAGCATAACCATTATGTTTCAGACTGGCTGGTTGCTTCACATCTTTCACATTAAATATTTTTATGTCAGTACAACAGACAAAGTGCTGAAAGTTTGCATTTTAACATTTCGCCTCAATGTATTTGCCAGGTTAATAGCCTGGTCATCACTTCCATTAAACAGTTAACCTTTTTAAGGTGAAAGAATGTAAGTATGCATTTTTCAAAGGACTACTTCTCTACTGAATGTTTCTTAACATATTGGTGAAAAGACAGCATTATTCTACTAATATTACCTGATATAGATTAAGCTAGAGTTGGCAAAAGTGCAAAGAAAATTAGACTCACAGTGTTTCAAGGTGATATGCCATGTGCAGTTGATGGATGAAGCAAGGAAAAGAACTTTGCTGTTTCTTCTTAATTAAATATCAATTATTTATTACTTCACCTTTAACTGTAGAATTGTGTTGTGATGCTAATCACAAAAAACATTATTCTGTGTTTCTGTCCCATTTGAGATATGGCTCTCATTTCCAGGTGTTAATTTCACAAGTTCCCAGATGAGATTGTAACTAGTGAGAAAATATTTTTCCTTCTATGAAGCGAGAAAAGTGTTTTATGTTGTTTATTTTTAACTTTGCAAGATTTCCATAGTATCCTTACTTACACAGAATAAATATGGTAAGGGTGGATTAAATGGAGGCAAATACTTCTTCTGTAACTAACTTGAAAGGCAGTTTTCTATGAACAATGATAGAAAATATTTTACTATCAAATAGCATAAGGATTAAATGACAAAACTATTTGTCATGTTTTCACATTTACTAAATAATTACCCAGAGAAAACTGCATGTTTGTATGTCTTAGAAGCTTAAATTCAATTTTCAAAGTTATTTCAGAGAACCAGAGACAATGAAATTTTAGATCTTGACAGCGTAGGTTGCTTTTAAAGTTAAGATTTAAACTTCTACATCTCATGGGTGATTCTGAATATTGCTGCTGAGATTTTTTTTCCTTTAACATGAAGATTACACAGTAAACTCTAAAAAGCAATAAAGTGATTTTTGTGTTTGTGTGTTACTATTTTCTAGGTGTATGGTACTTAAATGCTGAAAAAGGAAAAAATATTCAACTTCATTTTCAGGTTTTTGATCTGGAAAATATTTATGATGTAGTTGAAGTCAGAGATGGCAGAGGACAAGATTCCTTACTTTTGGGCAAGTAACACTTATGTGTAGTAAAATGAATGCAGTCAGGCCACTCAAGCAAACTGGTGGATCTGATGTAAAGGAAATTAATTCTCTCTTTCTTCTTCATTTCTTCATATTTATGTGTCTCAGAAACTAGGAGAAGAACTTGAGATAACACTCAGCTTGTCATACATCCAAAAGAAAATAACTTCTCAGTAAATAAGACTGCTTATGCTTGTGGACAAGCACAATCATGTCTTGGTCAAACCTTATTTTCTGTACTCATGTGTCAAATTGGGGTTAAGCTTTGGTCATTGCAATCTTATTGCATTTAGTTTTGAGAAATAACTGCATTCATGTAGTCACAGTATTTGCATTGAATCCTAAAACATTTCAAAATAGATAAGAACAAAATAACATAAATGTCTTCATGTTCTCCTGGAGAATAGCTGTCTATACAGGAAACGACCCATTGCCCGATGTCTTCTCTACAACAAATCAAATGACAGTAACTCTTTTTACGGATGAGTTTTCAACAAGTAAGGGATTTCTTGCAAATTTTACTACTGGCTACCATCTAGGTAAGTATATGATCTCCTGTCTTTAAGAGCTGATACCAGAGTTGAAATACAATTGAAGTGCAGTATAGAAGGTATCTCCCTGTCCTTAATCAACAAAAAATAGCAAAAAGTTAAAAAGACTAGCAGTTATCCATCTGCACTTTATGTTTTCTAGAACAAAAAGTGACAGTTTTGTTACTTTACAAAATGACCTATTGGTCAGTATCTGTACCATCTCTAATTCTGCAATAGTATGGAAAAACTGACTCATTATTTTGGCTGATAAACCTTTTAAATATTAAAGGGACAAATATTCATGATTGTTTATAAAAGCTCTGTCATTCGATCACTTTGTCACACATTTGATGATGTCATTAATGTGTGACAGTTGGTCTTCCGAGCTACAAGTGCATACTGCTAGCTCATGGCCAGCTTTTTGTTGAGGACCCCCAAGTCATGCTCTGGTCTATTCTCAATGAGTTGTTCTTCCAGTCTGTACACACATCTGGGATTGCCCCAACCCAAGAGCAATACTGAATCCCGTTAGGTTTACACATGCCCACTTCTCAAGCTTCTCCAAGTCCCTTTGGATCCCTTCCTTCTGTTGTATCAACTGCACTACTTTGCTTGGTGTCCTCTGCAAACTTGCCAGTGGTACACTTAATATGTGAAGGGTCTCGGAAAAGGTACTTTTACATATTTGGACAGCAGTGTTTCTGGTTGCAGTCAGACCCCTGATGAAATAGATCTGTTTTTCTTGATTGCAATTAGACCTGTCATTTGCAAAATTCAGTGATCGTCTCTTCAAAAACATGCAAAATTGTGCCAAATACAAAAGTATAAGGAACAGCAGCATTCTTACTAGGACAAATCCTTATACTATCTCTAGAACAAATCTTATTGAAACCAACTAAAGGTTTTGTGTTACTTCTGGGGAAGTCTGACAACAGAAATAAGAGAATGGAAAAGCAGTGTTTTCAGAGATGGGTGCAGTACCATTAACTTGCATGAAGAGAAAGAAAACAAGAATCTACACTTTTTTTTCTCTTTAAATATAAAGACAAGTATCTTCTGGCATGTTAACAAGCTGCAACTGTTTTACAGATTAACAGTAACACAGATATTAATTCTATTAATATTTAAAAAATCATAACCATTGATTTATTGTTGCAAAATCAACTCCCCTTGTACAAGACTGAGATGCAAGTTTATATGGCATAAGCCCATTTTACTGCTTCTTTTTCTTCCTTCTTTAACATATTTATTAAGCCCAACAATGCTAAGACTTCTTTCAGCTGGTTCAGCAAAAATGAACCTTTGCCCACGTTTTGTTGTAAAATAAGAATTAAGCTTAGTGAAGCAGAGTTCTCAAAGTGGCCATTGCCAATTCTGCTTAAATATATTAAAAGGTTTTCATTTCCAAAAGAATTATGCTTATTCGTGATCTTTGCAGCCAAAGGACGCATACTAATTTCATTAGCCTGCAGGTCCAAAGATAAAAGCATTGCCATTAAGTGAATTTTAGAAGAAAAGCAGATTTTTCTTCACATTTTATTTTTCCATGAAATATTGAGATTTTTATAAGGAAGCATAATTTGACAATAATTTGACTTTTTTATAATATAAAATATAATTTTTTAAAAAAGGCGGATTTGAAATTCTCATCTAGCCATGCAAAATGATTTCTATGGAAAATCTGGCATCAGCTGTGCCAAGGTTTGGAAACCATATTCTTTTGCATCCGTGTTACACAACAGTCCACTCTGAATGTCAAATGAAAAATTTTATATGGATATTAAAAATTCAGAAGATCAATTGTCTTGCCTTAAATAAGGCTTCCACATAATAAAATGCACCATTAAAAATACACTTTGGACACAGAAATAATTATAGCTTTATATTTACTCTGTATGTGATATATATTCCCTTCTATTTATCTAAAAATAGTCTTTATTCTGAAAAAAAAGATAAAGGGGAAGCAAGGAAATAGAGAATAGAGAATTAAAGCAGAAAGGCATTAGGAAAAAGTCCTGTGTATAATTCAACCAATTTTATTTTCTGGTAAACTGGATGATCTCATTGAACATCAACCTAACCTAGTAGTTACAATTTCCTTTTCCTTTCCTGTTCTCCTTTAGGAGCTTGTGCACCTGAAGAATATCAGTGTCATAGTGGAGAGTGCATACCATTGGATAACCTTTGTGATAAGCTACCTCAATGTGAAGATGGCTCTGATGAAGCAAAGTGCAGTGAGTTTCCCTTCATACATAGAAAAAGGATGCATGTATATTTAGTAGCTGTTATGTAGGCAAACAGACACAATAACACAGCTTGTGTAAACTACTGCAACTGCATGCAAGACACGCAAATTTACACATCAGTATCTGTTGGCTTTGTCAGGGATAGAAAAGCAAAATCGTATTTCTGAGCCAATGTCCGTAATATGGTGGAAATTTCTGGTAAAGGTAGGAAGTTACTCTATGCTTAAACTTGTGACTGCTTATAATGACCTCAAAATAAAAACTCATTACATGCTGTCCCCTATATCCATTTCATATTTCCAAATTTTATCACTTTTTCCTGCAATTAATTTGAGATTAATAGCAGTATAAATGCTGTAGTGCGTGGTAAGGATTAAATCTTCTTGACGGAAACTCTCAAATACTTCTGTGAGTGGGAAGTCAAACTGCAGCACTGAAGCACCTCCAGACTGCTTGGACTCCATCTCATGCAGGCATTGCCACAGGGTGAAGGCATGGTGCAGTTACAAAAGTGGTACCAGTTGCTCACTGTGAATGTGCAGATTCCTACAAAAGGGAAAGCAATAACTACTTTTGCTTAATCTTCTAGTAAGATGCTCGTTTCCAAAATTCAGGTTTACAACATATGGCTTCATTTCACATAACATGGAAATAATATTCCCTAAACAACAATTTAAATGTAAAACTGATGTTAAAATCATGTTGGGCCTAGAGCAGAAACCAAATTACTGTTCCTGACAAAGTGCTTTTCTGACAATGTATTATGGTGCACTAATGGGAAAGTTAAAAGCAGGCTTTTAAGCTCAATACATCATCATCTGCCTTTGTTTTAAAGAGGACTTCTGTGCTTCAGATATGTCCTTAGATGTATGCTGACAGTTCTTATTGATTTCAACATCTTTTATATGCATACATATATGTATGAAAGCCCAAATTCAGTCTTCATATTAATGCTTTAGCTATTTTGATTCAATAACATCCTGCCTTTTAAAATGAACAAAATAAAATTTATTTCAGATTCTTCTTAAGCAAAGAGGACCTGGAAAGTTTTTTTCCAGACATTGCTGAAGAAGATCTGGAGAAGTTACCATCACCTACATTAACATTTTGTACATTTTCCCGAAGATTTATTTTGCCATAGATTTTCTATTCTTTCTTAACAAATTACCTCACATTAAAGGATTGGCAGAATTGTTTCCAAAAACCCATTTAATCCAAAAGTTGGCTGAATCAATCTAATCTTTAAAATAAAATGAAAATTTAATTAGATGCCATCACATCGAGTCTTTTCAGTGTCCAAAATACTTGCTCCTTTTCCTGAGCCAATTTCAATTTCTTATCATACCTACCATCTTAAACTAGCCAAACTGGTATTTTCAAATACTCCCAACTTCTGAAACTCCCCATGGGCAGCAAAGAAAAGACATAGCATATGTCTTCATTTGGAAAGTTCTAAAGTATATGAACTTTTGAAT
Organism: Pavo muticus; assembly: GCA_016647715.1. Lineage (NCBI taxonomy): Eukaryota > Metazoa > Chordata > Aves > Galliformes > Phasianidae > Pavo > Pavo muticus. The sequence continues at coordinate 438,948 of JACDJE010000346.1, forward strand.
TAAATACTTTTTGAGTGTTCAGTAAGTCTCTTTTTGCTTAACAGAAGTGTTTGGAGATGAATGTGGAAGTGATGAGGAGAAAGGAAGAGGAATTATAGTTCAAGTAGGAGAGAGGAAAGGTGTCAAAAATAATTTGGAGAAATCTCACACTGCATGCAATTCTGAGATTTTTAATAGTGCTCCAAAATTTAGTGTGATTGAGGTTTATCATTAATCTACTCCTATATATCACTTCATTCATGTGCTCTGGGTTTCAAAGATGCATCCCTAAATATTTATTTATTTATTTATTTATGGGTAGGCTTTAATTATTATGGAAAAAGCAGTGGAAAGATAAAATTAGCTCTGGAGAGCTAATATTATTTTTAAAAAATCAATAACCAGTAAATTACAAATACCTCGTGTTTTTTCCTTACTTCATGCTGGCAATAACCACTGCTTGTTTCAAATGCAGTTGTAGCTCGTGCTATAGACAGGATTCTGTTGACCTTCTACTCCAACTTCCTCAGTCACCATGCCAATAGCATAAAATTTTTCACCACATTATTGATGATTTTACAAATTTTTCTTCTGAATACTCTCTTTTGGAAAAACTTTTGATGGAAATATTGGTTTTCAGAGAGCTTTATTGCTATTACTATTATTTTAACTTAAGCTGCAATGAAAGCGAAAGTTCTCATAGCAACTGAAACTGGAAAATCCTATTTTTCAGTTAGTTCTGGTTTTAAACTTTATTTCCAGTCATTGTTACTGACCACTGTACAGCTAAAACTTCACACAGCAGTTGGAAATTACATAGTGCTGGCTAAGAATAAACATTGTTTAGAGTAGATGGAAAATATACTATTTCCTGTCTTTTCATGAGACACTTGCAAAATACAAGCTATGAAACTGTCCTGTGGCAGAAATATAGAAGATAATGTTTCCTCCCTATAGGAAAGCAACATCCTGGACATGCTGGGTTTATTACTGCGGTAGTGTATCTTAACATCTTTACTTCTTTTGTTCTCTGCTGGCAATAATAAATCTGTGCATACTGCACTGTTTTTTGTTGGGGGTGGTTTTGCTTTGTATTTTAATCACCTGTTTAAAACGCTTCTGTCCATTTTGGTCTACAGTGAGATTGCTTAATGGTTCTGCAAGCACTGAAGGGCTGGTACAGGTCAGGATTGGGAAGGCATGGCACCTGACATGTGCAGATGATTGGAATGAAAAGATTTCAGACAGTGTTTGCCAGGAGCTGGGATTAGGGTGAGTGAAAATATTAAATGCTCTAGTAACTTGTTTGAACCTTTGCTGAGTTTGTGAATTTGTGTTTTTCTCATCATTTTAGTGGTATTGATACCACCTATAAAAACCGAAACAAATATACTTTTCTGTAGTAAATGAAGCTCCAAATCAGTGAACAAATCTGTACGTATCACAATGCTTATTTTTACATCATTCATCACTGTATTGCTAACTCTGAATACAGCAGAGTAAGTATGAGCACACATTTTGGAGAACACTGTGAGACTCATGTGGAAGCATTAGTCTTTTATCACTGTGTCATCATTAATGTCTTCATTTTTGCGAGAACAGCACAAAATTAAATCTGGAGAAAACAGGAGCCTTGGCTACTTTACTGTCATACTGATGTTCATCTCAAGTAAATTCAAGATAACCACTTGAGTACCCTGTAACTGGGCTCCCAATACATTTCATACCTATCATTAAACATGAGTTGCTGGGGTAGGAAACTATTTCTCTTGACGTGTGTTTGGGGCTGGAGGAAGGAGGAAAGCATATGACTGAAAAAGCAGATTTGTCTTCAGTTGCTACTGTTCAGCAGAATTTCCAGGGAAGAGGCGAGGAGAGTTTAGTGCAGTAGTGTTGTATTTTTACAAAAATTTATGGCCCAAATTCTGGCCCCACTTACACTGAATGAAATTTCACTGCCATCCAATGAATAATAAATGTCTTTCCTACAGTGCTGAGGTTTTTAGAGAATGTAATTTACTCAAGTAATAATCAAATGAAATTCTTAGCTTGCAGTTTATTATGTTGCTCTCTAACGAAAGTAAGATGCCTGCAAATGCCTGTCTCATAAATTAACTGTATAAATGACAAAGTAAGGAGGGTTAGGAAAAAGACAAAATGTTATTTGAAAGCATTTTTAATCATCCAATGAATATGTACTGTTTTATTCTTATTTCCTTTGGTTAAGTACTGCTTTTATATACATATCAGATGCACAAATCCTCACTGTAATATAGGTATGTAATTATCTTTTTTATGCATGTATACAGGGATAGAAAGTATGACTAAATGTTCTTCGAGTTAGATAACGCATCCATTTACAATGGCCATTAGCCTTCTTCCTTTCCCTCTTTCTCCTCCCTGCCTGCTGCTGCCTCTTTTTCCTCTATAACTTTTGGATACTAGTCATTTTGTGGTCTAATGGTTTAGTTTATATTTCAGTAATTGATAGGCTTCACTGAACTTTGTTTTCCATGACATTTTCTATTAACATTTTAAAATTACTTATCCTGTTGTCTCAGTAACATTCTGTAGTAATATATTTCAGAGTTTGTTGCTACAATAGGGTCAAATACACTTGTCAAAAAAAAAATTCTTTTAAGTTTCTTGGCTAGTTCTTTTTCATTCCATTGCTCAGATTATTACCTATTCCCATTGTTTTTAAAAAATAGTATTTTTATGCCTAAATTGCATCATCTCTGATATCCTGGATGCTACTTCTGTTAGAAATCCTGATAACAGAATGAAACTTTCACATATATATAGAAATCCCTTAAACATCACACTATTTATACCTTCTTTGAATTTATCTCCTTATAGCAGCATATTTGTTAACAACTAGCACCGTGTTTGTTAGTAAATGAATGTTTGTAATAACAGGTCTTTGGTAGGCTGTAGCTCATGTTGCTCTACTGAATAATTACCTAGAATCATGCATTATCAGAGAAAGAGGCTAAAGTTCATCTGGAATTATTTACTTTGCTATTAACTGCTTATACATTCACTAGTCTCATTTACTGTTTATTTTATGAAAAGGAGTTAAATGATGCCCTGCAGCATATGATGATGATTTATGTAGCTGAGCTAGAAAGTGTAATGTTCAAACAGACTCTAGTATATCAACATCGGAATCTTTTTGCCTCCATTCTTCAAGTATGCAGCTGTTGTATTTGTGATATGTGCCAAACAAGCAAATCTGGAGTGATGCCCATGTGTTCATCTACAAAAATATAGGTGAGGGAAATAATTCATAAATACTCTTAGTGAGTCCAGAGTAAAAGGTGCACAAAGTGGTGGAACTGAGAAGAAGAATCCTTTGTTCAGCATGTACTTCGTGACTGTGTGCATGACACTGCCATGCCTGATTATCGTTGTTGTTAGCATTGCTTTTCTTCGAGCCACCAGATCAGACATTGAACTTTCCACCATTTTCTTTATGTGGTTTCAAACATATTTGTTTCTTTGGGACCAGTGTTAGCATACCTGCAGCCTGTTTTATTCATGAACTCATAAAATTCTTGAGAATTAATTAACTGAAATAAAATTTCATGTTTGAGATGCCCAGATCATTTACCCCACTAGTGAATGGTCAGTTGTAGTAGCTACATGCCTAGCTATTTGAAATACCAGAAAAATTCCTTTTGACTTTTGACTGTCAGACCTAGGCTTTCCAGTGTGCCAAAATCCTATAAAAGTCATTGGCTGGATGTAGAAAAGAACCTGTTTCTCAGTGTACTGAGGCTGAGTTTGCAGCCAGAATGAGTACAGTCCTGATAACTTGGTGATAGACTTAATGTCATGTCAGTTGTCAGTTGGAAGCCACAGGAGGAGTTTCAAAGGTTTTCTGGGGATTTTTAGGTCCATAGCTTCACTCGGGTTCAGAAACTGTGAGCAACTTTTGTTTAAACCCCCTTATGAGAGGCTTCTTTTCAAATCAAGAAAGCATAGAGAGGTTATTTTTATTTTCTATTTGAACGATTTCTTATAAAAATATTGTGTGCGCATCAGCATTTAGAAAATAATTGTTCTTCATATGAATCCACATGTGAACAAAGCTTTTCTTTTATACTAAAGAAAGTGTTCACTATTGACAATTTGCTGCAATTCTTTAGTGTTGTTTTCCCGTTTGCCATAAAATCAGTGGACAAAGCAGAAACACTACCCTGAGACTTAAAAACAAATAAAACAAATTACAAATATCCTGCAGCCTGAAAATTAAACAATAAAATGAAAAATCTGTAAATATATTTTCTTCAAATAAGAATGTGGATTTTTATTTTCTAGATAAGAGAAAAAAAATGTAGCTATTGAACAAATGGCATTCTTATTCAGAATAATTATTCAGAAATGTACCACTTTATTTGAATCTTTTCTAACATTTGGTACTGCTTATTGTTACTGATCATATCAGAGACATAAATGGAGACTGAAACCATAAATACCTCTGTAGATCTGTACGTAGGAAACTTATCCAAGATTATTCTGTAAATTCTGGCTAGTGAGGGCTACTTAACGGTAGATCCCCAGTGAAAACTCAAATTACGCATCACCTTTAGGATCTGGCCCATGGTGTTAATCTTTCTTGTTTTTGAAATGATAAGAAACTAGATTACTAGAGCTAAAATCTATCATAATATGCCATTATCATTCCCTTCATTTAAAAACTAACTGTATTTTGAATGCTCATCGGTTCTAGCAAAGCAATCTTATTAGAACATTTTGTCTTGAGAACACCAAATGTATGTGTTGGATAATGCCTTGAATCAAGGAATATTTAAGAGCTGTGACTTCGAACTGCTGGAGCTGCAGAACAAACTATATTGCTGTTACTAAACTGCATTGCTCCAGGAAAAGTATATGATTTCTTATCCTTACAGAAACACTCATCATTTATCAATATGTTAATTGAAAGAAGAGCAGCTTGGTTTTGCAATCACTGATAACATTTAGGAATCTCCAGCTGTGTGCATCTCAGGAATTCAAAGAAAACAAATCAAATGAAACTACCAAAGGTTTTCTCAAAAAAGTGCTTTAGATTTTATTTCAGAAAGATGAGGAAGCTAAATAAAGTCCCTGTTGTTAAAGGAAAGCTCAGAGAAGATCCAGCCTGTAACCCAGAAATTTCAGCATTTATGTAGGTTGCTGCAAAAATAATACCTTCTATTTATTTCCACAGAAACTACAACAGCTAAAGAAAATAAAGAGCACAATAGCACTACTTGATAGAGCAAATTCACAGCTACAAAATACTAACTTTCAACACAGTCACCATTATTAGCTGTGTGTTTTCACCATCAGTGAGCAAGAGCCTGCATGCTGCACTCATAAAAAATCTGCATCAGCAGAGTCAATCCACTGTTGCTGTCACCACTGCTGAAATGTACCACCCAACACCTCACTATGCTCACCTCCACTGTTCAGTTTCCATAAACGTTCAGCAAGAGTCAGCGAATATCAATGGGTGACATTTTTTCCACACAGAGGAATTTAATGACACACCTTCGCATCATCCACAGTTCCACGTCAGACACCATTTTGTCAGGCTGCCCCTCTGCTGCCAACTGTTGCATGGCAACAACATGTAATGGGATACTGTTGAGAAGCTTCAGCCTTTACTGCCATACCACCAACATCTGCCTCCATATATTTAAGAATCAGTATTGCAAACCATTCATTGTGGCACAAAAGAAGATAAACTGATAAATTACTTTCATTAAAAGAACTGTTCTCTCTCTATTTTAATATCATTGTAGCACTGGAGTTCTTAGAATAAGGTGAATGAAGTTAGGCAAGTCACATTTTAATCTGTGAAAGTTTTAATCCTCACACATCTCCAGAGAGTCATTATTTCATTTAAAAAAATGCTACAGTTAAATCCACAAACATCATCATTTCCCAAACGGTCATCCATCAATGAAACAGGATACATTTCTAAAAATAACCTATGTGTGCCTTTTCCTTTCAGGAATTCAAATATGTCATCAACTGTATTATTCACTGGAGATGGTCCATTTGCCAACATCACCGAAGTAGCTAATCACAGCCTAATATTTACAAAAAAGTGAGTAGAGTGAGGTTGCTTCCTCATACTACGGATAATTGCAAGTACAGTGACTACGATTTATACAATAATTTCTAGCTTAAGTTTATCTGAAGACTAACATGATTCTGTATGAGGTCTGGACCATTAAAATAGGTTTTATTCTATATCTACTGCTGAATTTTATATGTCATTGGGCACTTCACTTTTCCACCTTCCATTCTTGTTTGCCTATTGCAAATTTAAAAGGAGAGAGATGCTTGATGCATTTTTAGCATTCAGTATAATTTTATGTGACATTTTTATATATTTATTGTGGAAACGATCAATACTGTTACTTTTACATTTCTTTTTACATGCACATTTTGTTTGTAAATGCTATTTATAAAATGTTTCTTATCTAGAGATCTCTAAACTATGAATATATCATAACTTAAGCGCCAGTAGAGGGATTAAAGTTGAGTGGCATTCCTCCATGGTTACATAGGAGATATCACTCTTAGTTCTCTCTAAAATCAACAGAGAAAAATAAGTACTTCCAAATTCTAATTCATCAAGATATCTTTTCTGGAATAAGATGAAACACATTTTGTAATCCATTGACTTTATCGATAAGGCACTTAGGACACCAGCCGTACCTATGTTTAGACAAATTAATCTAGTTCAAAAATGATTCCACATGTCACTCTCATGTCATGTCTCCATATTTAGAATTGAATCATTAGATGAGATGATCCTTGGAATGCATTACATCCTTATCTTCCTCAGTCCAAATAACACCCGAAGTGATTCTGAAGAGTCATACAAACTGGCAGTGTTTCTTGTAGATTAAATGAAAATGTAATATTTGCCCAGGATTATTTTCTCAAGAAATGCTGGGGTTTACAGTACACTTCCAAAAAGTAGAAAGGATTGCCACCATCAAATAAAGCATTATATAATGACTTCAGTTACTGAGTTTCTGCTTATAAGAAGGTTTATAATAAATATTATCCTGGAATCCTACCACAAGCACAGATGCAGAAAATTACTGTATAATTGCTAAAATGCTGAAATGATGCCGAGGATGGCAAGAGTCCATGTTCTTTCAGGTTTCCTTTATGAGCATACCACACGGTAACAAAGTAGGTGGGCATTCTTAATTTGATATGCTGTGTTATTTCTATATTAAAAAAAAAAAGACACATTGCTTGTTCCAGTTATACTCTGTTAATCCCAAACATTTATCATTTTTACTGGTGGTGAAAGGATCTTTTACAATTGAGATATCATTGCAAGTTATTTTTTATTTTTTCTTGACTACATGTCTAAATAAGGATAACCACAAGAGATATTAAACAACAGCAGTGATTTAAAGATGTCTTCTGTTAATATCTCTTAAACACTTAAAGATAATTAATGCAGGAGTGAATGGAATAAGTTCATTCATCTTAGCTGTATTTTTGTTGATGAAATGGATATCTAGATAGATATTTTTCATCTAGAAAACTGATAGGAATCATTTTACAGGGTGACACCATTAAAGTCTTACATGATTTTGTTGTATGTAAGTTAGAATGATCACATAGATTTGATAATTAAAAAATCAAATTGGTAATCAAATTTTAAAAAGGTATTTCTCACACTGCCTTTGGTCTTAGTTTCAAGTGTAACTGCCATGAATGTAAAGGGTCACACAGATACCTGAAAGCTGTGGTACAGAAACAGCATAACTGTCCTATGATGCCATTAGGTAACGGATTTCTTGGCAGAATTGGTTTGTATGGGCCAAAAATCTGCTTTGAAGATACACATGAGTAGATGCTACAGGCACATTTTTTTTGCCATTCCTAAGTGAGACCATACTCATAGATTTCAGATTTCTGCCCAGCATGGTCCTTCACAGATGACACTCAGAGGGGTACATAGAATGGGTATTCAGCAAATGTAGTGTGACTCTACCGCCTTTTGGACTCTCCTGAGCCAATCAAGAGGTAACTGAGGACTGGTAAATTGAAACGCAGGCAAGGAAATGGTTTTCAAACTGGAAACTTACTCCAAATAGACAAAAAAGTGGACTCCCGTAAAGTACCTTCTACTAAGCAACTAGTAGGTACTGATGGTGGGAGACAGACCCCATTTTCAACATAAAAATAGGGACAAATCTGACAAGTTGGGTATTAGATTGGCTAGTTTGTATGATACAGTTCAGGGCTGGAGGTGTATTTCACTCTCTTACACTCACCATAATGCAGATTTAATTAGGCAGGGATGGAGGGGAAGGTTACATGTTCTCACTTGCTGGGTTGTCACTCATTATTTCTCTCACAAAAAATGCCAAATTTTAGTGCAAACATAGTGAGGGATGCATAATGCTATATTATGTTTAAAGAATGCTTCCTTTTATCTCTTTTAAAAAATGAAGTGGAAATGCATACTGTGACCTAGCACTCAGTTGACTTTTTTTTTCTTTTCTGATATATTTCTGTGTGTATCAGATTTAAATTGCTAGCACACACACTGTCACAAGTGTTCAGATTCATTACAAGCTATGAAGATAATCTTAAAACCTCTAGGTATCAGTAATGCTTGAGTAGTTTTGATCTGTGGTTTCATGCTCTTCAGGCTCTGGCTTTATATCTCTGCTAAATAATTCCTTCCCCTCTATATGCAGCTATATATTTTATTGTGCACTATAATCTTAGTAAAAAAGATACAGTGATATCAAACTAACCGTTTCAAAATTCTTTGGTTACACTGATCTCTAGTGGTAAGTTATTGAAAACTTCTCAAAAGGTAGAAAAAATGCCATATCCAGTTACAATTTTACTTAGAATCTGTCATAGACAGATGACTTGTTCCTTAAAACACAAGAGGAATCTACTTTTATGTCCCTAACATACATCAAGTCCACTAAAGAACAACATGTACATTTCATCATAGATAAAATGCTTTGTATTTACAATTAAACTATTATTATAGCACGAAAAACTGTGACCAAAATGCTATATTTAAATATTTGTTAAACTAATGAGACTAATGTAATTTTATACATACGAGAGAGTTACCTGGTGTGCAGATACTTGTGATTTAATTATACTTTCCTTCTAGAGAACATTGTTTAAACAACCTGGTGATTCATCTGCAGTGTAACATTAAACGTAAGTACATTTACCCTGGGAATGTTTCACACAGAAATCAGATTGTTCAGTCCATAAAGCCTAATGTTTATAGTTTGAATTGAAAGGTTAGGAAATGGACTATAAAAGCTATACTTGTAATGATATAAACACAGCAAAATTTACAATCTTCGCTTGTTTTCAGAGTTAAGTATACACTGGAGACGGGTATATGCTGAAAGCAAATATATAAAAAAATTTTAAGATCTGAGGATATAAAACATCTACATCCAAGTTATGAAGTTGCATCTTGATTTTAGCTATAAAATGCCAAACTTTTTTTCCACGGTAATAGTATTTTTGAATAGCAGGTCAGGTAGTACAAAGACTATTTTTCCAAGAATTTAACTACTCAAATAAAGTGTATCATGTTCATCTACAAATCTCCTTTTTTTTATTTAAAATACATATATGCATTTATTTTAGCTTGTGGAAAACGCCTGGAAATTGACAACAAAGGAACAAGGATTGTAGGTGGAAGTGATGCCAGAAGAGAGGCTTGGCCTTGGATTGTCTCACTTCATTTTAATTCCAGACCCGTTTGTGGAGCCTCCCTTGTCAATGAGGAATGGCTGGTGACAGCAGCACACTGTGTATATGGGTAATGTTCATTGTACTCATAAGTTAATGCATTCTGATGCTCCCACAACATGCAAGTATCCAAATGGTGGATATCTGTCAGTAAAGTTGGGCTGAAGTATAATCTTGAGCCATTGGTCTGTCTTCTACAGAGCAAATCACGCTTTCAAAGGATCATATTGAAATCAATGGTAGGAGGTACTTTTTAGAGGCTTTTTAGATGTTTGAAATGAAATTATCACAGATTCATAAGTGCATCTTTGTCTCCACTGACTGCAGGGCATCCTGCCAACTAGTTGAGACAGTCAAATAACATCCATACCGTGTCTTTTTCATTTTAAGAAAGAAGGTGAAACACCTGCTTTATGTGCAGATTGACTAAGGATGTAACAGATAATGAATAATTTGTGATTCTAATATAAAAAATTAATAACTACCTCACTGTTTAATTACTACATTTTGAATCACATGTGGAGCTGAGGTAAAGGCTCTGCTACGTACTAGTAAATACTCAGTCCTTATTTTAAAGCAGGCAGTCATGGAAACCAAGAGCCATTTTCTGAACAATGAACATTTACAATATATGGTATTAATACTGAGCATTTTTACTTTACATATAAGTAATGTGGGCCTCCATTACTCACAGGGATCTCTGTTAGTGGTTAGAGGATGGTATGTAGTGGTTAAAGGATGCGGTATCTCAGAAAGGTAAATTCAGTGTTGCCAATTCTGCCTGTTAAGTATCACAGATTAATCAAGATCTACTGTGCATAACTGGAATCAATCTTGATTTATATATATTGATTAGGCAAAATTGGAATGTCCTCCAGATAATGTTAATTGTACCACAAAGAAGTGATGCATATCTAAATATTTTCTAAGATTTGCTTCCATAAATTCTGTAATAGAAACTAGTACTGAAGGAGACACTCAGAAACTGCAATAGCAGAAGACAAACATTAGTATTCAAAATTATAGTAGACTTTTCATTATAAATCGCTAAATAATAATACTTTGGAGACTATGCCAATATAAGAATGCCTTCTCATTCCATTACAGGAGCTATATTCCACACAAAGCCATTGAAATGAGGGGGATCAAACCCTGTTAGTTTGCACACGATAAATCCGCACTTATATTGGTGCTTCCTTTTCACCTATTTCACTTTTCTATTTTCACTTAGATAGATACCATTTTACTGTCTTGAATTTGCTGGAGTTTTCCTTTAAGCGATAGTGTTCATTTTTATCTCTTAATTCAGAATATTTAACTGAAATGCTAATTTAGAACCTCCAGATGTCAGTCAAAAAGATAAACAGAAACCAATTCAATACAACAGGCAGACAATTCCATACAACAGGCAGACAGAAATAATGTTTTAGAAAAAAAATAAACTGGTTGATTAAAAAACTAGCAAATACATATGTTCACTAGCTTAGAAAGAGTTTCAAACCAGCATAGATGGCTCAGCAAAAAAAAAAAGCACGTAGATTTATGCCATAGTTGTCTAAACATATCCTTTTCAACTTAGATAAAAAAATTAAGGGACCAATTTTCTGAGTCAGTGAGCTGAAGTATTTTCTACAACATTGTAATCTATTATTCTTCAGATAATTCCGTAATAATTTTCTAACTAGGACCAATGCTAATTGCATTGTGGGCAGTCAGCAGTATTCTTTCCAATGTTTAAAAAGACATAGTAATTTAGTTAATGTATTTTATTCCACAGCACTGCTGTGTGATTAATTCTTATAAATAATGCATTATAAGCTTAACTTCAAAAGTCAATCACATACTTCTACAGTATGGATGTTTAAGATAGTATAACTATCACAAAATTGTGAGCATATCTACTACATTGTCCTGTTTTTGGGGAAAGTGAGAGCATGCTACTTACTATAATGAGATTAAAGATTAGCATTTTATCTAATATATTTTTCAGAATTTTCATTAATCATTCATAATTATGATTATTCCTTGCAACTTCCAGGAGACAATTACAACCATCTACATGGAAAGCAGTTCTTGGCTTGTATGACCAGTCAAATATGACAGACACTTCAACGGTAGTTCAAAACATTGATCAAATAGTTATAAATCCTCATTATAACAAACTTACAAAAGACAGTGATATTGCTCTGATGCATCTTCAATACAAAGTTCAATATACAGGTGAGTTTGTATTTTCCCACAAAATGTATATATTACTCTAAACCCTAAATATGCTAACCATATGGGGGTGATGGAATGGCTGTAAATTTTGTACAGTCTAATTATTCTTGAGTCCATCCACTACTTTCTGGTTATTGCGTCCCAAAAATGAATTTGAATTAATGAATACTTTCTTTTGTGACTTCATAAAAAAAAAAATAAATAAATAAGGAAAGAGATTGAAATTGATTGCTTATTTTGCATTCACAGATTACATACAACCTATCTGCTTACCAGAAAAAAATCAACAGTTTCTACCAGGAATTAACTGCTCCATTGCTGGCTGGGGTGCTATTAGATATGAAGGTGGGTAAATTATGCTGGGAAAATTTGCAACTGATTCCACAGGAGCTGCTAAGGTCAAACAGGTTAGAGATATGCTCCTCTACAAAAAGGTTTTGTACTATTCCACTCCCCCACCATTTCTTCTCTAAAGTAAAAAAGTTACCACATACTTATTAGAAAAAATATACACATCTCCAATCATTAAATTAATAAAAGAACTTATTGCATCTCCTTAGTAGTTATGAGGACTACTTTTCTCAATTTACAGAATATGAACATCTTATTTCCAGATAACTGGGGAGATGAAGGGATCAGAAAGAAGAAAGATTCATGCTTCTGACAGTGTGCAAATGATTTTCCCCAGAAGCCAAGCATACTGAGTGTTGTGTGAAATGTACATTCTATTTGTATATCACATGCTCCAAATTTGGAGTCTCTGTAAAATAATAAACATGCAATTTCACTTCCATGGTTGCTTGTACATATTTGCATCCATATTTTCAGAGTAGAATTGCATTTAAAGTTTCAAGTAAGAACTAGTAATAGAAATGCTTGTAAAAACTAGAAATATGCAATCAAAGATACACAATGAATAGTGTGGAAACAGGAAAATCCAAGCTTCTAAGCCTTTAATTAGCTCTTAGATCTCTCTACAGTAAGTTCATAGTCATTGATTTTAGTAACTTTCATTTAATTATAACCAAATTCAGTCCCATTACACAAATGAAAGACAGGATTCAGTTAATGAGCACCATTTAATCAGTGATTGTGTTACAGGGCCACAAACCTGAATAATACAGTAGTCTGGCAGGGCTTCCTGCTGTTCAGTAACATGCCCACATGTTGGAACAAGAACAAAGCTATCAGTGTTCTGAACATGTTATACATATTTGATGCAGCGAGTAAATGCACTCTGTATTTTCATCAGGTCCCACTTCAAATATATTGCAAGAAGCAGAGGTCCCTCTCATTTTAAATGAAAAATGCCAGGAATGGTTGCCAGAATATAGTATTACTGAGAATATGATCTGTGCAGGCTATGACATGGGAGGAGTAGATTCCTGTCAGGTAAGAATAAATGACTAATTCTCACTGCTAGCACACAGCACATCTAATTATGGAGTAATGTGCTCTTTGATACTCTAGTCATTAAAACCAGGGTGATCACTTTATATGAATATTATTTTTATGCATAATATTTAGCTCTTTATCAGAATACATGTTGTAAAGATAAAAGGTCTATTTTGTATGATCTCAACACAAACAACAGTGGCAGGAGATAAATATGTGGCCTGGACATTTTATGCACCGAGCTTTGAGTAATTACTGCTGAGTAATCCCATGGAGGAAAGAGGAACACTTTTAGCAAAAAATAGGGTACAGGGAAATGACCTACAAGTAGGTCATAAATCTCAAAAATGCTTCTCACAGTGCAAGGGGGAGAGCAATGATATCTTTCCCCAGAATATGTAGGCTCTAGAAACATATTATAAGTGGACACCACAGTATTTTGGAGAAGCTGCCTTTCTGCATTTATCTTATAGGCCGCTTCCTGCGGCTGTTTCTCACTTCTGTCATTATGTACCGCTTCTCCTTGAGAGCACAGTGTTGGTCAACACTTAATTTTTCTTCCAGCAATGTGGCATAGAGACTGCCTGGTTCTCCTCAAGCCTGATGAGGAGCATCCTCACATAACTGCTCTTACTTTATTATCACAACCCTAAACCTTTATCATGCACAGTGAGTTCGGCTACTTCAGTCAAGCAGGAGTGTATGCAAGCCTATTTAATTTGCCTTTCCTTCAACATCTGTGACTTTCCTCTTCTCCTTTTGTGTTTCGTCCCTCAAACTGAAAAAAAAATTGTACCACTGTAAGTTGATACAGAGCACAAGTGACCAGCATTGTGATCAATGACCATTCAAGCATAAGCAAAGAGGAACAAGCAAGTCCTGATACTGCTTTGTCCCCTAGGCTGCTGTCACAGCCTTTGAACTTTTGTGAATACCCTAGAGTTATAGGCAGAAGTATTTTAATGACCGAGTCCCCACCGAAGTCTCCCCTAAAGCTCCCTTCATAGGGCCACGAGAAGACAACAATAATACTAGTTGAATTAACTCGCTTCAAACCAGACAATAAAAAATAGTCACTTCTTTCTCATCAAAGCAAGACATTCAAAACTACTTAGGCTGTAGGATGAATCAAATTCGGTCTCCCACAGTCTATTGCATGGGTGTCCAACCTTCTGACTTGCCTGGGCCACACTAAGCAAAAAGGAATTGTCGTGGGCCACATATGAAATATATAATAAAGTTAATGTAAATAAGTAACAAGACATATTTTAATGTATTTTTTATTAAAATGTTAAAAAAGAACTACAAAAACATAAAACTAATAGGATGTTTGCCCTTGTTTTTGTGAAACTAATGCATCAGTCCAGTTCAAGGGTGGTGACTGGCATTCCTAGTGAGTTCTCAAGGTGTTCATCAGAGATTTTTGATGAAATATTACCCTTCCTGTGCTTCATCCTTGACAATAACTGTTCACAAATGTACTTACTGCCAAAAAGTGATGACATGAACAAGGCGTGACTGTGAACTAAGAGATATTTTTATTGGATAAAATAGGTCTTATAAAAGCCTGATAAAGAGACATGACCACATTTCACTTTGAGTTGAAGGTCTGATTGTAACTCTGTATATTTCATTTGAAAATTTGCAGGTGATGTATTTATGTCAACTTAAAATGGAGTCACAACTATACCAAAAAAAATTATCTTTTTTTTTTGGAAATCTGGAAACCTACTCCCAAATTCCTCTCAAAATGGAAAGCACATCCGCATATTTTTCACTATTCACAGGACTGTGTTTAGCCAATGTATCAAAATGCATGAAATAATTTGCCATAACTTGAGCTTGCCATAAGTTTCATTTCAAATGCTGTTATGGTTTGAAATATAGCACAGATATGTTGATCTGAATCTTGAAGACACATTTGACTCATTTAAATGAGCAGTGAAATACACCCAAAATGCTAAATCTGTGAGCCATTTTTAGTCTTCATGTTCTGGCATAAGTTTTCCTTCTGATTCCATGAAGGACTTGATGTCACTTTGCAAATCATAAAGTCATTTTATCATTTTACCCGAACTTAGCCACCTTCCTTTAGAAAAGTAAGTGATGACCCATAAATCAACATCCATACTTCTAAGGAACTCCTGGAATTAGCAATGATTCCGTCCCTTGGACTTCATAACATTCACAGCTTTGATGACTATTTGCACAAGAATATCTATTTGTAAAGCTTTCACACATAAAATTTTTTTGATGTCCAATGCAGTGACATTTCATCAAACATGAGTTGCCAGTGGCAACTGCATGATCTTCTAATAATTTAATAAGATCATCTTTTTTTACCAACAATCACCGGGGCACCATCAGTAGATATACCAAATATGCTGACAAAGGTTAAAGAAAATTGCTTTAACGTGTTTTTTTTACTGCTTCACACAAATCAAGAGATTTAGTTGTGTCTTTCAATGACACCAAAGAAGCAATTGCTTCAGTGGCATTCTATTTGTTATCAGTATCTCTAATGAAAATGGTAAGTTGAGACATATCTGTAGCATCAGTACTTTCATCTATTGCAAAAAAAAAAAAAAAGGAAATTAGCAGCTTTACTCTCCAAATTTCGTTCAATAGATATTCCTGTTTCTTCAGATTGCCTGACTATGGTCTGATGACATATTTTCTGATGACTGACATCAGTCTGATGACTGATTTTAGAAAAATCTGCTTTTTTATCAGGACACCTTATATCTGCCATGCATTCCATACATTGCTTAATAAACTCACCATCAATAAAAGCTTTTAATTTTTTTACAATCAGATTTGCTACCACAGAACCAGCTTTTATAACAGAATTCATTTGAGCTTTCAGGTTTTTTTAAATATGCTGTTAACAGACCTTTTTTCAGTTTCACTATTGAGTCTTCATGAAGCATTCCTTGACACGCATTGAATTTGGCAGCACATTGCTGCCTACGATGTCTTTTCAAATTCTAATCTTTGAAAGCTGACATGATCTCCTTGCTAATTAAGTATAGTGCCATATTATTTGTCAGCACTCCGCTGTGCCCTCCCTGGGTCCCAGGGCTGGGTTGGGCCACTCGGCAGGGCAGAAGCACTGCCATGATGGCATGGCAGAAGGACCTGCCCCATTACAAGCTGTCCCAGATCACGTGCAGCCCATGGGCCGTGCACTGGACGTGCATGCAGACTACTGCAATTCTTTAACTGCTAAATTATTGAGAAAGAGGTGGCAGAAAAACCTCTTCTTCTGGCAATCTAGTAATCATTTCCTCTAAATTTGAAATTGTCAAAATTCTGGAGGGACAGAAAATAGAACTGCCTCTTAGCTAAACAGATTCAGCTAAAAAATAATGCTACACATTTACCCAGGCGTTGTGAAAAGTGAAGGGTTAAATGTACTTAGGACACTCTGAAAGTAATGCCTCCTATGTATTTCCACAGAAACTACAATAGACGCAATTAAACTATTTGATAGAGCAAATTTTCAGCTACAAAACACTATTTTCAACACAGTCACCACCATCAGCTCTGCATTTTCACCAGTGATGAACAAGAGTCTGCATGCCATGCTCATAAAAATCTGCATCAGCAGAGATGGCCCACTTTTTCACAGCAGCTATTACAATGTTATTGATTGGAAAATGTTACTCCAGAAATGTTCAGCAACCATCAGAGAATGTCAGTGGGTGACATTTTTTCCAGATGGAGGAACTCAGTGACACTCCTTTGCTTCATCCACACTTCCATGTTAGACACCATACTGTCAGAATGCTCCTCTGCTGACATCTGTCACATGCAACAAAATGTAACAAAATACTGATGGGAATGTTCAGCCTTTACTTTCATATCACCAACACCTGTTTCTGATGTCAACCTGGGTCAACATAATAAAACAGCAGGCATTACTTTCAGAGCATTCCTCATATAATAATCCTTTGAAACTTAGTCCTGTGTCTAGAAGACTGATGAGAGCTTAAAATTGCAGTCTTGAAAGAAAAAGAAAGTAAATTGATTATTTCAATATTTTTTCTATATAGAAGAATCCATACTGATTACGTTTCTGATGTCCAAAGTATATAAGATACAATTTTTATGATTAAGAATCAATTATAAAAAATATCATAAACAAGCTCTGCTCCAGGCTTAACAATTGTACACTTTTAACTTTTGAATTGCATATTGCAGGGAGATTCAGGAGGCCCTCTGATGTCTGAAGATGGTAACCAATGGGTTTTGGTAGGTGTAACATCATTTGGCTATGAGTGTGCACTTGCCCAACGACCAGGAGTGTACGTTCGGGTCACTATGTTTGTGGATTGGATCCAAAAAATCATCTATTACCATGATATTCCTTAACAGCAGAAACAGAAGTTAAAGACTGCAAGTAAGCCACTGCAGAGTAGTACAGCACAGACTGGCATTCAAAACACATAACTAGGGAATCTGAAAAAAATATGATTCAAAGTGCAGTCTGGTTTCAAATTTAGGAAAGGAAACATTAATAACTAAAAATTCCTTCTTTAACAATTGAGAGAAATATTTCAAATGAGATAGATTCTATGCTTTTGTTAATAGTTTTAGCAGTTTGCTGTTTGCTTTATATAACAGGTAAATCTGCCATCAATCCATGGTGTGGGAAAATAGTCTATTTGAACATCACTGTGTTAAATGTGTAGCGGGGGTTTTGTAAAGTATGGCAAGGAGGAAAGAAAGAAGGAAGGACAGAAAGAAGGAAAGAAGAAAGGGAGGGAGGGAGGAATCGTTTTTCAAACCACAGATGCTTTATTTAAATTGTTAATTTAGGGATAAACTGTCAGAAAAAATGTTAATTTCAGGATAAACGTGAAGTATTTTTATGATTTTACATACATTTCCCAATGTGGATTCTCATTTCAATGGACAGTCAATTCTTCTCAGTAATTGCCACATATCAAAATGAAGGTGTACGTTATCTGTTGAAACTGGGCTCATGAGAGTTCTCCTATCTTGTCTGTTATAAAAAGCTCTAAAATGAAGTTTGTAGATTGTGAATAATGGTTGATCATGTATCATGCTGCTTTATAACAAGCAAACTAAACGTAACATAAAAGTTATCTCTGGTGTAATTTGTTTGCTTTTCAGTTTTTCTTTCATGCAAGTCTTCTGGCAATTATTCAAGTAATTATAGATATATGCTTGCGTGGACCTTTGCAGAAACACGCAATACTGCAACTTCCCCTCATATATATGTTTTAACAACAACTGACAGTAATAAGGATCAGCCATTCATGGCGAATAAAATGTAATAGGGTTCATTTGATATTTTACGCTTTCTTTGTATTGGGGGCTTTTAATAATGATTTCGTGTTTTGAATAGACTCTATCCTGATTCCCATTAACAGCAGTCCAAATGATACAAAACACGGAAGAAAACAAACAAAAGAAAAGCAGTTCTATTAAAATAATTCTTATTGAAATACCTTAATTCAATGGTGTTTTAATGTTAGTGTAATATGATATACGTCCTTTATTTCTGCTTACAGATTGTATAGTAATTTAATGTCTTTTTTGTTCTACAGCATCAGATGAAAACACAAAATGCATTTTAATTTACTGCAAATATGTATCTACACATGTACTCATAGATGTATGATTTTTGTAAGGAGCTTCCATACTTGTTATTTACAATGCTAAATGCAGATATGAAGTGCTCAGAATACAAGGCGAGCTTACAGACACAGGTTGATGTCATTGAGAAGAAATGTCCTTTGGTCATCATAAATGTTAGGGAATTAGGTCCAGACCAAAATGTGCAGTTCCATCAATATATCTGTGACCATAAGTCAGACAGATGTAATTAAGCTAGAGAGCAGACAAAAAGTATTTTAGACTCTTTCATACAAACTACACAGTGCCATCTTTGCAAATTAACTAAAGATATTCATTTTATTGTGAATTTGTTTCTAAACTATTTGGTTGAGATAACACTTCAGAGCTGCTAACCTTATCTTCAGTAGTAGTCTTTTTTCTCCTGTTCGTCTCCTTCATTGGAAAAAAGCCAATAAAAATAAAGTGCATTCTGCTATCAAGTATAAATTGATGTGGATGAAGCAATTACATTAAAATACTTAATTAAAATGTGACATGAATTCAGTAATATTTACATCACTGTTGTAAATGGCATTTCATTCTGCTAATGAAATACATAAGCCAAATCAAAGCAGATCCAGTTACTAGAAGATCTGCTTCCCAGAAATACAGTAATATCCTTTTATTTATGTGTATTTTTTGTTTCCTAAAATACAAAGCATAGATTTTGAGGTATACATTAATAAACTATCACACCGGACTCAAAAATTTCCCATTATGAACTTCTATACAGAAGCATATATGTAACATACACCAGATAGTATAACTAAAAATAAATATTTTATTTCAAGTAATTTATATCAGGATAACCTTTGCCAAGCACATTGTAGCCTTCATTCAGCATCCATTACTTTAGCATGCCTGTCCCATATTAGCCTGTGGTGAAACCAGTCATTAATATGTTAATACATGTGGGCAGCATGGATAATTTTTTATTTGAGTTAAAGGCCCGAGATATTTTAAAATAGGGTATGGAAACTTGATGCTGATTTACACTCACACCTAAAAAGATTAAATGACTGAAGGAGGCAACAAGATCTTTTTCTATCTGCAATGCTATTTGCTTGCAAAAGGCCAGAATCACAATGGAAAAAAGAAAAATTAAATTTCTTGAGGGAAATGGGGAATGGGAGCAGGAATTACAATGTTTTATAGAATGCAAAATTGAAGTCATTATGTCCATTTGAGGCCTAGTTATATCTTTACTCTTCTTCGTCAGTTCCTTGCCTCACACCTCCTGCGGCCATTTGCGAGATTAAGGGAGGTAGTGAGAATGTGGTCAGCATGAGCTGACCCATAGCTGTATGTAGATGACAACAAACTGCTTTGAAGTGGCTCTGGTTGATGAAATCTGTCACCTGAAATTGCTCCTTCCACCAGTTTGCAGAATTTAACGTGAATATGAAGGACAAAGAGGATTGTTTTTTAGCTTTTTTTGTGTTTATTGTTGTTTGTGGGTTTTTTTTAATAGCAATTCTGTTTTCACTAATGTACTACGTGACATAAAAATCTGCTTTCTGGATTCTCTAAGCCCACCAAAAATCCAAAGGAAGTAACAGCATAAAGTTCTACATATTCTATATGCACGTGTGAAGCACTTTTTTTTTCTCCTTTCCTCTCTTACTATTACACCTAGGGAAATAAAGATGAAAGAATTTGTATACATATGGGATTTATAGGTTGTGCGTGAAAAATAATCACCACCTTATAGGTAGGACTAACCGGTGACTAACACAGAAAAAATGATACACATTTGTCTCTGAATTTCAGAAGCTATAGCCAACACCAGCAAGCACAGCGCAGGCTTCACAAACCGTAATATGCTGTCACTTCTATCCAGCTTCCCCCAGCTTCCACCCAGTAGTAATTCTGCATTTGTATTAATGGAAAGCCTGACAAACTTGAACTTGTGCTTTTGAACTCTTGCTGCAAACTGCAGCAAAACCAGTTAGCCTTTCTTATACAGCACCAGACTGTCACCAACAAATCAGCTAGAGTGCTTTTGCTACCACCCTGAGATGCCATCCTAATAGGACAGAAAGGTCTTAAGGAATCAAAGAGAACGAACATTAATGATATTAGTAATATATTTTTATAAAGGACTTTAAATGCATCAGGGTAACCTCTAGATCTACCAATTAACATAATTAACACTCTTCTAGCTAAGCCTCATTAAAGCTGGGATCAATCTCTTAGTGCCGTTTCCAAGAAAAGCCATGTCTTCCTTCTGATCCATTATTCCTAAAAAACTATTAACTATATTTAAATAATCTTTAAAGTCTTCTTTACTTAGATTTACTGAAACAACTAATTCTATGCTTAAACTCTTGCCCATTGGGATACTGAAATTTGTATTTTCTCTCAGAAAAAGTAAAAAATATTTTGCTTAACCACAAAGAACTGTATTCAAAGGTACCTCATTAATGTTTTATCATTTGCCAAGTGATTTATGTTGACCTTGGACCAATACATCAAGAAGATATGGTGGTCACTCCCTGATAAAGTGGATTCATTATGTAAGATCAAACCACTTCTGAATCCTTGAATTTTGTCATAGCAGATGAATGTTTAAATATGGCAGCAGTCTCTGCCAGCAAGCATAATTTATGTATACCAAAATAATTTGTGCCTGAGGATCAAAAACTGTCATAAGTGTGCAAATAAATACTAAACAAATATTTTGTATCAAACATTTATGCAAAGATAAATAATTGTTACACTGCAAAATTGTCAGTTCCATGTACAGTACATCAACTAGGTTACAATGCATAGGAGATTAAAGAAAACAAGAAGGTTTTGTTTAACTACAAACAATCTATCTTAAAATTGATATACATTGTAGATATGTCCTCATAAAAATTTCAAATGCGTTTTCATTTCATTACTCACAACTAGCTGACTTACATCTCTTAGCAAAATAAACACATACCCTTTATTTAGCATGGCATATTTTGTTACTGAATTAATAATCAAACAGTATATAAAAATGATCTGAACATTTGCCTCAAGGGGGAGCTTACAGTTCATTCTTGTAGATCCTTTGCATTTTCAAGCCATTCCAAGCTAATGTTCTCAGACGACATTATAATACAGCCCGACTGCAAAATGTTATTTTTGCTTTGCTTTCAGTCAGTAAATCATTATACCTCCATGCTACTGTCCTTCCTAGGGGTCTTTGAAATCCAAAGTGTGGACTGGTTCGGACTCGTTTTTGTTCTTCCTTTACTGAAAAATAAAAATATAAACTATTCTCAGTGCACATAAAGCTTTACAGTCCTGATTCAGATTTGTGATCAGACCTGGATATTTCAGCCCCTATTTGAAGGCTGTCTTTGTTGGTATAGATGTCCCCTCCACACAAGAGTCATGCCCATGCTGCACCAAACTTAGTGCCACAGCGGTGGGTCAAGGTAAGCAACTGTTACCAGTGTTACAGGACCACCCTGTTTAGGAGAGCTCCTTCCATGCAGTGACGTGACTTGGACAGTATTTATTTTTCATTTTTCAGTTCACATTCACCCACACTTACTCATACAGCATAGTCTTTTCCACCTCTGGCCAGAGACTAAAACCTCTCAGAAGATGACTATGCTCTATGAACAGACGTGAGCGAATGCGTGGAGACTGTTTCACCACAATTCCCTGAATAGGAGGATGCACAAGGGACAGGAGCACACATGTCCCCAGCCCTACGTCCATGTGCTCAAGGTCCAGCCCACCCACCCAGAAGGGCTACCACAACCCTGCCCATGCACATCTGGAGGCTGTACCCCTGTGATCACGACACATTAACAGGTGCCAGCTTAGCCAGAAAGCCTCTTCCCTTCAGGGCTTGACCTAACTTCTAATGAAGCAATGGGGTATGAATCAGACTCCTAGCAATGAATGTCCGGTAGAAAGCTTCCTGAGGCCTAGTTTTCATTCAGTGCCATCGACAGCAGTTTTTGTGAGTTTGGTTTTGTTCTGTAGGTTTTTTTTAGTAAAAAATATAAAACTCATCCAAAAGTACTTCCTCTGGAACACTGCAAAACCAGTCACACTAATATTTACAGGGAACCCTGAGGTACCCTGTAGGTAGAAGGCAGTTTTTCCACATGGCTAGCATCTTCTCTGGTCTGACTGCCACAATGCACCATCATTTCTCATTTAGATGACAAATAACTGCAGTCTACTGAAAAGAACAGGAATGACATGAGCCACTGCAGCTGCACTGTGATCAAAATATTTTAGTCTCTGGCCAGAATATTTCATACTGATATACTGTCTGATTTAGTGAAAATCAGAGAAGGAAAAGTGGCCTTTGTGGCACCACATAATTTTGTATGTTGGAAGCCTGAGAATCAAGATCCCAACAGTACTATACATTCAGTTTTACTCAGTTATTACTGGTGTGTAAATGTAAGCAAGTCTGGAATGATTTAAAATGCACTTTCAGGGAGCTGAATGGGATAGTAGTTTTCAGTCCCTCCAGACTTACCTCTGAAGCCCTACAAGTAATGCATTATTTACCTGAGCCTATTGGAGTAATTGAAAAGACTCCTATGATTTCAGTGGACTTTAGATCAGGCCACAATGCTATAAACAAAGCAATTGCAATGAATCAAGTAATATAAGTACTCCTTTCTTTAAGAAACTGATTCACTACTGATTTCCAGATTAATAGAGCAAAATCAAGCATATTTTGTAAATTTCTGATGAAATGCTTTGAATAGCGTCTTTGCTACACAGCAGGAAGAATTTGTAAATACCTTGGGCCAGATACAAGCTAATCTTCAGTTAACCGAAATTGTTTTTCAAAAGCTACACATCTATTTCAAGAAACAGGTTTTAGTATAGGAGGTGCAATAAATAGCACATTGCTGTTTTGATCATCAAATGCAATTGTAGAAACTGAGAAATATACCAGGTTGGAATTTAAACTTTCTGCAAGGCATTCAGATGATAATGGAGATGGGTCTTTGAAGCAGTTTCTCCTTGCTTCCCTGGAAGAAATGAAAGGGAAAGTATCTAAGCATGAACAAGCTGATCATTTGTGCTGGCTACAGGGAAGATGTTTTGCTTTGCCTTATTACTACCCTTTCAGAGCCCAACACCAGGCAAAATTAGTCATGACCTTTCAAGCTAGGCATGTCCTGGTTGGCCATGGATTGTGGCTTTCAGAAGAAAGGTCACCATGTTGTGGAAGCCTAAAAAAGAATGAGAAGTCAAGTTCATTTGGAAAGTTGGGGATCCCTCCTTCCCCAGCAGGACAGTATCCCTTTCCTAAAACTCCACACTGTCCAGCAGATTAGTTTAAGTGGTTGACTCTTTCTTTGATTTTCTTTTGCCCAAGAACTGTGTATTTTTGATGAACCAAAATTATTTGCAAGGTAAGTCACACGTGGAAAAGAAAAAAAAAGAAAAGAAACAAAGAAACTTTTTTTTTTTTAAGATTTGTTTTAACTGATACAAACCAAAATGCTTCATTTTTGGTGATACTAAAATATTTACTTCTGACTTAGATGAGTTTTAATGAAAAAAAAAACCATTTTATTGTCCTTAAAAACTTTGGTGCAAGCCCATCTGAAAAAAACATTTGTTTGTTTTTCAAGCTGGATTTCCTATACCTTTGTCATGTGATTTCTAATTCTTGAAAGTTCAGATTAATTACATCTGGATGAACTTCTGTAGCATCAAGGGCCTGATTAAAGCCCACTGAAGTCAACACTACAATCTATTGATTTCAGTGGGCCATGAATCTCTCACTGTTCTCTTAGGACTATTTGAGAGCTTCAGCTTCCACAACCCCTTTTTTTTTAATCTTAAAGGGAGAAACTGCTGCTGGAAAAGATGTGAACATGCTTATCATTACACTTACCAAACAATTCAGGTCCACTGAAACACGTTCCAGATTTAAGTTGTCTGTGTAATTGCTACCGTTATGCACAAAGTTCCTTTTTTTCACTTTTTTTTTACTCTTTTTCCTTTGAGTTGCTATCTATTTTATTTTTAATAATAATCTATTTTATATGGCAGACCTTGTAATACTTTTTCTATATGTTCGCTTCTCTCAAGAAGACATATTACTAAGGATCACGGTGATCACTGGTGTACATTAATACAGGTCTGAGCAGACTTTTACATTTGGAGTGTTTTCTCAGTTGAAATAAGGTATTTCGGCTATTTGTAGGAAGTACTAATTGAGAAGTAGAAAGAAAGAAAGAAAAAGGAGGAAAATTTTTTTTATTTCTAATTTCCTACAGCTGTGATGTCAAATTTACCCATATTGCTGCACTCCAGGAGGGATAACAGAGCATATGAATCTGTTCATTGCTCTTCGTGTTATCTTACCAAAATAATTTTTATCCATTAAAAAGTAGAATCATAGAATGGTTTGGGTTGGAAGGGACCCTTAAGATCATCGTTCCAACCCCCCTGCTATAGGCAGGGACACTTTCCTCTAGGCGAGGTTGCTAAAAGCCCCATCCAGCCTGGCCTTGAATGCTTCCAGGGAGGTGGCATTCACAACCTCTCTGGGCAACCTGTTTCCGTGTCTTACCACTTACACAGTAAAGAATTTCTTCCTGAGAAAGTCTAAATCTACCCTCTTCCAGTTTAAAACCATTTCCCTTTGTCCTGTCCTGAAATACTTCAGTTTAAACTTTCCTAGAGTACAATGACTTGAGAACACTTTGTGAAAATAATGCAGAATGAAAAATATCCTTGAAAGTTTCAGAAAGATTAGCTGAGAAAAAAATTACTTGTATATTTTCATATCTTTGCATACCATATTTTGAGAAAGAAGAAATGTCAAAAAGTATTTAAAGTGCGAATCAAAACACATCCTTTTCAGTTGGCTGAAATATTTCCCATTTACATAATAAAACAGCTGTTTGACACGATCTCTATCAATGCATATCCCTTCATTTTATCTTTTTAGACAGACAGATGATGTACAAAGAAGTTGCACTGGCATGTGGCTCAAAACAAGTTTTTGTTTGTTTTCAATCTGCCTGCACCAGTGTTTCATCTTGCTCATATGGGATGTACACTGAAGCAGCTCCTGATCCCTCTCAGAAAAAGCTACCATTTTGGTCAGAAAGTGAGGTGAGTTCTTGAGTCTGCCATGTATCAGTGAGGATCCCACTATTACTCCCTAAAGCCCCGAAGCTACGCAGGAGGTAAATCATGATGGAAGATGTGAAGTAAAACTGCTGACAGGAACCCAGCAGATCAAATGGTCAGCAAAGACATCTTCAAAACAAGTGAAATCCTAGGGGCAATATACTTAGAGAGAGCTGGAATTATTTCAACTTATTGTGGAAAAGGTGAATGTTCCCTGGTGAATGTTCAGCTTTAGCAGCTGTAAACTACTTGGATTTTAATAGATAAGACACTTATTTGCACACCTGGAGATAGATGTAAGCAGTCCTTCTGTATGAATAATTTGCCAATGGAAACATGAATTCTGCATTGTCAGACCAGTTTCAATTAGTGTATTTTACCTTTTATGAAGCATCTGGAAACAGCAAGTCCCAAAAGCCACCAGTATTAACAGTAGTAGTGGTATAGTGGGTATTACAACATAAATTAGATTTGGAATTATACCTACAAGACAAAAAGTTCTCATTAATGCCTCTCATGTTGAAATACTCTTGACCATGTGAGTAGAAGTCTGGAATAAACTATCAGAAATACATTATCTTACACAAAAGAATATTTATGCATTCCTTCCATAGGAAAAGCTATGAAAAGATGACTCAATAAAATCAATAATAAAATAGTTTCCCCAGTGAAATGTAAAATACCTTAAGGTTTTAAATTTTGACATTTTCATTGTGCGTCAGTGCAAGACTTCCAATCTTGTGATTGAAAATTTAAGTATTTAAAAGAGTACATTTCTAGTCTATTATTTCTACGATGCATATAACCTTTTGAGTTAGTTACTCTTAAATATTGGATTCCAACTACACAGGACTACTAAAGAAACAACCCCTGCTCTTTCTCCCCATTCCCCTTGAAAGATGTACATAAAATGTCCTCAGCTGACATGAAGACAAATAAAAGCTGAAAACGCTTCCATGCAGATCCCTGAGCAAAAGGAGTGGGAAATGCTACAAGTGGTGACTCTGTTATTTGCCTAGAATAGAACATGGGGCTTACAGCTTCCAGGAAGGGTATGTTTTTCAGTAACCTTATACCAATGTTTTATAGCAGTATATACCGAAGATACATACTGTGGAAACTTCCTTATCCATTGTGCTCTTTTGAAAATATTTGTACAAGAATAAATGTGAATGTTTAGGCTAGGTTTCTTTATTTTTATTAGTCTTTGTATGGTTTGTAAAAAATACTAATACCATTTTCAAAATAGAGTTCATCAATATATCCATTCCCCTGGAGGTACAAACAGTCAGTTAGGGAACTGGCTCAAATCCAGCCAGTAAGTGCGGAAAGGGAGTGCCAACTTTCCATAATACCATGCTGTATCGTGTAAGAACCTGAGTTGCTCCTCAGAGATGTGCAGTTCCTTAAATTAAGGCCATGCTGCAACCCTTCAAGAACAGCAGGACTCTGTTCAGGACATAAATTGCTAAGTGAGCATCTGAGAGCATTACAGCAAGCTCCCACTCACCATTTAGCATTCCTTAAAACATGAGGTACTTGGGGGATGCATGACGCAGTGCTTATTCTACAGGTAAGTGAGAACTCTGTGCCCTATCTGTTAGGAAAGATTCCTTAGTGCCTTCTTTGTGATCCCCAAGTATCAGGCATAAAAGATATGTACCATATGTTAGTTTGACTTGTAGAAGAGAATAGGAGATAAAGAACCAAAGCCATCATAGCTCTAGAAGGAGATGCTCCACATCTGGATGAACGCTGGTGAAATCTTGTATCCTGATAGAGATCATTGCGGTCACAGCACCACTGCAGATTTTAAGGACTGCTGAACTGCAGGTTTGGATCAAAATTTGGGGATACATGGAAATATTTTATTTCCAGAGCTACAAACAAGACAAAGTAGAACTCTTGAGCTGTTATTCAAAGTATTCTTCAGGGCACCTCCTGAGGCAATAGACTGCTCCTTCTCACTGACAATAAAGGAAACTGTTGTTGATAATTTAAATGAGTCCACTGTTAACGTTTTTAGTATACCATTAAATTCTTATTACCTGTTTCAGTAGCTATAACATGATACTGATCTTCTGGTTTGTTTGTGTCATATGGATTTCCTGCTGGCACCGTTGGAAAAATACCTAAAAAGAATATCAGATCTTTTAGGAAATCAACATGCACAAAATAGAGTTGCTACGCTGTTTAAAAATTTAACCATAATTACACTCTAATTTATATTAGAAAAAATGAACATTTTCAGGATTAAACTGATAGAAGTAAATATGTAAATAGGATTTTGTTGCAAAATTGGGATTTCATCTGGAACAGGAATTATGACCAGAGGTATATAAATGACAGCCATATTAGCTATTAGTCTCCAAGATATATTTTTCATATGTTCCAGTACTAGCCTATGCCTGATAAACTTAAGTAATTTTGCAGGTTCCTGTAAGTTATCCTTACCATTACACATTTATTACTGCAATTCAATTAAATGTTTCAAAATTTCTTACCGTAATCTGGCTCTGCTCTGTCTCCTAATTCTTTTTCTAAGACATTGTCTGTTAAATCAATATTTGAAATCAATCGTTGAAGAAAGAATGTGTGTAATAAAACAGATACTTTCATTATTTTGCATGCAGCATCACAGAAATAGATTTATCCTCCAAAACAATAGTCGCTTAATTTTTCAGCAGCCTTACCAAAGATTATTTGCAAACTAGAGTCAATTTACTTCTACTTCATACATTTTCCTCCCCTGAGAAAAGGGCTACAGTTCATTCTAGTTACAATTCTTGATGGCATCTGCTAAGTTATTGCACAATCACTGAATCCTTTAATTTCTTGTGCTGAATAAAACTCTTAACATATCCGAAATTTCATTTACATAGATGATACTAAGACAATATAAGAGTGGAAGTGTTCTTGATTAAATCTATAAATCTATAAATCTTGATTAAATCTATAAATCTTAAATCTATTCCCTTTTTAAAAATAACAATTAAAGAATGTCAGACTTAAAAAAAACAGTAATGGGTAGTGAATTCTAATGTTTCATATAGGGAAGTGACACTGCCAAAAGACAAATGATAGTATCACATTTCTTGTAATGCGTAAGAAACCAGAGGAGCAATTCATGGCTTTGAGTTGCACTGCAGAGGTTTGCAAGTTTACTATGGTGATTATTACAGCTAAAATTTATATTTATACATATATATTTATAATGAAATTTAAGATCGCTGAATGATCAATTTGATTTAAAAGCAAACTGAACATTGCAACACCAAATGTTTAAAAAATGAATGTATGACTTGAGTATGCTTGAGTGTAAATGCCTAGTGAAGGACTGCCCTAAACTTACTGCTGGTAAAATTAGGCACAACTTTGTCATGGCCACCCACAACCTTTCCATTTTGGCCAACACCATATACTCAAAACAGACGAGAATGTTGTGAATAACAATACATTCAGATAACAAAGTGAAATTCAATATTTGTGTGCCACTGCAATACTACTAGTAAATTGGCTGTGTTTTGTATTATAAATAGCTGAAGTTGAAGTCATAACATTTATTTGGAGAGGAAGGTAAGGTTTCTCGTAAGTCTTACATATGGGTTTTAGGTAGCACATGTAGTTTTCTTACACCATGGTATTTCCTTTAGGTAGTGAAAGAAATGTTATATAGCTATTTGTATGCATTTATACATCTATTCTTTTCCTCCATGTGATACAAAAATACATTTCTGGAAAACAGTCTGTTTCGCTAGCGAACACAATTCTAGCAGCTTGGAAGGTAAATAGCTACAATTTTGCAGTACTGTATTTAGCTACATAACTATGCCAATCTTAATAATTATCTATGTATTGTTTGCCTTATTGATGTAACATTCCTTATTATACAGGAGTAATCTATTTCTATATGGTGAAAGAAATATAAATTCATTTTCATTGTTACTTTTATCACTTTGCTTTCTGCCAACCCAAAATACCCAAAATGCATTTTTTTTAATGGAGAAAGGAATAGAAGTTAACAAATCTTTATCACACCATAGCTAGAATGGTAAGTAGTTTGCTATTGTGAAATGATGATTTCATTCACATTTTTGTGTTTTTAAAGTCATGAAATATACTCAAAACTGCACTATTGTAATCCAACCCGCATTTTCTGACACAAAAATATTGTTATTTTAATAACAAAACATGTTTTATTCTCTTATTTCTAACCAGTTGTGATCAGCTATAAAAGTGATAAGGCTTTATATGTCACAGTTCCTTGAATGGAACTGACTAAGACGATCACTGATTGCCGTAAGACAACAATAGTCATTACTAATTTTAGAAGCAATAACAGATTTTGAACGGTAGAATTGTTAAATATGTGGATATATCATGTATTTAATATTTGCTTACAAAATTAATTGCCATTAATAATGTCATTTTGGCAATAGCCAGTGAGAGAACTGTCTATCCACCAAAGCTGGTGGAAGAAAATAGCCTGGATCTCTACAGACAAATGTATAATCTCCAATGACTGTGATCATTACTAGATCATGGATACAGAAAAAGCAGGTAGGAAATTCTGCAGAATTTGGTAGGTTAAATAGCTGCTAAAAGTAGGATTTAATATTAATTCTGACTTGCAGCTTAGTTTTTGAAAAGCAGACACACTGTACATTATTTGAAGATATGTGCACGATCCTGCTGAAAAACATGGTTTGATTTTCTGTAGGTACCATCAAAGCAAAAGCTGTTACAGGTTCAAATTCAAAGTTTACTTTTCATGTCCTTTTTCTGATTGCACAGTGTTCTAGTTTATAGTTCACATTTCCTCTGCTGAACCTATATCATGCCTGAAGTACAGCTAAATTGCATACGAATTGTTTTTTTCTGTCACCATCTGCAAATGCAGACTTTTTTTTCCTATTGTTCTGGACTTACTGTTTTCTTTCTTTAAGACAATACTGTTAGAAATAGTTATAAGTTGATGCAGAATTTCAGAGATATGAAACTGCAAGGATGGCTTAAATTTTTGTGGTAGGATCAAGAGATGCTTTGGCCATTCTATATGATAGCAAGTAAGGGAAGAAGAAAATGGCCATTTAAAATAACTTTCTGAAGAATAAACTAGTGCATAAGTTAAACCAGTGTAATCCCGAGAAGGAAAGATAGTGAAGCTAACCCTGAAAAACCATTCTTCTTGAACACAGATAGTCTTACTTAAGACACCACTAGCTTTGATAAATTGCATCTCTAATTAATGTCAGCTTTGTCACTCACACTCCAAAGGAACCAGTAACATTGGCAAGTTTAAAAGTGTGGCCACAAGACATTTGCAGCTTACTTCACAAAACAAGAGGAAATTGTTTTTCTAAGGAAGTGTCCCATCTGTGAGAGATGACTTTAGTTTCACCTACCTGGGCCATACTTGCAGACAAAATTGTGCTTCATGTTGCATCTATCATCATTCCATTGATAAAGATATGGCCCTCCCAGACCAGGGTTTGCAGTTGGCTGATGATACATGACAACACAGGCTTCACTTCCACAGGAAGGCTCATCTGTATACCAATTTCTAGCAGTAAATAAATAAAAACTTTCAAATTTTGACAATAAAATTTATCAGAATATCAAGGAGAACAGTTAATATCAATAAAAAAATGTGACTTCATCTTCAATGATTAACAGCATTTCCCAAAACACCTCTATAAAAGGCATTTAGAGCCTGGACTCCAAATCTCTGGATCTTAAAGTTCTAATCAAAACCATCTCTGTAGAAATAACATTCTGTTAGAAATAACACTGCTCTTTTACCAGTTTTCATTCCTATTTGACTCTTAACAGACCCCCTTTGTCCTGAGGCCTGTGAGCTGCTGTTTTTCTGGCCTTATCCTTAATCACGAAATTAAAGCTTTTTCAAAAGACAGAGTAGAAACAGAACAGTTTGCATTAAGCAACCTGCATTAATTTGCTTGCTGGCTGGCTGCCTGACTTGTGGTGGCCAGTCTTGCAGAATTTATTTGAAATGGGAGCAAAGAAAATTGTAGGCTGCCATCCCCTATGCCATCCATTCACAGATTAAAATTCAAAACCCTGGCTGCCAGCTCTCCTTTGGCTGGAGAAGTTAAGGAGTTACGCTATTAACTTCAGGGCAGCAAGTGGGTCCCTTCCAACCCAATCCGTTCTGTGATTTTATGATTCTATGCTAAGATTTTTTTTTTTACCAGGCATTTCACTCTCTATTTATTTCCATTATACCTTCTCAATAAGCAGCTTTAGAGACATACCTGAAGGGTGAAATACTTCCATCAGCCCAATGGTAGAGGTCAGGGCAAGCACTGGAGGTGGCCAATCCATCACCACTTCTCCACAACCCAATCCAGAAATCACCATCAGAAATCCCGGAGCCTGACTTAGTGAGGTTCTGTAACATGTTTTCTATTAGTTGTTGCTCAGCTTCACTTTCCAAGCTCAGTAAAGCCCCGCCATCCATTTCACAAGCTTGGCGGGCCTCCTGAAAGCCCACGCGTCTAGACAAGTCCTGGAAATAAGCTATCTTGTAGCAGGAACGCTTGAAGCCACCATAGCACACCTTTTGACCTGAAAAAAAAAAAAATAGATATAAAACAAATGTGAAAAAGAAATAAAAAATACAGCACATAGAATCATAGAATCATAGAGTCATTAATGTTGGAAAAGACCTCTAATCATGAATACAGTGATGTAGTTGAGTAGGCACTTATTGTGCCCCTTCCTGAAAGGACTCGCGCTGCCGAAAATCTCAGCTTGAATTTAACATAGCTCATATTGTACAGTTCACTGCAATCTATGGCTTTCTTCCCATGTTCGTTAAACTTTCTGAGACACTGAAGATTCCCACTGACTTCTAGAAATGTTTCTCTGCTTTTAATGACTGTGCCATCAAGTCCCATTGTTAAAGCTAGAATTTGGAGGGTATTTTTGTAATTAATGGGCCAAACTCCACTTCTCTTTGTTAAGGAAAGCTATTTGACCAGAAAAAAAAAAAATGTTTAAACTTCTCAGTGCTAGTGGCAGGAAGAAGCTAACACATTCTTGGTTCTGCTATCTGACCTTGAGAGGCTGCTTTCTCAAGGACCTCACAGTTACTCTCTGTCCAAATGCAACTCCTAAGTCCGTGCAGAAGGAGAATGCGCCTTTAAGGGTATCAAGTCAATGACTTCTTCAGTGCAAAAAGGGATAGTAAAAGCAAGAGGAAGACATAAACATATAGGCACAAGTCTGACAGGCAAATGTCATGGAGAAAACTAGGAGAAAAACATTTGTCTGTCACCAACTGGAAGGCAATCAATAAAATGCATGCAAACAGCTTTGCAACTGATAAGGATGCAAACCTCAGGGCTCAGGGTGTTGGGGGTTTGCAGAACTGTGTACACTGATGATGGACTGTGCAGGTTTAATAAATGGGGAGGAACAGGGAGGGAAAGACAGAAAGGGATAAAAAACAGTCATGTAAAATGGAGCCTGGTCAGTACACTTCGCTGACTAAGCCTTGCAGGTAGTCACCGCAGTCTGTCCTCTCTTATTATTAAATTTTTTCTTAACTATTTATCTGTGTATTATCACATTTCACCCCAAGTGTAGGGATGCTCTCAGCACCAGCTCTTAGAGCTGGCAGGGTTTCCACCCCAGCCAGGCTTCTCTCACCACCAGCAGCAGGAGTGGTGCCAGTCCTAAAAAACAGTTCTGGGGAGGCACCAGCATGAGATGAGGTAAGGCTCCACGTCAGTGGCTGGAGCTGGGCAGCAGATCACAGCCAAGGTGCCAGCTACTGAGGGGCTGAGTGTCTGTAACTTAACTCAGTGTGCATGAGGTGTATGTGTAAGTTGCTCCAAAAGTAATACCTCCTATTGTAGTTTCCATGGAAACAAATAGATACAAAGATCACAATGACACTATTTGATACAGCAAATTCTCGGCTGTAAAACACTATTTGTCAACATAGCCACCAGCATCAGCTATGCATTTTCACTAACGATGAAGAGGATGCTTGCCGCGCTTGTAAAAATCTGCACCAGCAGAGGTGACCCACTGTTTCACAGCTGCTATGATGATGTCGTTGCTAGGAAAATGTTGCCTATGCAGTCCCTCTTTCATTGGCTCAAACAGATGGAAGTCAGAAGGCGCCAGATCTGGATTATATGGTGAGTGTGGTAGGACAGTCCAGCCAAGTCTGGCAATGTACTCCACAGCCTTCAAACTGGTATGGGGCATCATGTTATTGTGCTGTAAGAAAAAGACTGTCTTCTCCTTTGGGCTGACTCTGGAAGTTTGAGCCTTCCGCTTAGTCAGCATTGCAATATAGCAGTCACAAGTGACGGTTTGTCTGGGTTCCAGGAAATCCATCAAGATCACCCCTTTTCTATCCCAAAAGGCAGTGCACATCACTTTACCCACTAAGGGCTGTAACTTGAACATTTTCTTCAATGGGGAATTCATATTTCCCCCTTCCATGGACTGCCATTTTGACTCTTGCTCACAGCAGTGACACTACATCTCGTTTCCAGTAATGATGCAATCCAGGACCTTCAGCCTTCAGCCTCATATTGGTTCAACAGGTCTCAACAAACTTGCATATGGTGTTCTTTCTTTTCCTGTGTGAGCACCTGTGGGACTCAACAGGTACAAACTTTGTGATATTCCATTGTTGCCACCATTGTTTCCAATGCACTGAAGCTGATATTCATCTCTGTACATCTCTGTTGTCACCGCTGAAATGCAGCACCCATCACCTCACTGTGCTCACATCCACAGTTCAGACTCCAGAAATGTTCAACATCAATGAATGTCAATAGGTGCAATTTTTTCCACATGGAGGAATTCAATTCCACAACTTTGTTTCACACATGCTTCCACGTCAGATGCCATTCTGTCAGACTGCCCCTCTGCTGCCATGTGTCACACAGCAACAAAACTGAATGGAATGTTCAACCTCTACTGCCATACCTCCAATACATACCTCTGAAGTTACAGGCCAACATGATAAAATAACAGGCATTACTTGCAGAGTAACCCTCGTATTTACCAGCAAACTTTAAGTTGGAGGCCCAATGACTACTGAGGCCTCAAGTCTCAGCTAGGGTATCGAGCAGGAAGGGAGCCTCAGGGGGATTAGTAAATGCAGTACGCAAGAGAGATGAGTGTGGGAATGCTGCATGTGTGCAGCAAGCTTCAAGCTCAGCCTGTGAGTAGGTGACTCGTGAAGTAGGTAAGGAGTCTGGGATCTGGGTGGGCAGTGAGGCTCTGCCAGTACTCAAAGGACCCACAAACGTGCATGCATGTGTCAGCCTGGAGAGTGGGTCCCACAAGTGGATGCTGTTGAAGGCAGCACCTTGCCAGCAGCTGCCTGCGTGGTCAGCCTTGTCTGCGTGTCTCTGGGATATATGCTCAGTTTTGCTGCAGACTGAATTAACCTGTAAGTAGGAAAATGACAGCCATGTCCTCTAAGTCCAGACAGAGATCCCAAGCACCAGGCTGGATCTGCAAGCCCAGCAGGTCAGGCAGAAGTCCATGAACCAGAGGTGCTGGAGATGGCAGCCATGATCCTAATGTCCCTTAAGATAGCAACAGAAGCTCCAGACATTAGCAGATACCTCAATACTATCAAGATACTGAAGAATCCCTGTGATACTTCCAGAAAGCACTGGGTCTACTGCATTTACAGAGGTTTTCCCTTCCCTTCTTAATTAGAACTGTGGAAAAATATCAAAAGGCAATGACAAAATAATGTTTTTTTCCTTTCAGTTCTTTGGCAGAGAAAGACACCTTTTTCCTGAAAAGGAAAAACAATTATCTTCAACTAGAGAGATTCTCTAGAGCTTAATCAACATGCACAAAATGTGGAATGAGTAGACGCACTTAGCAGATGCTACTGAACTCCAGTGAGTTTATTTGGTGGACTGAGGAAGGGTTCTAAAAAGTGAACATAAAGACATGATCTCCTTACGACTTCTAGCTAAATCTGAAAGTAGCTTCTATTTTTGGAATCTTTTTTATTCTCAAAGTGCAGTAGGGGTATACTACATTTAATTTTTTAGTGTTTCCTGTGATTCTTGTGAACCTTCCTCAAAAAATCTAAAACATTTTCTTTATGACAGCCTATTACAGTTCATCTAGAGGAAACATTCTCAGTAAAAAGAGTCCTTGTTGTCTCAATTTTACTTAGGCTTAGCAGACAGACTTCTGAAGTTGTCTGTTTATCAGTTGTTATGCTGATAAAACAATGCAGGAACAAGAAAAATCTAATATAAGGACCATCTTGAGCCATGAGTCAGGTTCAGTGACCAGTAAGAGTCTACCTCCTTGGACTTTCTCCGATAATATCCTGACAACTCTACAGTTTGTCCTTAATCCTTCTCTGACATTTTCCTTTATTCAGATAAGTGAAGAGCCTTGAGATCAGTGAATCTACAAAGAGTCAATGTCTATCTAGGCAAGGCTGCTGAAGAATCAAGGGAAAGACCCTCCATTACAGATGTATTCAAAATAAGGGGTTTCTTTATAGCACTTCTTTGGAAAAAAAAAAAAAGACACCTATTATCAAAATAACAAAGTGAAGTCCGAATGTACAGAAGTATGAAATGCAAGACTGAAAGCTGCATATGAAATAACAGTTCAACTCTTTCACATATAATGCTGTAATTCAAATTTTGCTGGTGTGATCACAAACCTTGTTTTCCTCAGAACCCCTGTCTCACTGACAAGATGGAGTGCACAGTAAAGGAGAATTCTGATTCTCATCACTGGGTGAGTGAGTGACTACGGCTTACTGCCAGAGTACACATATGTACATAGGAGCGCAAACATCCAAAGGCTAGCACTGAATTATGTAAGACACTAGTAATCATTTATATGGAGATTGGACTCTCCCTGTAACTAAAGATTGAATTCAAAGCTTTAATTCATGAAGTAGAAGCAGATTTATGGAGATGCCTTGGTCCATTGTCTTGTTCTTTTTACTTCCCAGACAGCTTTCAGAAAAAATCTTCTACAGTTCCTCTCCTTCTGTGCATATATTTCTCTTTGACAATAAGTAGTAAGTTATGAGCAAATTCAGATAGCAAAATATCTCTATCATGGTTTCATTCAAGTAGAAGTGTTCAAACCACCAGGACGACTGGTTTGGCCACTTCAGACGTCAATGCCTCTGCTGCAGCTCCCTTCTCTAGGAAAGTAACCACCTTTCCCTCCATAGCATCATATTTCCAGGCTCCCTGTTCCTTATGTTTCTCATGCACCTGAAATGCTTTCTCATGTCCCATTCTCATGCACATTCCTTGTTCTTCTGTTACTGCCCTAAAAACTGAATTGAAGGACCTTTCCAACAGGAGAAATGGGTCTTTGCTGGCCAACTGACCAAGCTTCTTCAGTGCGCTTATCTTCCAGTTAAGTGTGTCGTTACCAGTCAGATGCTAAAAGGAGACTCAAGTTACCAAATGGCATGTGATATTTCTGAGCTGCTATAAAGTTTGTGTCCATAAGCTGTAAGCTGCACTGTATACACAAGTAACTTCAATACTGGACTAGTGTCAACATCTCAATCACTCCCACCGAGCTGAGGAAAACACGTAAGACTGCATGGAGTAGGGCAGGTATTTGTGATGCACAGAGGCAGCAGAACTGTGCAATTGGTGCTACTGTAGCACTTGGTACGTACCTGTTTTGTGCAGCCCAGTAACAGACTGGCTCCATTAAGTACTCTGAATAAGGTGCCTTCATGGGCGGTCCAGAATACAGAAACAAACGACCAATCCATACCCAAGTGTTTCTCTGAAATGGTTAGTGAGTTAAAACCTTGAAGGATCAAGTCAAACTCCTGGCTCCACACAGGACCACCTGAAAATCAACCCTATGTCTGAGAGTACTGTTCAAACACTTCTTGAATTCCAGCAGGTGCAGTGCTGCAACCACTGCCCTGCTCCAGTGCCCTTTCGCATTTGTTACTCTCTAAACAAAATAAATGGTTCCTTCCCTACAGGCTGATCATTTGTGCAAGAATACATGTCAAAACAAAAATAGAGAAAACAGCAAGCAACTAAGAAATATCTGGGTTTAAGACTTATCCTTTAAGAATGAAGCATGTGATGCAGAGAAGTAAGCTTTCTGGAAGAAGCTCTGAATTTTTTTTTGTTCCAGTTAATTTAGTTCCTCTGTTTAGGCAATGACCCTCTCTGATTTTTTTCTTTCTTCTTTCAAAGGGGACTTTTATCTGCTGTTGCAGATCTAGTTCAATGTGTTAATGGAAATCTGCAGTTGTACGTTAATAGCTGGCAAATCAGCTGACATTTTAGTGTTCTTTTCAGAGCATGCTGAGATGTCAAGCATTAAAGCAGCATTTTTTACAGCTTTGCCTCCCTACTAATTTATGAACTACAAAGCAAAAATAATTCACTAGTGAAAATGAGAGAATGGACCACACTGTACAGCAGATAAGTATGAAACATTAACTATAGGGTTTTTCAAACATCTTTGTCAAACATGTTTATAGCAGTCAACACCCTACTGTTAATTCTAAAGCAACATTTGCTATTTCAACTTTATAAATTTAATTCCAATTTTCCTATTGCAACTGAATAGAAACTAGTTTTGTGAATTGGAATTCATCAGGCTTGGATTCTGCTCAACATGAAAAAACACAGGTAAGTTAGGCCTTTGCAACTCTTCCATAAAGTCTACCCTAGGCTGCTTTAGTTGAAAAAACCTTGAAGGAAAACTTCTTCATCACAGCACATCCAGAAAGAAAAAAAGATGTGAATGTATTTAGTCCTTCCTTGAGCATGAGACCAAAGATCAAACTAACGCAATAAATAGAATTTAATAATTCATTCCACTGTTATCCTTTACAAATGCTCAAATTGGTATTTCAACCAACCCTACCTGACTACCTGTAGATGCGAAGGTCAAGTGCTTATATCCTTCTTTTCATGGAGTCAATTGGCTCCTTAACCCTTAACTAACCTCCCCTCACCCAAGCAGCTGCCCTCAGACCTTGCTCAGAAGTAGGCATAGAGACAGGCACTTGAATTCTTGCCATTAACACTCAAATTACCTTTTCATCATCACCAGAGCACCAGAAAGGCTGCTGAGGGAAGAGTACTGCATTGAACTGACAGAAAGAAAAACTGTTCTCCCACTACTGCACTGCAGAACTACAAGGTTAGGTCTCCCCAGTCTTCTCATCAGGGAACAAACCTGGTGAAGTTTATATTTTTCTCCCTGTCCTGCACACACCAGCCATAAAGCACAGCTCTGCCCCTGGTCCCTCAGCCCTCTCGGCCTTAGCAATTCTATTTGCCTACTGCGGAGAATTTGATTTAAAATCCATTTCTTTCACTTATTCTCACCATTCCTGCAGCTGAAGAAAGCAAGGGCACAATATCTACTCTAAGAAACATTAAGCACTATCCCAATCATGTGTTATTTTTCATCCTAAGGTGTCACACAGCAGCTCCCTAACAAAATATTTTGATAATAACATTGAAATAAATCTAGCTTTTAGTTCAAATACTTGATACTTAGTTGAAACATTTCTGCAGATAATTTTGCAAGAAAGATCTCCTTTAAGAAAAGGAGAAGCAAACAAATACTCGGTACTTCAATCAGGAATATCTCATGTTTTAATAATGGTTCCTCATTTAAAAGAAACAATAGGTTCCTTTACGTTTATCATGATAGACTTTATAGCATTGTCACTGAGTACAAAGGTTACTGACAGTACCCACCTCAAAGAGCCATCTCCCTAAGTGCCAGCCACACCCCTATGGGCCATGAGGGGTTATCCTGAGTCATGAACATGACTCAGCTTGAAGTTTTGGAAACCCCAGATAAAAGACAAGCTCCCCACTTGTAAATCCCATCTCTGTCTTCAATCTTATTGACAAAGGTACAATCCAAGGCTCACTTCAGCTACAATTAGCACTGGTAACAGTAGCTGAATGAGTACAGCATCGGTAAAGAGAACAAATGGAAGTACAAAGTCTGCTGTAGAAAGTCCATTATGTTTTCATATGGTGACTTATAATATAACGAATTCAGCGGAAAGCACAGAGGAACATTCGGTGCAAACAAATGCGGAACATTCAACACTAACCAGAGTCCCAAAGATCAGAATGAGGCTAACAGAGGCCTCTAAAACTAAAGTAATAAAGACATGGAGACTTTAAGAGATAAAGAAATAATAGCATGACAGAAGTCTCTGTAAGTTAATCAAAATATTCTACTCGTTTAATAATACTTTCCTGCTTGGGTTATGAAAACAGATTTTGGTCCTGAGCTTATATGAGCACACTGACTTCGGAGGCTGTGTAGCCAGAATGCAGGATACAGGCTGCTCCACAACAAGCCCTAAAAATGCACTTTAGAATGTAGTTAATAGGGGCTAAAAGGTATTACAATTTCCTAATCACATTTTGATTCAAAGATGGTGCATTGTGTCAACTGACCCTTGTATCGTTTAGTCAGATTTCAATGGAGCTCAGGTGCTGGTCATGTTTTGATATTTTATGTTACTGTTCTTGATGTTTTACTGCATCATGCTTGTGTTCATCCAGTCGACTGAATTTAATTTGTATTTTTGATGAGGCATCATTTTGGTTTTTTAAAGAACTGTTACTGTGATGAGATTTCATAATTATGCTGCATTTATTTTAAGAGCAAACTACTATTTTCTCTCACAAGGTTTGTAATGCTGAAGACACACTGTTCTCTAGTTTACTCAGTACTCAGCTCACATATGTTGCCCAGCTCAAGCTCCAGAGCAGCTTAAGGAATTCAGTTTGCTACCAAATTTGCCACACATACTGCTATGAAGATCATCTCTCTCTGTATTAATACTTTCATAACTTTGTCTTTTGTACTTTGATTGGTACTTTTGCTCCCAATCTCTTAATATCAGAGTCTGCAGAGAGAAGAATAACTTCCTATTGATTTGTAACATTTTTATGGATTAAGGTTTATACCTAGCTGTCATAATACAGTTTCTCTAAAGTGGCTTATATGAAAAAAGAAAATAACAGAAAAAAAACACTTTTGAATTTTCTGAGTTCCCTTTAAGTGCTTACATAAAATATAAGAGTCACGTGAGTCTGTTAAGTAGCTGTGATTCGGGTTTTTGTACAGGCAGATCGTCTGTGTGCCTATCATATTGTCATTAGCACATAGGCAAAGTTTCTTGAGAGGAACAGCCTCTCTTAAGCAACACTTGTCTATGAGCCAGAATTTTTACAATACTTTTCATAATAAGTGATAAATTCTTAGGTATTAGCATATAAAAGCAATAGAGGCACAGAATAGAATTTACCTCTTTTTATACATGCTTTCTGTTCTCTCTCAAACATAGGTTGAGTAATCTGTCTTCAGCTATTAACTATCCCATATCACATGAATCAGAAAAGGTGATGACAGAGGCACTCAGATACCTGCCAAACACCAATCTCTAGAATTAATGCAACTCCTGAACAGAAAGAAAATGGGGAAGATGGAAGTTGCAAGTAAAAGTACTGTATCATACTGAGATTTAGTACACCTAAACAGAATAGAAAGCAACATAAGACACATTTGTCCTAATCCAGTTGCAAGGTAAATAAGTATACAGATGTTCTATAGTATACAGATGAGTTAGGCTGGTAAGATTACTGTGTTGGAAAGAATAAAAGGATATAAATAAAAGGTGCTCAGCAGTGTTGTAGGCTCACAAAAGAACTCCACAAGAAGCAATCTCCAGGAAGAGACCCTTCCCCAGTGGCAGTCAGCCCTTAAATGGGGTCTAGGAGAGGTGGAACCTGGCTCCACCCCTTCCGAGCACACAGGTGAATTGCCTTCACCTGTGCTCCCATGGCTGACTCAGTGCTTGCCTCAGGTGGTTAATCAGAGGTTCAGGCCGTGATTCAACAGTTCCCATACACCAGTCCAGGGATTCTTTATTTTCTTATTTTGCCATGAGAAGTGGAGTTTTCACCTATATGCTAGCCTTTACTATTTATGCTGTTGAGTTGCCAAGTGCTTTGAGGGGACAGAGATTTTTCTTGGTTATTTTTGAATAATGAATGCTCTCAGATCTATAACACCTACACTTTTAGAAAACTGAGCAATCAGAAAGGGGACAGCTCTGTTTGTAAGGCGACACTGTCCAGAGCTCATCTGACTATTAAAGATCATTACTTGTAACCGCCATTTTCCTTTACACCTGGATTTTTGCTGTCTGGTTGAAAAAGAAAAAAAAAACAATTAAATGATTTTTGGTAGCCTCCCTGCACATTGAAGAAAGATAGCTGGTAAGTAAAATAGGAAGTTAAAGTGTCTATATATAAACACTGATGACAAGTATTCATCTGAATGGATTATTATGGGGAGATATATTAAAGACAAGTAGTCAGAAGTTCTATCCTCAGAATTTGCACTGTTCTAGGTCATGGGAAGATGGAAGCAAAGGCTTCCTGTCCTGCAAAAGATGGGTTAGTATTTCACTGTGTTGGTTAAAGTGCTGGAAGAATCTGTATTCCCCAGAGCAGACAAGTCAGCTTGGATTTTCAAAACTGAGGATGCGGTGTTTCAGTCACTAGCTTGTTCCTGATGTACTTGGGACTGGAACATTTGTCCTCATGAAACTTATTCGCTTCTTTCACAAATAAATAAGTTATTTCTCATAGTTAGCTTCTCAGCACTGGCACACATGGCATGCTGCTAACAGAGCCATAAAGAAGTAGCTTGATATCTAAATCTCATTAGAAGCTAATCAGCATTTCACCATCTATAATTACCCATGTGGAAGGACATACAATTCAGAGAATCAATACAAGGTAAGTGTGTTCTACTGGGAAATAAATATCCATTTTTATAAAACAATCAAGTATTATTAATTGCTGGTTTGCATGATATGTCAGTTTTGAAAAATATATATTTGTTAATTATTTCCTGAATACTTCTTTTTCACCCCAGTCAAATCATTAAAGCTCTGACAGTTTCCCTCTTGTTTAAGTGAAAAATACCTACTTCTTGGCATCAGTTCTCTTTCACATTATAAATTAAAAGCTCAAGATGTATTTAGCTTTTCCTGTAATAACTTTTTTCTTTCTTCTGGTCATGTGAACTTTATGAGTATATATCATAGAACTGATCG
The DNA here is from genome assembly GCA_016647715.1 of Pavo muticus. Classification (NCBI taxonomy): domain Eukaryota; kingdom Metazoa; phylum Chordata; class Aves; order Galliformes; family Phasianidae; genus Pavo; species Pavo muticus. The sequence continues at coordinate 482,203 of JACDJE010000346.1, forward strand.
TGGCAGACAGCTACTTGCTTGTATAAGGAGCCAGTATACAACAGCACAGCACTCAGGGGCTCATCATGTGTGCAAAGTGCCAATGTAGTTGCGAGGACAACCCTCTAAAATTTTCAACTTGACTTCTATTTTTCCATGTTAAGAAGGAAGAGACTGGTATCAGATCTAATTTTCCCCCTTTCTCTCTTTGATACGTCTAGTAATATTGTCAGTGCAAGCAACTGGATTCTTGGCCCCACTATGCATGGTGAGGACAATGCCAACCAAGCATCAGCATCCACAGAGGTAAATTCAATGATAGGCTTGCATTTCAACATGACACAACATGCATTGTCTCAACTGATAATAAGAAAAAGCTTGTTAAAAAATCTGCAATGCTAGTCAAAAATATAATGCACGAGAAGTATTAATCAACCATATTAATTTCCACAGATTCACGCAGGAAGACCAATGACAACACTCAGATGTCAATGAGGTCTATTTGAGCCTGTTCAGAGTAAGAGGAAATACAATGTGTTAGAAAGACCTACACATCTACAAGTCTGCTCCAGGATGTAAATTATTTAGCCAAGACTTAAAACACTGCTGAAACTGTTAGCAGTGCTTTGGCTTGATTTTTTTTTAATTTTTCTGAAGTCTTTCATAAATGCACAAATCATGATTTTTACATAGAATTATCTAGGCTGGAGAAGAACTTCAGGAATCATCAAGTCCAGCCATCAACCTGACCTACTAAGTCCTGTCACTAATTCATGTCCGTTAGTGCCACGTCCATAAAGATAGCTCCAGGGATGGGGATTTCCTCAATTACCTTCTCCACAAAGCAATCCTTCCCACTGTTCAATCAAAACCTCCTCTGGCACAATTTGAGAACATTTCCTGGCATTCAACCAGTTGTCAAAAGAGATCACTTGAGAAAAAGAGCTTAACACCCTCCTCACTGCAATCTACTTTCAGGTAGTTGTAGAGAGCAATGAGGTGTGTATATCACAGCCCAAAGACACCAAGAAAACTCCATCTACTTCAAACATTTCAGCTGTTTAACAAAAAGGCTGAAGTACTGACAGAATCACTCTGGCAAGAAAACAGGCAAATTAAGTCTCTCCATCAATAGTTTTCAATGTGGCTGAAAAACAGATAAGATTTCCTAGATCATGTTAAGACAGGCATAACATGGCAGCTAGTAAGCTGTTCTTAGCATTTTGTGAAATACACCCGACAGAAACTGTATGGTCTGAGTAGCTCAGGCTTCATGTCTGCCAGCCTAGGAGAGCAGAGATTCCCCTACCTCAGTCCAGCAGACATTTCCATATATACATCAGTATATATTTTAGTCTCTAGAAGGGAATTCTCATAAATCTTTAATCATTATAATCATTAAAATTACTCTTCATCAGTCAATATCCAAAGCAAGCATCTCTACTCTTAGTCTTTTTCTGTGAAATTTCTTTTTCTTTTTCATGTTAGTGTATTTTCATGTATTTGTTGCAAAGAGATCTGTATGTATATAAAATTTAAACATCAATGTGAAATTATATTCATTTCCTTGTTTCATTTCAAGGACTTAAAGTTCCTTGGTGGATCACCTTACAATCATCTCTGTGTAAGAGTGCAACAGAGTGCTGACCTTTCTACAGTAATCTCACAATGAAAAGAGTTAACAATGGACAAAAACTTGCTCATTCATCTTCTGTTCAAAAACATGGGAAAAACCTTTCCATATGGGAACTTAGAACTGATTACAGTCCACTTTGGGCAAAGATAGAAAGAAGCTTCATAAGGAGGGGAAAAAATGAATGTTTTTCCTTTTAGGGTGAAACATCATTTATTATAAAGCCAAATGGAGATAAAACATAACTGGTTATTTCACATCACATGTATGCAATACCACATGGAAATAAATTGTTGATACATCCAGTGCAATTTGTCTCACCTAACTTTACTAATTCACAATATAGCTGTCAGTATCTGAGCTGCCTCACTAACCTCACTGCGTAGACAACTGAAAATAACAAGTATTCCTAGGGTGCAGTTGGCGTTAAAATGATAGAATCACACTCTAAAAATATCTTTTTTTTTCGCTTCACAGTTTATAAAGCAATCCTAGAATTATTAGCTGTATATTGCAGCTACATTTAGATGCTAATTACAGAGTTATGCCAACTTTTTAGTTAGGATTCATTATCTCTTCAGACTCCTTGGAGCTGTAAGTCCGACCTTTTGTCAGTGATGGAGACTTCTTCATCAAGAGGCTCCAATCATTTTGGACTAGTGAGTGCCTAGTATGAACATGGGAATACCATGTAGAAGTGACTCTCAAGTCATTGTTATTTCTTATTTCATATATAGTATAGTACATTCTTTTCAGATCCATGAGTGACTGGAGAAGAGAAGGTCATTATGAGAATTAGTTCTAAAACTCAGATGGTGCTGTAAATTTACAGAACATCTTATGAACCAAAGCATGTTTTCCTGCAAACAGCCTGTAAACCCAAAGTTTCACCTTCACACAATCAGATCTGAACTACAGAGAATTAAATTCAAGGTACAGAAAACAACTTCAACAAGGCAAGAGATTATTTTGCACCAAGCTGCTGCACTGGGACAACACACCGGCCTTGTCTCACCAGGAGCAAGAAAAGCTGTGAAAGACAGGCAGAACATCCACCCTGTCCCACGGTCTATGTACCACAGCTCCCTCTGTGGTATGTTCCCTTAAGCCTGTTCGTCAAGTGGGATGCTGGGACTTGGCAGTCATGAGCATCAGTGCCTTAACTTGTCTTTGAACAATATACTGAAGTGGGGAATCTCTATTCCTGGAAAAGTGACATGCTCACCTGAGACAAAATGCTAGAATTTTGCATCACTCTTTTCATATACCATGAAAAGACCTGCAGCCTGGCCAGCCTGCATAACTCTCCCCAAAGGCAAGGTAAGCTTTGTATCAGGTTGAAATACAGGGAGACTGACTCTGACACAGAAGTCCAATTCCTGGAACTGATCCAAGTACTCTTGTATATCTAGTCTATGGAAGAGCTCCTCCACCATCATGCATCTCAAGTCATCAAAACTATGCTCTCAACACACTCATAGCAGTTTACCTCAGGCTGCCCGTGGCCCCATCTAACCTGGCCTTGAGCACCTCCAGGTATGGGGCATCCACAGCTTCTCCTGACAAGATGTTCCAGCACCATATCACTCTCTCAGAAAAGATTTATTGCTCATATCTAATCTAAATCTACCCTCTTTTAGCTTAAAACTATTACTCCTTGTCCTATCACAACACTGCATAATAAAGACTCCCTCCCCGTCTTTCTTCTAAGCCCCAGTGAGGTGTTCCTGGAGCCTCCTCTTTTACAGGCTCAACTCCCAGCTCCCTCAGCCTTTCTTCATAGCAGAGGTGTTCCAGCCCTCTGACTGTTCCAGCCCTTTGTGGCCCTCCTCTGAACTCTCTCCAACAGCTCTGGATCTTTCTTGTGCTAGATGGTCTAGATGCGGTCATTTCATATTATGTAACTTCCTTCTTAGGAACAGAAAGTGTTTAACAGACGCATGTATCTATGACCAAGAATCATCATTTCATTTCCATTTAAGAACCCAGACCACTGACTAATCACCAAGAAGACACTGGTCAAACAGATGTGTAAAGAAAGAATTGATAAAGGAGTCTATGGGCATCAGGTACCCAACTTCCCTTGCAGTTCTCAAAGTCTCAGCAATAGCAATTACCCAAAAGAGTATGTTTAAACCATCCTGACAAAAAGATCCTGTACCACATGGATATGCATTTCCATTAAAACCTTTTCTATTATGGAACCAAATGCTGAGCATTCACAATTCTGTGTTCATTATAGAGCAATCACGTGTACCTTTTCTAGGTAAGAATAGCAGTGTTCTTTCTAATAATACTTCTTCAAGTTCTGAGCTATCAGTGTAGCTTAACAATAACAGTCCACATTACTAAGAACATAAAAAAGTTTAATCAACCAAAAATACTTAAGGCCTCACAGACAAAACTCAGGTGTAACAAGTAGGCCAAGCTAAGTGACCTGAATTTAATTTTGCCTTTTGAAAAGAGATTTCTTATCAGTACAGTGATATGCAATTCAATTCCCAGGAAAATACTTCACAATATTTATGACTTTCTCAAATGAGATTATAAGCTGTGTGAATTAAAACATCTACATCCTTAAGGGAACGCGAAGCAAATGAGCCTATAGTTTAGCGGCAACTCTTGTTGTTTTGTGATCCAATAAATGTTTTACTTTATTTAGGATTTCATATATCCAGTTACTTTTATACCAAAATACTGTATCGCTTAATCTGCCACTGATACACTGCCACAGTGAAGATAAAAATGTTAAAAGCCACAGAAATACAAAAGTACAGCAAACAGCAGCCATTAAAGTACGTCTATGATTAATACATAAGCTGTTAAATGATTAGTAATAAGATTAGCTTGCATCTTTCCTGCCCGATAGATACTTAAAGTAATTGCATTTTGCAAACTGCATTATCATCACTTCACGTTCCTCATGATGTCATGGGGCAGCAAGGCAGACTCAGCAGTTTCTCCAAAGCTGCTTTAATTCTTTTCTCTGACCATCAATTCTCTGGCAGCACCAAATACTCTGACACAGAGGCTGTCAGAGCACTCCTCGCAAAGCATCCCTCTAGCTGCATTAACAACTGCAAACCACTTGTATTACTTCTCTTTAACAACTGTCAAATTAGAGATGGCAGAATAACACCTAAATATGAATGTCTTGATGCAAAAAATCAACTTGGTGATTGCCTAGAAAAAAAAAATGTACATACTTTGAAAAAGAAACAGGAAACTTTTAGCTAAGGAAGTGGCATTTTCAAAAGGCAGACTCCTCCTTCTGTGCCCTCTTGATGCTGAGGGCAAAATGGCTGCAATTTTTGCAATTGTTGTTCAGGCTGCTGCAAACTTACCACAGTTAATGGGAAGATTTCCACAAGCTTCAACCAGCACTCAGGCTAAGGTCAGGAACTTTTATTTTTTTTTAATGTGAGTGATAGGGATTATTTTTTTTTTAACACATTTGGAAAACCGAGATATTTCCATTTCCTACATATTATGAAGATCGAAGCATAAGTTAACATTTTTTGCAGAAACAGGTCTGTTTAGAATGAAGGCTTATAATTTTAAATGTAAACCTGTTTAAGTCCAAAAGACAAGCCAGACTGGAGAGAGGTGGGCAGCACACACTGTCCAGTAATTCAACAGTAGTATTTCTTTCTTGAAAAGTGCATATTAATCATTGTACATCGATGTGCATGTGGCAGGAGAGGGTGGGGTTCATGTGAGAAACAATGAGTCCTCCCCCCATATTGCAGAACACACTGACAGAGTCACACTGAGTATCTTCAACTGTTACTGCCTAGTATGGGTCCTCTTTACCTAATGAATACAAATTCAGCTAATATATCTAATAGGACACAAATGGTTCTTTCTGTAAGTGGCTTTAAATCCTCTCCTGTATTAAATTAACCAAGCATTAGCTAGAATAATAGAGTGGCATGAGACTGATCGCATGCTTTGAATAATGCAGTCTGTATTCTGTCCAAAACCTGAAGTCTTATACACGTCTAGAACAGGCGGTACATGTGTTATATGCATTCTTTTATAAGCTGGACTTCTATTCAGTTTGCTGTGCATATCACTTAAGTGCAGAAGATCCAGGTAGAAGATAAAGGGATGGGCTTTCCTCAGCCACACGTGGACTATTATACTGAGAATGCTAATGCAAGAAGCAATCTCATGGATGAGCAATCTTCACTGATCCTTACAATAACAAAGTACAGTATAGTACTAACATAAATTGTTAAACTAAGAGCTTTTCTGTATTATAAATTTACATTATAAAAGAGGTAGATGAAATACTTCTGGGTACACGCTAGGCAGGCAAGCTTTTCCTAAACGCTCACAGCTCTTCTACTTAGCTATTTTTTCCTGAAAGACAGTTTCACATATGCACACAGTACATCTGTTGTGCACATGAGCTTGCTTCAAACAAGACATCACTGGAATGGTCGGTGACTGTACTCCATGAGCAGCTACGAAGAAAACTTGTCTGGAATCAGAAACCTAAAGCAGGATACCAAAAGCCCTGCAACAAACTTTCCTTGACAAGTTGCCATTGCAGTCTCTGTGAGAGCTCATAGAAACAACTCACACTGTTCTGCAATAGGTTTATGAAAACGCGCTTTTACCTGCACACACAGAGATTTGCACACTACTCGTTAACAAGTGTAATCAGGTGTCTAAATCTTTGCTTCAAGATAGATGTAAGGATTTGCTTGGGAACCCAGCATGCCTCCAGAAGCCTGCCAGCTTTAGCTTGGAGGATCTGACCAAAAGCCCAGTTAAAAACAGCCCCTTCATTACACTTTGCATCTTCTCTGCACATGAACCTGTCTGCTGAAAACGCACAATGGGATCCCGCAACTTTTAACTAAGCCTAATCTCACGCTTTGGATACATGTTTCTGAAGCACTGTCTTCTCTCTTGAGAGAGCTCCGGATGCACCCACACATCGCAAAACTACTTGTGTCATGTTCTTAACAGTTTGCTTCTTCCTCCCACCTGTGTTATAAAGAGAAGAAACATTCCCGCGTGGCCACAAACATCTCAAGCCACTGCTGTTTCTCAGAGACACTGCAATGTGTCCGTGCTCTCTTCTCCCGCGGACGGAACAGAGCTGAGTTACACAGGCACTCATTCAGCTCAAAAAATCTGTCCGCGCAAGAAAACACCGTGGCGGCAGGAACTGCCTTATGGCTACCGCAGAAGTTTGGCAGCGGAACTTTCTGTCTCCCAAGACCCGCAATCAGAGCTGTGCACAGCATCCCCCGGACGGCGGGTGCTCTCCAACTCCAACGCTGCGGTGAGAGCGCCCGCAGATGCACTTAGACGTGTGCCAAGTCGCTCCGGAGCGCCGGCACAGCGGCGCCGGCCCGCGGGATTACTTCTCGAGCGCTTTGCCCCCACCTCTCCTTTCCGTCGATTGCCAGTCCCGCCTGCTTCCCCCGTTCCCGTTACTCACCGCTGAGGACGCGCCCGCCGAGCGCTCCGCTCCCGCACAGCGCGGCGGCCGCCAGCACCGCGGCCAGCCCCAGCCCCAGCCCCATGGCGAAGGCTCCGCGCCCAGAAGCCCCGCTCAGGGCAGGCCAAGCCCCGCACACATGCCAGGGAAAAACAGCTCGCTCCCTCCTCGCTTCGCAACGTTGCCCGCCGCCGCCTCCCCGCCGCTATATACCTTTAGAGGCGGGGGCCGGGCCGGGCGGGAGGCCAGCACCGCCCCCCACCGCCCCCCGGCCCCGAGAGCCGCACGGTGCCAGCGGCTCCAGTCGTGCGCGGATGCTGCGTCGTCGGGGCGCTCGGGGCGGTGGCCGTGCTGAGAGCGAGAGCCTGACCCGAGCGCGTTCTGCAGCATTCTGGGGCTTTGCAGGTCTTCTGATCTGCGTTTCCTCTGACAAGGGTAGAAATAGGCTGTTTCCAACTTAAATATATATGTACACCTACATATATACAAGTGCATAAGCTGCAAAGTCCCCTTTTCTCACTGCCCTAGAAAATACCAGCATGAAATTCACATTACCATCACGCTTAAAGCATACCACAGTAACCCTTCTAGACCTGTTCACAGGACTGCTTCAAAGACCTCCAGAACTATGTTGTCAAGGGCTTCTTCTGTAAATATATATCTGTAGATTTCTAAAAACAGATACTCTTTCCAGGCACCAATCTTTTACTTGGGTTCCAGTGAATGGCTTAGATAGATTACCATCGAGTTTAATGGACATCTTGCATGCAAATTATTTGATGGTTTGCCAGTCAACTTCATCTTTCTCAGAACTCAGCTAGAGACTATATATATGTGTCATATTTGTAAGTTATTTTCCCTCTGGATGTTTATAGCCAGGTTGCGAAGTCAATACATCTCAGATTACTATGGATTTTAAAATACTTGATGGATTTCCTAGTTGCTTTAAAGCTACCTGAGATCAGTTTCCTAATGAAAAACCCACATGAAGTGTATGAACTGTAATGGAAAATTATTTTCAGCTCTGCTGTGTTTTGCCACAAACTTTTTCTATTTCTTAATAACAGAGTTATTTATTTGTTTGACTGATGAGACTTGGTCTTCCATGTGGATTTTAGGGTTCCAAGCCAATAACTATTATTTTCTAAATCTGTAAGTACATTGAGCAATAATCTCAAAATGGTCATACTGAACAAAATGTTCTGGAATAAAGTTTCTTAAGATGAGAAATAGTGGAGCCAGCAGAAGCAGGGAGGTGATTGGAACCCTGTCCTCAGCTCTGGTGAGGCAGTACCTCCAGTTCTGTGTTCAGTTTTGGGCTCTTCATTATGAGAGAGATATCAAGGCCCTGGAGCATGTCCAGAGAAGGGCAACAAAACTGTGAGGGGTCAGGAGCACAAGTCTTATGAGGAGTGGCTGAGGGAGCTGGGATTCTTTAGTCCGGAGAAGAGGAGGCTCAGGGGAGACCTTGTAGCACTCTACAATCACCTGAAAGGAGGTTGCGGTGAGGTGGGGGTTGGCCTCTTCTCCCAGACAACAGCGATACGACAACAGGTAATGGCCTCTAGTTGCACCAGAGGAGATTCAGGTTGGATATCTCTTCTTAACATTTCTTCTCAGAAAGTGTGGTGAGGCAGTGGCACAGGCTGCCCAGGGAAGGGAAGTGATGGAGTCACTGTCCCTGGAGGTTTTCAAGAAACGTATAGATGTGGCACTGAGGGACGTGGTTAGTGGGCACAGTGGTGATTGGACTAGGTACTCTTGGAGGTCTTTTCTAACCTTAATGATTTTATGATCTCCCTGGCATCTGAGATTCAAGCATTTCCTCATGTAAGGCTGATGGTATGCAGAAAGAGAAGAAAATGGCCAAAAAACTGTAACAAATATAATGAGTATTGGGGGGTTGAGGCTGGGAAGGGAAAGTGTGGTGTCACAGCCTTTTAGCCTCAGCTGTTTGTAAACTACTCCAGTCTTACATTGGAGAGAGTTCAAGTTTCACTGAATTTGAATCCCAAGTGATATCCAACCAAAAGAAGTGGGAAAATAAGAAAAATGTTAAAAGTTTTCCAAAGTGCCAAATCTTTTTACTGTCTCAGGAATGACATTCAGGTAGTGAGAAATGAATTCCTCACACATATTGGTGGGAATCTTATATTGAATACCTGCCTGGCAGCAGAAATATCTTCCTTCTTTTCCTTAGGCCTTTTCAAAAATTTGTTTAACAATCAGTTCTTAAAGCAAGGCTGAAATGAAATGCATTTCCACAGCTAAAGAAACTCTCTAGGCACACACACCACCATCTCTTTTCCAGTGAAATTAAGAGCAAGCATAAAACAAATTTTCCCTTTAGTACATTATGCAGCATTTTTTTCGGCTTGCTTTATGTGGGTTTACTAGCCAAGATGCAGTGACAGTTCCTGGCATTCTTCTGATCTTTTCTGCACTTTTCATCATATGGATATTCTGAGAAAAAAAAAAAATAATAACAAATAAGCATATGGACGGTTGTGTTGTGAAACTGCATTTTTGTAGTTTTTATCTGTGGAAACTTTCCAGGCTCTTCATCTTACCTGCAGCCACTTGCTCCTTTCTCTCCTGCAGAAAGAGAGCGCTGAGCACTGCTATACTAAATAGAGACGTTTTCCTTACCAGTACCCATTCACACCAGCTGAGGAGGTACCTACTGATCTGTCTTCCCATCTCTTTCATAGTTGAAGTATATTTCTTTTTTCAGGAGAGGGTAAGTCAAATTTCACTTAAAAATAATTGATTCCCAGACCTGGCAACTGTATAATTTGCAGTTGTTAACCTGGGCCTTTTAAATGAGGAAAAGAGGAACTAATTGGTTGCTTGCTGCAGGGACCAGGTTTATGGTCTTTATTAAACATTCATTCTGTTGAGACTCTGTTTTCATCCTTAGTATATGTCCCATCTCAGAACTGTGCACAACTGTAAGACTTGACCAGCCTAGAATTTTAACAAATTGTGATAATTGTATTGCAACACACACACAAAAAAGATAATAAAAAAAACAATGTGTATTTCAAGGGCCTGGTATCTAGGACATATGCAACTCTAATTCATTAAAGTTAGGATAAAGTTTATAAAGATTATTGCAACATCCTAGTATCTTTTCATCCATGAAACAACTCTTTGAAAGGCAGACTGTTTTTTGTCCAGAGACACTATTTTGCTGCGTTGCAAGGTTTTATTTCCTAATCTAGAGAAAACTAAATAAGAAAGAGGATAGCTTAGCTGAAGATAAAGCTTTCAAAATATTACTATCTTTGAATCAGAGGTAGGCATCTTTCTGAAGTAAATTTTACTCTAAGATAATTTAGACTAAAAGTACAGATAAAGAGTCTGAGACAAACTAGACTAAAGATAAATAAATGTCTTATCGCAGAAGAAGATGGGTGGGCTTGTGTGCTTTTATTCCAAAAACTGGTTACATCATTGGGTAGCGGTGGTATTCATCCTATGAATTTGTGAATAAATATGATCTTTATGTGATGGTGTTTTTACTGCTTTCTCAACACTTTAAAGAACAGATTTATCCAATCTTTTTAAAAGTGTACTATATAGTAGCACTGATCAATTTTAAAACAAACCTAAAAGGGGAAAAAAAGGAAGGCACATTGGAATAGTTAGCCTTTGAGGTGGCTTGTGATTTCTCTATTTCATCATTAATCAAAGTAGCAGTGCTCTCTATTTCATTTTCTTGAGGTACTGTTTAAATATGAGTTACAGCTATATACTCTGTTCATTTCTCATCAGTGATTATTTTCATTTTCTTTCTCATTTTCCCACTCATATCTAAAATTTTTCTGTCATTTGCCCATGACCCCAGATGATGCAGTTTCTATAGATGCCCAGTGTACAATTGAAAGTAGTTTTGTACAACAGCTTGCATATAGATAATTTATTAAATAACATTGCTAGAGCTCTTTCAATTTCATATCCCATTGGCTTCCAAAAACAGTTTAAGCTACTTAGCTTCTCCTGCCAATTCTCTTGGTACTGTAATAGCATTATATTTTTATGGCTTTTTTTTAGCATTATTATTCCTTAGTTATGGAGAAGTATTCAGTACAGGTCCTAAAAACATTTGAGAAGATGTCAGATGTACCAGAGGAGGGAAGGGATTCGAGAAATTTTAAGTTTTGTTCACCCCCTTCAGTACTGTGTAAGGTACCATCCTGCCTTGAAGTTGATGTGAGTCAAAAGAAAAACAGGAGCAGAAAAGAGGAGAAATAAGAATATGTACTTCATTTGTTATTCAAGTGTCTAAAAACATTCATCTATCTTTCACAATGCAGTGCCACTTGGAAATTCCTGAATAGCTGTAAGCAGCATTTTTCACATCTGGGGACAGCGAGGAGCCTGAGCTATGATACCCTGTGCTCAGTTTGAGGGGCACTGTTCCCTTATTAATCTACCCAGCTCTGAAGCCAGCTAATTCGGTGCTAACTCAGGTATTTCTGCATAGTGCTGCACTGCACTGTGTAAAATACCATTGTGGTTGTACATGCAATGCAGCACGACTGACAGTTACACCAAGCTCTGCCAACAAGGACCAAAGTAATTTAATTTCCTTCAATTATAATCCATTTAGATATAACATATAGCAGAAAAAATGAAAAAAACCTTTTAGATAAACAGGCTCTCTTAAAGGCCGTAGGATATTTTTTATGTGCTAGCACAAAACTTGCTAGTTCACAGAATTTTTAAGCATTCTTAAACTGTGATAACTTGTATCTATTAAAGTAACTCGGTTTTTTCTTCTTAAAATTCCATTAAAACTAATTATTCAGCAAAATCTTCATGGCTACTGTCATAATGTATTAATATTACTTGGTTTTAGATCAGAATAATCAGTAGAATGAAAATTAATTAAGCCCAATTTTCAAATCAGATGCAAAATACTAACTCTGAGCAGGAGAGAGGTTGCTCAGAGAGGTTGTAGATGCCCCATCCCTGGAGGCATTCAAAGCCAGGCTGGATGTGACTCTGGGCAGCCTGGTCTAGTGGTTGGCGACCCTGCACATAGCAGGGGGGTTGAAATTAGATGATCTTTGAGATCCTTTTCAACCCAGGCCATGATTCTATTCTATAATTTCTGTCCCAGACTGAGATCAGAGTATGTCCTGTTTTCAAAAACAAAACGAGCATTTTGACAACTCTTGAGTTTTATTTTGGAAATGTGTTCAAGGCAAGGAGGTAATTGAAAAGCATTAGAAAATTTGTCTTTGTGGGTAAAAATAGTAATTCCTCAGAATTCACATCTGAGGCAAATTTCTATCCACTGATTTCTCTGTCCTCTTTGATAAGGAAGCAGCAAGTGCATATCAAGCACCCAGCTTCAGAGTCCCAGTGGCCTCAACTGGACAAGATTGTTACATATCCTTAGTTGAACTCAAGCTTCTCTATTTCTTTACTTGATTTGTCTGAATGAGAACTTAATTCCTAATTACTGATGTTCATCAATTATAGTGTAGCAAATTGAGGCAGTAGAAGTATTGAGATTAATACTGTTCTTTCTCTATGTTAACCTGTTTTTCCTGTGTTAGCAGACAAAGACAGGACCTCATCTGGATGCTGTGGTTCGTATGTATTACAGATACTAGCACTATTTATATAAGGCATTCCCAGCATGAAAGGTGCACTGCATATTTCCTTTTTGTTGTGACCTTTGTGGCTATCCAGTCATAACTTTTGCTCATGTATTTTATCTAAATCTTTGCAGCTTGGAATTTTCTACAGACTTTCTGGGTAGTAAGTTCAGGAATGTCATAGGACTCAGAATCACAGAATGGCCCGGGTTGGAAGGGACCTCGAGGATCATGAATCTCCAACTCCCCTGCCAGGCAGGGCCACCAACCTCCCCATTTAATACTAGACCAGGTTGCCCAGGGCCGCATCCAATCTGGCTTTGAACACCTCCAGGGATGGGGCATTCACCACCTCTCCTGGCAGCCTGTTCCAGCACTTTACCACTCTCACAGTAAAGAACTTCCCCCGACATCCAACCTAAATCTTCCCTCCCTCAACTTAAAACCATTTCCCCTTGTCCTGCTTTCAAAGAGTTGGCTCCCCTCCTGTTTATAGGCTCACTTTAGGTACTGAAAGGCTGCAATGAGGTCACCCTGCAGCCTTCTTTTCTCCAAGCTGAACAAGCCCAGTTCCTTCAGCCTGTCTTCATAAGGGAGGTGCTCCAGCCCCCTGATCATCTTTGTGGCCCTTCTCTAGACCCTCTCCAACAGCTCTCTGTCTTTCTTGTACTGGGGGCTCCAGACCTGGACACAGTACTCCAGATGGGGCCTCACGAGAGCAGAGTAGAGAGGGACAATCACCTCCCTGTCACTGCTGGCCACCCCTCTTCTGATGGAGCCCAGGATACATTTGCTTTCCCAAGCTGCAAGAGCACACTGCTGGCTCATGTTAAGACTCACTCTTCAAATTTCCAGACCTTGGTTTTACATGAGAGGGAAGATAGATTTTATCTTGGATTTCTTCAACCACAGTTTTATTTTCCCCTAAAAATTTTACCTGTTTCTTAAAGCATGACTACTAGGCCAACACACTCATGCTCTCTTTCTCATCTGCTTTCAAGCATTTGAAAAGAAAATGTGATTCAAAGATCTGCTCACCAATAAAGGTTGATGACTATTATGGCTGCTCAGCAATAGAGACTGCCTGACAGTCTCCAGATCCTTATTTAAATGGTGGAACCTGAGCTATGGGTTGAGCTTTGCTGTATCTTCTTACTGGTAGAGGTATTTGTACCTCACAGCTGAAACACTTCGTCTAGGCTGTCAGAGGAAAAGTGAGTACTGCAAATTAGTTTTGATGATATAGAGTGCCTTTTAAGCACTTTTCTTACAACATCTTTTTCAGTTTTTCTCAGCTTTATCAATGTTTATTCTGTTCCTCTGCTCCTTATCCTGTTACCCTAATGCAGCAGTGAGAGTGTTACTGCAAGCCTGCTTCAGTCTAACACCACCTGTTTTTTGAGTATTGTTTCTTTGACTCTACTGATACCAAGGCCTGCAGTTTGTACTCCTCCTGAGAAATCTGAATTAAGCTCCATATACCCTGTAATGGTGTGAAAGGAGTTCTTAGTGCTGATCTCCTAATAACAATGATATGACCATGTGCAGAACACTCTTTGTTCCCTGCCACACCTTTCTTGTTCACACCAATTCACCAACAAGACTGTTTTCCTTTTCAGGATCTGCTGGCTCCTAATGCTGAGTCCTGGGGTTTGACATGTTAGCAGAAGAAATGAGAGCACTCAGACAGCAGTGAATAGTAGGGATGTCTTCTCTGTCCCCTTCTCTGGGAGGGTCTTGGTTTTCCTTAGCAGAACAAAGAGTTTCGCCCATCACTCAGTGTCTGCTTTTGTTAGTCTCACCTCTTTAATGACCCAAGTAACTCTAATGCATTTGAGTAGAAGGAAAAAAAATCTTTGTTTCACAGCCTTGCTCTGCTTCTTAATTTGCTCTGAGCAAAAGTTGTGCAATTTGTTACCAAGAACTCTAAAAAAAATTGTAGTGCTGTATTATGAAGTTTGTTATTCACCTTCTTCTGTCTCTTCCAAGCAGAAGAATAAAGAGGCAATGTTGAAGGTGGCAATTTATAATCCCGAATCTGTCTCATAAAAGTATGTGTTTCAGTGTGTTCCTCCTAGCTTGGATAGGTCAGTCACATCTCTTAGTCAGCCTACCTAATGCGTTTGCCTTTGATACAGAGAAAGTGAAAGATGAAACTTTGCACATTGCGTTAAAACAAACCAAAAAATGGTGAAAGTCAGGCTGAATACACTTACTGTGCAAGACATGGCTGTGCATGCAGATTTCTTACATCTCTGCTGGCTGAACTGTGTGAACTGTACATTAATGGAGTGTCATGACCAAATAAAGAAGGAATGGATAAGCAAAGTAAAAGAGACATCAGGAACACAGATGAGCTTAAATTGTCTTCAGTTGCTCCAGATGCTATTGCATTTGGTTGTCAGCAAATGACATTTCAAGCTTTTCTTGCTTCATTTCTGATCCAAACACTCTCACTAGCGATAATAATATTACTTGGAAAAACTTCAAAATAAAAATCTTGTTCTGGAGACAAAAATGCATTCCTTCTTTCATGGTCAGTCCAAAGTTCCTTATAAGAAGACTCACACAGGAAGGTTACCTTACAATGGAATTATGTTGTTAGTATTTCTCAATCTTGCTTGAACCTCCAGGTTGGCAAGGCCTATCTGCTTAAGACAGAAACTGAAGTAAAAAGTTGCTTAATCTCTGACCTACAATTCCTTGTTGGTCTTTCAAAAGTTGATGGCTTGAAATGTTACATTGCCTCTCAACTCACGACATCCTCATGTGCAGTCAACTGATTTGATCTTCTGTCACTTGAGTCCATGTGTCCACTAATAAAGAGCTCTGCTCATGCCCAGGAAGGGATAATTTTGATGATACTCTGTAGTATGGTTTCTCTGATCCAGCCTTGAGTAGAGACAGGCCAAGATCTCTAAGTAGCTGACTCTTGGTCTACTCTGTAGTCTAATAGCAGACAAGAGCCCCAGAAAACTGAAGGATAATGATTAAGGACTTATCATCTCATGGTTTAGATCTTTACTTCCTCTCTCTGGGAAGTCTCCCATCATCTGGGTTCTCAGGCTTCAATATTGAGGATTAACAGTTACATTAAACTGCTACCTTTGTTCCCTGTCTCCTCCTTCATTCACCCCCACTCCTCTCACGTTTCCTGCACACGGTTGTCCCTGACTTTTTTCCAGCCAGAAGCCCTGCAAAGAAGACCCTCTTCCAAGCTGCCCCCTGCTGGAAGTAGAAAGGGTGGTGGCAGGTGCTGTGCTTATAATTATACCAGTTAGGCTACTGGAAATTGGATCCCAGAGCAGCTGGATCACGGCTTTTCTGTCTGAGCAGTCAGCGTATCAGACTTGTATACCTTTGTGCTTTTTGTGGATAGATACAGTTTAAAATTAAAATATTCCTGTAATGATGGAGGGTTGCTTGTATAAGTACAACTTGAGAAAGGGGAATGGATGTGGAGGGGAGAAACACTCTGAGTTCAACTGGCAGTTAGCCACAAACAAAGCAAAACCTACAAAAGTGCAGACTTGTTATTTCAAGCACACCAAACCTTTGGTATTCTGATTAAGCAAAATGCTCAGTATTTGCACAGTATGATGACCACCTTTAATTTGTATCTTACATTTCTGTACCTATGATGTTCCCTGCCTTATTTACTGTCTTATTAGCTTTTCATTTGAAATATGAGACATTGTGATTCATTGATGTCATCTAATTCTCTTACTAGAATCAAATAAGTTGTGATGCTAAAGCTCTGAAAGAGGCTAAGCCCATTGTCATGTTACTACTGTAACCTAACATGTGACACTAAAACAGAGATGTCTCTGGATTTATTCTCTTGAACTACAGGTGGTGGTGTTTTCCAGACAAAATGTCTGTTAAGGCTACCTAAATCTTGGAAGATTACTTCTCTAATAAGGGGTAGTGTGGTCATAGATCTCTCTTCAATTTGAAGAACTACCATGGCCTCGAAACTTTCTGTAATTCAGATGGTGGTAATAGGTGTCAGTGACTCCTCACTGTTTCATTACTCTAATTCCTGGAGAGCTGGGATTAATTCAGTTGCAGTTGTCAAGTGTTTTGCTAATTAGACTCTGCAGCTATAAGGTGGCTGATTCAGCAGGAAGCAGAATTCATTTTCTTCAAGACACACTGGTATTTCTTTTCACTAGCTAAGCTATCCTGTGATCCTCCCTACGTTGCAGAAGCAGGAATGCCAGATATAACTACAGTTCTTGCATTCCCAATGAGGTCTGATCGATACTGGGGATGCCAGGAACTCTGAAGGTTTGGCTCTCATGCTCCTGTCCAAAACTGAGCTTTGGCCAGTAATACTATCTGATCATGCAGCTTACTCTAAATAGGTTTGTCTACCTCCTCCTTTCATTGCTTCCCATTTTCCCTTCAAATTCTTGCAGTGAACCATTTAAATAAATAAATAAATAAAGACAGTTAAAAGCAATCCACACAATACACCCTGCAGCAACTTATTTAACAGATAGCATACATGGAATACAAAATCATCCTCTAGAAAGTTTAATCAGTAGGTTTTGTTTCATCTTTAAGAAAAAGAATGGATAATCTCATTAGGCTATGTTATTGATTTAAAGTCTCAATTATATTAGGAGCGGAAGGTTTTGTTCAAGAGATCTGCTAATATCACCAGCACAAAAATAAATCCAGAAACTTAAGTAATGAGAATTCCTGTATGAGAAAATTGATTAGTAAAAGATTAAAAGAACTTTCTATAGCTTTATAGAAGGAAAGAGGATATGATTATGTTCCTAGAGAACATTTGGCAAAGGTTACTTTTATTGCAAGTGGCTATAACACCCAGGATACCACCAATAAATAAATAAATAAATAAATTGGACTAAAATTAAGCAAAAACAAATAGTAGCATAGCAAGAATGCCAGTTACACTTGCTACACTGGAGGATCTATGTAGTAAGCTTATGTGATACATTATCTGACTTAAAGTATATGGAATACCTTAAGGATATCTGCTCGTTAATATGATTCTTGTCAAACTCTTTGTTTGGCTTCATGGGTTTCCAAACATGGAATGCCTTCAGGTAACTAGGATTGAATGCCAAATGATAGAAAGAATCCATGAGTGGATGGAATGAAAAATATTTCATGTTCTCCTCAAGAGAACTCACTGTGGAAAACTGATTTTAAAGTTTATTGTTCCTCTGAAGTCATCTGGTTGTTCTTCCATGTGCAATGTAAACTCTTACCATTTAATTTTATAGACAGCCTGTAGAACAACTCAAATATTAAGGAATTTATGTAATGAAACTGCAGAGTTAGTGTTACTGACAAAGCTGCCACCATGTGGATAGGCCAAAGGGCAAGATAATTAAGGATTTCTCTTAACCTTTTGTAATAATCTTGTAAAAAAAAATCACTTCATCAGTCTCTGAATGCATTTGGAGTACCCACAATCCTGCTAACATGCACGTGGGTAAGGTAAATACACTATTTAACTGACACTAAAAATTAACCACTTTTCATAGCTCAATAAAAGAAAGTTAGACAAGTAATTATATTAAAATAGAACAAAAATTGTTAAAAGTGAGTATAAAATCAGACTATGGAGTATATTTGGAGTTTACCTGAAAGCAGCAAAAGAAACCCTCACCAATCATCTCTGAAAGATCACATCACTGTGATCCAGATATTCCATTAGAGTTTTTGTTTAATTCCAACAAGTTCCTTCACTGGTAGAAAAATCTTGAAAAAAAATTATTTTTTATACTTCATTTCAAGAAGACCCAAACAGCATCAAGAGTTAGAGAATATATATTGTATGTACATATACGCAGACACATTTTGTACTAATGTAAAGCAATATATTGTCACATATGCTATGCATTAGTAGATATGCCCGCATATATATGTTAGATACTAGAGCATAATACTCCCTACTGCCCAGGTAGAGTGATAATAGATATAAAGAAATGAAGTGCAGTAAACATCAGTTATCTATTTTAAACAAAGAAGATAACTACTGTTTCTTGTGTTCTGTGTGAGCTGCTGCTGACATAAAACTTGAAAAAATTGTCCATTTCATTTAGGAGATGTATCCATCTTTGTGCTGAAATCTAAAGAGAGTTAGAGATGCTTTTGATATGATAAGGAATGTTAGGTTGTTGTATCTTAACTTTAGCCAGGTGGTTAATTGTGGGTAGTTGTGCATCTTTTAGGAGTTTTTCTTTGTTTATTTGGCTTGTGTTCTTTTGTATTTTTTGTTTAGTTCCGTGTTTGGGTTGCTTTTTTTTTTTTTTTTTTGGTTTGTTGTTGTTGTTGTTTGCGGTGGGGCAAGGAAGCTGAAAACTCAATAAAGATATCTATCCAATTCATTTTAAGTTCGTAACTACTGCTTTGTTATTCCTACCTGTTATGATTTCTCCTGAAATATGTGCATCAGGCTCTTTTCTTCTCTTTTATTTGAAGATTCTCCTTTTCCTTCTCTCCTTTTCACATGAGACCAGTTTGTTCTCCTGTCTTTCACTGAAGCTAACTAATGCTAGTCCCAGCAGAACTATTCAATTTTATCCAGGGATTTAGATATCATGTGTTTTTTTACTGCATACATCGTGATAACCATTTATTGTTGTTTGGGCTAGGACTAGATTTCTCACAAAGGAAGATATTTCTATTTCAACACATCATAAGTCTTTTACTAGTTGAATCTTTTCCTTTGGATATGGCTTTATACTTTTTTTTTTTACCCTCCTCCATTTAAACAGCTTTTATTCCACCAATGTTTGTTGCACGAAGTTTTCTACGCATGGTCTTCTTTCCTCTTTGTAAAGAGAAAATGCTAATTACGTCATCTTCATTTAGAAAAGCACTGAAAATTTGAGAATATTTGCCATAAATGAAAGAAGAAAATCATTTAGCATATACAAAGTATATGTTTCTGTTTTCTGAGAAGGGAAAAAAATTGATGATAGCATTAAATGAAAAATATCTTAGTGCATGTGGCTCTTCCGGCTGCCTGATATGGAAAACATGAGAGTGTTTCTCAGTGAGATGGACAAAGGGAATGCAGCTAAGTGTCTGTGCTGGAACTATCCTAGAAGTAGTGGTCTGAGTTGGCAGAACTGTCAGTAATTATGTTGTGGTGCCTAATGAGCTCAGGAAAGGATTGGATTTGGTCTGAATGTTAAAATTTTTCAATAAAAGCCATATATGAGCTAGATTTCATGTACAGTGAGGTACTGTATTTTTAAAAATTTGCTAAGCATGTTAAGAAATATATAATAACAATAAGCCATCTTTGTAATCAGTGAGAATTTGCAAATGTTTATAAACACTGCTGTAGCAATAATTGACCAAAAATTGACTTTTTATTTTTTCTTGTCTCTCCTTAAGTGTTCTATCCCAATTGTTCATTCACTCTCCATCTTGAAAGCTTAGAGTTTAAAAACGAGTGGTTCAGTGTAGAGGGAATTATACTTAGAAAGATTTGAGTATCTGAACAACCTAAATACAAGGCATGTTGTTGTGTTGTTTTTTTGTTTTGTTTTGTTTTTCAATCTGAATACTATAAACAAAAACTGAAAATTCTCCAAACCTCCTATTATGATGTCATGTGTATTGAGGATCTTATCCCACTTACCTTGAGACCAATGAGATTCTTGATGCTGACTTGACTTCCTAAGACATGGGAATCTTCTTTCTACAATTAACATGAACACTATGTCTCTTTGATCTAGATTGATGTGATGTCACTGAACTGTTTCCCAGGTTGCCGTAACATCATGGAGCCATATCCAGGATTGCTCTGAGCCACATGAGCTGTCCAGAATTAAAAGTAAAAGAAGGAAGCTGAGACTTAATTGCGCAGACTCCTTTAATATGAGGTAAGTACCTCAGGGTGGTGAAGTACCAGAAGTATTCCACAAATATCTTTGCTGATGCTCCCAGGTGAATAGACATTATGTGTATGGGTATGTTCTGGTGAATGGAAGGAAGCTTTCTGGAAACATATCAGTTCCTCTGTAGAGAGGGTGAATAAATTCATGACATAGATTTCATGTAAAAGGAAAAATAAAAGGGAAAAAAAATAAACATTTTTGATTAAAATTGGATGAAAATGTTAACCTCATGCTATTTCCTGAAGAGTCTTATACTGCCATCTTCTGGGGGTATAAAGAGAAGATAAATAAAAGCAAGCAAGAAAGTCAAGCTTAAGGAAAGCAACTCTCTTTGAAAGTTGAAAAGCTCCTTATTTACTTCTCAAACCAGCATGCAGATTTCAGTAAACAAGGAAACTGTTGAATTCCATTTTACAACTTCTTGACCTCTAAATAACCCATTCACTTACACATCTGTTGTTTGAGTGCTTTTCCATCCTTCAGCTTTGTAATCTGACTATGAGATATATTCAAAAAATCAAAATGGTCTTTTTGCATCTTCAGGCCTTTATTAATAATACATTGTGGTAGTTACTATAGAATCTGACCAGTGTAACTTTGGAAAAATACTCTCTTTCTATTAAAAACTGAAAAGAACTATTTGAGTTATAAGTTTGAGGGGTTTTACTTTTGCTTTATATCAAAGCAAAATGATTTTGTAGAAGCAAATCATTACTAGAATCATAGATCTGTGGAGACGTTGGTTGAAAAGGAAGCACAAAATAAATTCAGAGGAAATTATTATGTAATTATTATATTACTTTTTTGGTAAAATGATTTTCACTTTATGATTCTAATTGCAGTGACTCTGGAAGCTGATTGTCAAGTTCTCGATTGAAAACAGCAGATACTTTCTTTTATACTTCTTCATTCTGTTGTATGGACCAAAGTTTCCCTTTTCACATTACAACTTTAATGTTGATACTTTTCACTTTGCGACAAATTAGATGTTCCGCATTAGGGTTTTCTGTGCTTAGAGTCAAGGCTTCAGTGAATCCTAATGGCACAAAGAAATTTGGCAACCCGTATTTCATAACAACATCCCTGTTGTGGTAGTGTGTCAAAATAAACTTCTGTAGTGTAGCATACTTTCTTTAAGTAATGTACTTTTTATCCTATTATGATATCATCAGATGTGCTCCATACCCCAGAATTTATATTTCATTGAATTTTCAGATTTCATATCTACTTGCATATCCATGAAAATCAATATAACTTCTTCATTTATGAAGTTGTGATGGAATGGACATGAACCATTACTGGATGACTTTACTCTGTTCAATATGGTACAATATCAACCTAATAGTCTCTGAAGATCTTTGTTACATTTAGCTATACACCACTACTCTGACATGTACTTCTCCTTCAGCAGGGCTTTGTATACTCCACCCCTGCTAGCACTTTTAACATGTTTCAGTCCTTAATAGCTGTGTAGTTCTTCAAGTGTTCAATATGTGTGCTTTCAGATGTATTACTGCAGAAACAAACAAACAGAAAAATGTCAGGACAACAGTAGGGTCCATATAAGGATAAGTATGATCATTTGTCTGTATAAGAAGTAGCCAGGTGTGCAAATGTTGTGATTTTGTTTGAACTACAAAAAGGCTTCCCCCAGACTTCTAGCTTATGGTTTATATAGCAACCTCTGTAATTGCAGGATTGAAGTTGTTCTCTGAACTCACTAAATTAATTTGTTGTAGAAGAATAATCCTAAAGAATTACCTTTATGCTTTTTTTTTTTTTTTAACCACACTCATTATTTTTGTTCTACTTTGGTGCCTTAAATACTCTTTCAATTGATAAACGTGAGAAGTTTAGTGAAAATTTTTCAATAGCAGTAGAGTCATCAGTGATTAACTTTTCTGCCTTAGGGAGTGTTTAGTGAGAGAAAAATCTTCTGTGTTCATCTAAACAATAAATTCAGCTATCAGAAAGAATTTTTGAGTGTGCTAATAAGTCCTTTGTAAAAGATATTTGTGTTTTTGCATTAACAAGATCTAAGGTTTTCTATTTATTTCATTGAGGGACACAGCAGATAAAGAATAGCATTAAAAGTAAGCTGGCCAAGATGAACAGGAAACAACAATTTTGCAGTCTGTATATGCAACTATTAAGTTAATTCAGTTGTGAATGCTGAAAATTGTTTATGAGACAGTAAATGAACTACTAAAGAATTCTTTTGTAAAATGTATTTTATGTGCCTTTATTTTTATTTTCTTTCTAGGGAATTTGATCAAAATTCTCATATGCCTCATGCAAAGGTCTGTGCTGAAGACTAGACACCAAGTGTCTTGAAGCCAGTGAAAATGCTATTATTTAGCTATTTTACCTCATCAGCATTCATTAGCATGACACTGGTACTTGTACGCAGGTGAAATCTAATCTAATAAAGAGGAAGGAAGAACTGTGCTGTGACAGACTCACACAGGACCATACATTACATCAACTGGATGAATCCTCACCTGCTAACTGTCTCGCCCTTTTATGGTATGAAGGAACCAGTCCCCATAGCTGTTGAGAATTATACCATGCAGATGGCATTCTTGAAAATTATATCATAATGAGTATTCTGCTTTTTAAAACATGCTTCCTGAATAGTATTATGTGAACAGTAATTAATTCTGGTAGGCTCAGAACAGGATTGTGAAACTACTGTCTAGCCTATCTAATCAATTTATTGCATCAAACACCAAATAAAGAAACAGAAATGGGGGAAAATATTCTGTTTACAAACTTGGTTTTCTTGTACTGTGAATAAAAATACCAATTCCCCAAAGAGGAAGAAAATTATGCTGCAAGTCTGCTGTAGCACTCATGGTACCAGAGCTAATATAATAATAATTACTCACGTCATCTTTGCGAAATAAAGGAAGAGAACAAAGGTGAACTAAATGGTCAGAATAAGTACATGAGTTAGGGAAGGTGCTTTTCTGGAACACAAACTTATGTGTGTGCTGGGGATTTAATTTTGACAGTTTGAAACAGGCTTGATCAGAAAGCATAATTTTTCCTTGGAGGAACTGTCTAATTTTTCCATCTGGAGGTCCTAAAATGAAATTTGAATGAGAAGATTCAAGTAAAATAATAATAACTTGAAGCTCCAAGGTTTGTTTTCATTCCAGTACTGAATGATAACACCTTTCTTCCAGCTCATTAATAAAAAAAAATACGAGAAACTACCAAAGTCTTTAACCTGAAATTGTACACTGCAGTGGAATCATCTACTAAGAAAATCTGAACTTTACTCTCAGGAATTTTTGAACATTTTTGAGCATTTTTGATCCTCTGCTCTTGCCAATGGACAAATTCAGGGGACAGAATTATAGTAACAGAGATTGCATATATATACATATATATAATAACAAAGATAACAACAGTTGCAAGGATATGGAGAGGAAGATTCTGTAGGAAACTAAAACTGCTTTGGTATTGATATATAGTGTATGTAGCCCTGTTTATAAAACTTTTAGTTTCAGATTTGTTTCAAATGGAATTTTAAGGGAACAGAGTCTAGAATTTGGAATTGAAATGAAGATTGGGAGTGTGCTATCCCAGCCTGCAAGGCAAAAAGTCCCACTGCTGTTGCTGGGTCAAATTTTCCTTGGTGTTTGCTTCCCAAGTGTACTTTGGAACTGCTGAATACCATGAAAGTCACAGAGGTTTGTTGCACATCAGTGTTGAAATTAGTAGACAGTTCTGACTTTCCTTTCTCTTTCTCATTTTAAATTTGCCTAGAAATAATGTCCAAAGTGTGCATTTCATTTTAAGCCACCATAATTACTGGCAAACTGTACGTAATTAGGTCTTATTATGATTATCCCCTTCTGATACTGTTTCTCTCTATTGCCCTTTGCCCTCCTTCTTTACTCACTTGCTTATCTCTGCATATTTCCTCTCTGAAATTCACTTACACAGTTCACAAAGCTGAAGGCCCGGAGGCCTGGAAGACCTGGAGCCCCCGGTATAAGAAAGACGCAGAGCTCCTGGAACAAGTCCAAAGGAGGACCACTAAGATGATCAGAGGGCTGGAGCACCTCTCCTATGAAGAAAGGTTGAGGGAACTGGGCTTGTTTAGCTTGGAGAAGAGAAGGCTCCGGGGAGACCTCATTGTGGCCTTCCAGTACTTGAAGGGAGAATATAAACAGGAGGGGGAACGGCTGTTTACAAGGGTGGATAGTGATAGGACAAGGGGGAACGGTTTTAAACTGAGACAGGGGAGGTTTAGGTTAGATATTAGGAGGAATTTTTTCACACGGAGGGTGGTGATGCACTGGAACAGGTTGCCCAGAGAGGTTGTGGATGCCCCATCCCTGGAGGCATTCAAGGCCAGGCTGGATGTGGCTCTGGGCAGCCTGGTCTAATGGTTGGCGACCCTTGTCCATGGCAGGGGGGTTGAAACTAGATGATCATTGTGGTCCTTTTCAACCCAGGCCATTCTATGATTCTATGATTCTATGAATGTTACTTGCATTTATGGTCTGAATCCAGGAAAATAGGGATGTCAGCTATTTTGGCAAATATCTGTCGATAATTTTTGAGTTTAAACATCCTTACATCTGCCAAAGAAGCCTTTTTCCTGAAGTCAGCTTGGCTAATGTTTATCTCTAAATTAGGGTCACACAATGGAAGTTTTTAGGTAGTGTGTGCAACCCTGATAAGTCAGTAGTACTACATACATTTTGTTCTGTTTTGATAGATAATCAAAGCCTAACCTTAGTAATAACCAAACCTCCCCTGTTCTGCAGTGCAAGTACATAAACATTCCCTATGGGACCCTTGAAACTTGAAATCAGTCAACTGGATACCTAGTTCCCGAAGGTGCTGAAACTTTTATTAGCATTCAGAAGAGCAGCTGCCAGCCAGGCTTTTGCTGTTGACCTTGTTCTAACAGCAGAGTGTGAAGCTGACAAGAAACAATAGTTTTGCCACCAAGGACAGGCTTTGGGAGATGTTTCACTTCTTTCTGTTGGTTTTCAGCATTGAGGAATTTGCCTAGCAGTAATTCAAGTTCTAATCTATGAAGTTAACAGTACTTGTCTTACATTGATTATCTGTGTTTTCTCTTTAAAGCAGTCTTCTCTCCGTGGCAAGCATAATTTTCTTCTAGAACACACTGGCATAGGTGCTAACAGGAATGGATGGAGTTTCTGGGCAGTTCAGCAACACAAAAAATAAAGCTATGCACAAATCATTCCAGCGAAGAGCTGATGACCATCTTAGCTTGCATGAAGATAATTTTACTTCTTTTTATCATTAGCATCTTGAGTCCTTTGTCTTTGCTAATGCATTGTACTTCACTGCCATAGTTGAGGCAGAACATTGGAATAAAATACTCTCTTTGATAAATTTCATCTGCAAGATGAACAGCCTACTTTCTCCTGAAAAACGAAAGTGTCTGCCTTCTGCTAACATTTGAGGTGGCTGATAATTAGCCTTCTGACCTGTCTGTCACTGGGACATCAGCAGGCACTTGGAAGTCTTGGCAAACTCCTCAGCAGATAGACAAAGCAGTAAAAACTGTTCTGTTTTTCTATGGCCTTCAGTGTTGAGAAAACCTCAGTATTCAATATTCAGACATTCTTACTATAGTGTTAACCACTTAAATGAAAAAACTTTTTTTTTAAGTTGTATACTCTAACTTGTACAGTCATTTGACCAAGTAAACACAGTCTAAGCAACGTGAAGGGTTAGGAAGGAATAGAAATGGTAACAACATAAGCTATGTTCTGTGCTAAAAGAGGTGCAATTGGGCCATCAGAGATCTCATTGCAACTAGAAAAATACATGAACTGGAAAAAAAAGTAGCTTGCTTTTCAGATTTAAGGATGGTCTGACAGAACTGGTAGTAATAAAATCGAAAAAAAAAACAAAATTAAAAATGAAAAAAGAAAAAATAAAAAAAAAAAAAAAAAAAAACAAAAAAAACAGAAGCCTGAAATCAGTGTGCTGTGGCATGGACGTATGGCTTCAAGCTGCTTGCAGTATCCTAGTCTGTAATACAATTCCATATGTACTATTAGAAAGAATAATCTAAGAAGTTCTATATGGAAAATGAAATAAAAATGCCCACATGGCAATAGAAAAAAATTGAGGTGAATCTGTCTTATGATAATACTTCAGAAATACATCTATGCCTATTCATCTGCCTATTTTTGATACAACTGTAATGCCCACTACATTTGGTATTTTGTTCCAGTGGATAATTTGTAGGTTCCTTCAAAATTTTTGACAGAAGCCAGCCTGAATGTTGTCTAGCCAATCATCTAGTGCATGCATTGAGACCTAACTCTCATTGCTATAAGAGACCTAATCTCTTTGCTATCCAGGCTTTTTAATTTCCCAGCAAAGCATTTGAAAAAACTACAGTTAAACTTTCCATCCAACTGCATTAGGTAGTCAAAGGATTGCTCTGAAAATGTAAGATTCTGGCTTGAACACAGCTCATTCTGGCTTAAGGTAGGCTGTCCAGATAAACAAGAGGATGCAATGCATAAATGTCTGTGGGTATCCATTTTACCTCTACTACTACCTTCCAAAAAATTATTTTATGTAACCAAAAGGTTTCAGTAAGTCTGAGTCTGTTAGGAGGTTGAGGTCCTCATTACTGATTTTCTGTGGAAGCTGTACTAACTGTAGACACTTTTTTCTGTCATCTTTGAAGAAAAAAGAGAGAGAGAGATTTTTAACTTAATTCAAAGGAGAAATTAATTCAAAGGTTAAAAGAATCTAAGGTGCCTTAGAATATTTAAAAACTGGCCTTTGTTAGAGCATAAAAGCACAATTTTATTGGCTTACTGCAGAAATTAACAGTTACAGTCAAAAATATTGCCCTATAGTATATTTCAAAGAATTCCATTACCTGTACCATAATACCTTAGCTGGTAAAAAGTTTATTTGATGTATGTACATTACTTTATTGACTTGCACATTACTCCATGATAGATTTATTCATTTAAATGACACCAAAAGTGATAAATATAAGATTTCAGATGAAAAAAANTAACATGTTTCAGTCCTTAATAGCTGTGTAGTTCTTCAAGTGTTCAATATGTGTGCTTTCAGATGTATTACTGCAGAAACAAACAAACAGAAAAATGTCAGGACAACAGTAGGGTCCATATAAGGATAAGTATGATCATTTGTCTGTATAAGAAGTAGCCAGGTGTGCAAATGTTGTGATTTTGTTTGAACTACAAAAAGGCTTCCCCCAGACTTCTAGCTTATGGTTTATATAGCAACCTCTGTAATTGCAGGATTGAAGTTGTTCTCTGAACTCACTAAATTAATTTGTTGTAGAAGAATAATCCTAAAGAATTACCTTTATGCTTTTTTTTTTTTTTTAACCACACTCATTATTTTTGTTCTACTTTGGTGCCTTAAATACTCTTTCAATTGATAAACGTGAGAAGTTTAGTGAAAATTTTTCAATAGCAGTAGAGTCATCAGTGATTAACTTTTCTGCCTTAGGGAGTGTTTAGTGAGAGAAAAATCTTCTGTGTTCATCTAAACAATAAATTTAGCTATCAGAAAGAATTTTTGAGTGTGCTAATAAGTCCTTTGTAAAAGATATTTGTGTTTTTGCATTAACAAGATCTAAGGTTTTCTATTTATTTCATTGAGGGACACAGCAGATAAAGAATAGCATTAAAAGTAAGCTGGCCAAGATGAACAGGAAACAACAATTTTGCAGTCTGTATATGCAACTATTAAGTTAATTCAGTTGTGAATGCTGAAAATTGTTTATGAGACAGTAAATGAACTACTAAAGAATTCTTTTGTAAAATGTATTTTATGTGCCTTTATTTTTATTTTCTTTCTAGGGAATTTGATCAAAATTCTCATATGCCTCATGCAAAGGTCTGTGCTGAAGACTAGACACCAAGTGTCTTGAAGCCAGTGAAAATGCTATTATTTAGCTATTTTACCTCATCAGCATTCATTAGCATGACACTGGTACTTGTACGCAGGTGAAATCTAATCTAATAAAGAGGAAGGAAGAACTGTGCTGTGACAGACTCACACAGGACCATACATTACATCAACTGGATGAATCCTCACCTGCTAACTGTCTCGCCCTTTTATGGTATGAAGGAACCAGTCCCCATAGCTGTTGAGAATTATACCATGCAGATGGCATTCTTGAAAATTATATCATAATGAGTATTCTGCTTTTTAAAACATGCTTCCTGAATAGTATTATGTGAACAGTAATTAATTCTGGTAGGCTCAGAACAGGATTGTGAAACTACTGTCTAGCCTATCTAATCAATTTATTGCATCAAACACCAAATAAAGAAACAGAAATGGGGGAAAATATTCTGTTTACAAACTTGGTTTTCTTGTACTGTGAATAAAAATACCAATTCCCCAAAGAGGAAGAAAATTATGCTGCAAGTCTGCTGTAGCACTCATGGTACCAGAGCTAATATAATAATAATTACTCACGTCATCTTTGCGAAATAAAGGAAGAGAACAAAGGTGAACTAAATGGTCAGAATAAGTACATGAGTTAGGGAAGGTGCTTTTCTGGAACACAAACTTATGTGTGTGCTGGGGATTTAATTTTGACAGTTTGAAACAGGCTTGATCAGAAAGCATAATTTTTCCTTGGAGGAACTGTCTAATTTTTCCATCTGGAGGTCCTAAAATGAAATTTGAATGAGAAGATTCAAGTAAAATAATAATAACTTGAAGCTCCAAGGTTTGTTTTCATTCCAGTACTGAATGATAACACCTTTCTTCCAGCTCATTAATAAAAAAAAATACGAGAAACTACCAAAGTCTTTAACCTGAAATTGTACACTGCAGTGGAATCATCTACTAAGAAAATCTGAACTTTACTCTCAGGAATTTTTGAACATTTTTGAGCATTTTTGATCCTCTGCTCTTGCCAATGGACAAATTCAGGGGACAGAATTATAATAACAGAGATTGCATATATATACATATATATAATAACAAAGATAACAACAGTTGCAAGGATATGGAGAGGAAGATTCTGTAGGAAACTAAAACTGCTTTGGTATTGATATATAGTGTATGTAGCCCTGTTTATAAAACTTTTAGTTTCAGATTTGTTTCAAATGGAATTTTAAGGGAACAGAGTCTAGAATTTGGAATTGAAATGAAGATTGGGAGTGTGCTATCCCAGCCTGCAAGGCAAAAAGTCCCACTGCTGTTGCTGGGTCAAATTTTCCTTGGTGTTTGCTTCCCAAGTGTACTATGGAACTGCTGAATACCATGAAAGTCACAGAGGTTTGTTGCACATCAGTGTTGAAATTAGTAGACAGTTCTGACTTTCCTTTCTCTTTCTCATTTTAAATTTGCCTAGAAATAATGTCCAAAGTGTGCATTTCATTTTAAGCCACCATAATTACTGGCAAACTGTACGTAATTAGGTCTTATTATGATTATCCCCTTCTGATACTGTTTCTCTCTATTGCCCTTTGCCCTCCTTCTTTACTCACTTGCTTATCTCTGCATATTTCCTCTCTGAAATTCACTTACACAGTTCACAAAGCTGAAGGCCCAGAGGCCTGGAAGACCTGGAGCCCCCGGTATAAGAAAGACGCAGAGCTCCTGGAACAAGTCCAAAGGAGGACCACTAAGATGATCAGAGGGCTGGAGCACCTCTCCTGTGAGGAAAGGTTGAGGGAACTGGGCTTGTTTAGCTTGGAGAAGAGAAGGCTCCGGGGAGACCTCATTGTGGCCTTCCAGTACTTGAAGGGAGAATATAAACAGGAGGGGGAACGGCTGTTTACAAGGGTGGATAGTGATAGGACAAGGGGGAACGGTTTTAAACTGAGACAGGGGAGGTTTAGGTTAGATATTAGGAGGAATTTTTTCACACGGAGGGTGGTGATGCACTGGAACAGGTTGCCCAGAGAGGTTGTGGATGCCCCATCCCTGGAGGCATTCAAGGCCAGGCTGGATGTGGCTCTGGGCAGCCTGGTCTAATGGTTGGCGACCCTTGTCCATGGCAGGGGGGTTGAAACTAGATGATCATTGTGGTCCTTTTCAACCCAGGCCATTCTATGATTCTATGATTCTATGAATGTTACTTGCATTTATGGTCTGAATCCAGGAAAATAGGGATGTCAGCTATTTTGGCAAATATCTGTTGATAATTTTTGAGTTTAAACATCCTTACATCTGCCAAAGAAGCCTTTTTCCTGAAGTCAGCTTGGCTAATGTTTATCTCTAAATTAGGGTCACACAATGGAAGTTTTTAGGTAGTGTGTGCAACACTGATAAGTCAGTAGTACTACATACATTTTGTTCTGTTTTGATAGATAATCAAAGCCTAACCTTAGTAATAACCAAACCTCCCCTGTTCTGCAGTGCAAGTACATAAACATTCCCTATGGGACCCTTGAAACTTGAAATCAGTCAACTGGATACCTAGTTCCCGAAGGTGCTGAAACTTTTATTAGCATTCAGAAGAGCAGCTGCCAGCCAGGCTTTTGCTGTTGACCTTGTTCTAACAGCAGAGTGTGAAGCTGACAAGAAACAATAGTTTTGCCACCAAGGACAGGCTTTGGGAGATGTTTCACTTCTTTCTGTTGGTTTTCAGCATTGAGGAATTTGCCTAGCAGTAATTCAAGTTCTAATCTATGAAGTTAACAGTACTTGTCTTACATTGATTATCTGTGTTTTCTCTTTAAAGCAGTCTTCTCTCCGTGGCAAGCATAATTTTCTTCTAGAACACACTGGCATAGGTGCTAACAGGAATGGATGGAGTTTCTGGGCAGTTCAGCAACACAAAAAATAAAGCTATGCACAAATCATTCCAGCGAAGAGCTGATGACCATCTTAGCTTGCATGAAGATGATTTTACTTCTTTTTATCATTAGCATCTTGAGTCCTTTGTCTTTGCTAATGCATTGTACTTCACTGCCATAGTTGAGGCAGAACATTGGAATAAAATACTCTCTTTGATAAATTTCATCTGCAAGATGAACAGCCTACTTTCTCCTGAAAAACGAAAGTGTCTGCCTTCTGCTACCATTTGAGGTGGCTGATAATTAGCCTTCTGACCTGTCTGTCACTGGGACATCAGCAGGCACTTGGAAGTCTTGGCAAACTCCTCAGCAGATAGACAAAGCAGTAAAAACTGTTCTGTTTTTCTATGGCCTTCAGTGTTGAGAAAACCTCAGTATTCAGTATTCAGACATTCTTACTATAGTGTTAACCACTTAAATGAAAAAACTTTTTTTTTAAGTTGTATACTCTAACTTGTACAGTCATTTGACCAAGTAAACACAGTCTAAGCAACGTGAAGGGTTCGGAAGGAATAGAAATGGTAACAACATAAGCTATGTTCTGTGCTAAAAGAGGTGCAATTGGGCCATCAGAGATCTCATTGCAACTAGAAAAATACATGAACTGGAAAAAAAAGTAGCTTGCTTTTCAGATTTAAGGATGGTCTGACAGAACTGGTAGTAATAAAATCGAAAAAAAAAACACCATTTTGCATGTGAACCGAGCAAATTTGATTGGAAAGTTACTGATTCACAACGTACAGAAGCCTGAAATCAGTGTGCTGTGGCATGGACGTATGGCTTCAAGCTGCTTGCAGTATCCTAGTCTGTAATACAATTCCATATGTACTATTAGAAAGAATAATCTAAGAAGTTCTATATGGAAAATGAAATAAAAATGCCCACATGGCAATAGAAAAAAATTGAGGTGAATCTGTCTTATGATAATACTTCAGAAATACATCTATGCCTATTCATCTGCCTATTTTTGATACAACTGTAATGCCCACTACATTTGGTATTTTGTTCCAGTGGATAATTTGTAGGTTCCTTCAAAATTTTTGACAGAAGCCAGCCTGAATGTTGTCTAGCCAATCATCTAGTGCATGCATTGAGACCTAACTCTCATTGCTATAAGAGACCTAATCTCTTTGCTATCCAGGCTTTTTAATTTCCCAGCAAAGCATTTGAAAAAACTACAGTTAAACTTTCCATCCAACTGCATTAGGTAGTCAAAGGATTGCTCTGAAAATGTAAGATTCTGGCTTGAACACAGCTCATTCTGGCTTAAGGTAGGCTGTCCAGATAAACAAGAGGATGCAATGCATAAATGTCTGTGGGTATCCATTTTACCTCTACTACTACCTTCCAAAAAATTATTTTATGTAACCACAAGGTTTCAGTAAGTCTGAGTCTGTTAGGAGGTTGAGGTCCTCATTACTGATTTTCTGTGGAAGCTGTACTAACTGTAGACACTTTTTTCTGTCATCTTTGAAGAAAAAAGAGAGAGAGAGATTTTTAACTTAATTCAAAGGAGAAATTAATTCAAAGGTTAAAAGAATCTAAGGTGCCTTAGAATATTTAAAAACTGGCCTTTGTTAGAGCATAAAAGCACAATTTTATTGGCTTACTGCAGAAATTAACAGTTACAGTCAAAAATATTGCCCTATAGTATATTTCAAAGAATTCCATTACCTGTACCATAATACCTTAGCTGGTAAAAAGTTTATTTGATGTATGTACATTACTTTATTGACTTGCACATTACTCCATGATAGATTTATTCATTTAAATGACACCAAAAGTGATAAATATAAGATTTCAGATGAAAAAAACATTTTTTATTGGCACAGTGGAGAGAGGGAAAAAAAGCAGCATATAAAATCTGGGCACAAGCAATCTACAGTTGTGAAATGAGGCCAAATTAGTGAAGAAAAGGAGTCACTGGAGCTTCAACATGCTGTTCATTTTCCAATGATTAAAAAAAAATAAAAATGGAAGACTGAAAGCCTTGTTGCACTGAAGTGCAACCATTAGTACATTTTATTGCGTTGTAGAAAAGGGAGGCTTTCTCCTACATCCAAAGAAAACACACTGCACTGTTTGCCACTGTTCTATATTCTTGTGTGCACTTCTCAGGAGCACAGATGTGTAATTCATCATAGGAGTTCAGCATGCTGTGTAGGAGGGTTGAAAAAAATGCAATAGTTGTGGTTTTGAGTGATATCTATCACACAGCCTGAATGGCTTTTAGAGTTAAATTTCTTCAGTCTATTAATAGAGACAGAGGCCAGGTCTTCCTTGCATGCATAACAAGAAGCTTAAGAGCTGTTCAGTTGTGTCAGTAGGAATTAGTGAAAAGAGGTCTATGTCAGATAACAGCTAGAGATGTACGAGATACTGACTTCCTCTACTTTTCTTCTTTCTGATCTTTTTTCATCTTTCGTATTTCTCCTGGTTTTCTGTCACCACTCTGCACTTCGACAGTGACTATATGGTGTCATTCTGCTTTCTTACTATATTCTAGCTCCCTTCTCATCCTTAAGTCCTTTTCTTTATTCTTATTGTTCCAGGGATTTCCTATTATTCATTTCTAGTTTGCCATGATGCAAACTAGTCAATGAAAGTTTTCAAATGGACAAATATCTATTGGCAAGCAAATATATCTTGGCTAAAAGAGATAGATAGACACCTTCTAGAGAATAATCATGATTCAAGATGCCTGGTGTATAACTCTTAGTGTTTCTACTTCTACTTCGCTGGTCATTTGTCTTTCAGTACCAGGCAAGTGACATTTAGGAGATGGTCAAGAAGGAAGTATAGATTTTTGATGCATAACAATGAATAGACTACTGGAATAAAATGCAAGTGTTCCTTATGTTTACAGGAATAGTACAATAAATACATTCAAAAATGATATCCTTTTCTTCAGGTGATCAGATCAAATGCACAAGGAAGTAATCGATTGTTTTTCTGTTTTTCTGTTATTTTGTGTGTGTGTTTTTGTTTGTTGTTGTTGTTGTTTTATTAAAAGTGATGATGAATGTTTCATCAACAATTGCTTTTTCTATTCATGGTTGTCAATGAGTATCTGACTGAAATACCAGACTATTATATCATTGGTTACTTCATTGACATTTAATTGTGAGTCAGACAAAATAGTCAAAATATTAAAGCTTTATCTTATGGATCAGAAATTTCATGGCAGTTTTCATTGGAAACAATGAAGTATGTTGTTTAGAATTAGAATAGGTTTTGTGGCTGAAATGGTAAAAGCGGATAGCCTAGTAGTTTAGAAGTAGTCTTGCATTATTGATTCCTATATGAACTTCCTGTCTAGGCTACATCAGACCTAATACACCAAACAGTATCAGTGGGAGAGTATGGTACGTTATGGTTGATTCAACATAGCATGCTAGCAGTGGCTCTTTATTAGAAAATCTTGGCTCATAGGAAAATGAATAGGTTGCACAGCTCCATTACCTTGCCCATGATATCATGTAGCGGTAACTCAGAAGATATCAGGAAGATTTTTAATTTGTGTTTATTGTTACTAGAACTTTGCATGGCCATAAGTATATAACGTATTCAGAGTCCACACGGATGGGAATGCATCAATCAAGGTACATTTTTTCTGTTGACATCTCTGAGCACCTCTCAATTTACATCATTCTTCATTGACTTTTCTCCCTCTTATGTGTCATCAATTGTGGTCTATCCAAACATAGGTTTGCAAATCTGATGGACATGTAACCTTGACTTCTATATATAGATATGCGAATAGCACATACTTCTGCTGGAGCGTCCATAGCCATAGTCAGCAGTCAGCATTTAATGTACTTGCAATGAGGAAGACAGAAATTTATTATATGAATTGGAATTAAATCTTGCAGGTGCCAACCCGTAGTTCACTGAAACTACATGGCCAGCAGCCATGGAAATTGAATATCTCCTGAATAGGATGTTAAATTAGCAGGGCTGCTGAAGCAAGCTTGCTGATACAACGTTGTCGTATTTTAGTCTGTCAGAACTATTTTGTGAGTGCTTTTGACAAAAAAAAAAGATGAATTTCACATGACAGATCTCTTGTTTCGAGAGATGTAGGGTGATTAAGCTGTTAATACAGTTTTTTTTATTATTCCTTTAGAAGTATTCAAAGAGTACTTCTTTAAATACAGCTCAACATTATATGGCAAAGGTTGAGGCACCTGTGCAGCAGTGAATGAAGACTATCTAAATATGAATGACTAATTATCAGGGAACAGGAAAACACTAGTTTTCTTTCATAAGTAAAATGGCTTCATCCTATTCAGAATAATCTGTTGGGAAAATAATTAGCATAAAGAAGATGGAGTTTTGATAAGTAACTTTGATGTTCATAATTATAGTAATTTTTGTATAATTTATTTCATTTATGCTCATGTTTTATTTCAGCTTTCCCTTTCAGTAATAAAAGCTGATATTAAAATTTAGACTAAACCTATCTAGCTGTAGGCAGAAAAACAGTTCTTTGTATGATAACAGTAGATTTAGCACAAACTTGCTGTTAGTATTTCTTTCCATCTCTCTGAATTCGTCTTCCCTACTACAATAAATTGTGCAGATTAGCGTCAGGAAGAATCTAGAAGTATCAAGTTTAACATGGCATGAAACCAAACTCTTTTCACTTCAATTGTATAATCTCTATATTTTAATTTTTTTTTCTAAATAGAAATGCATCATCCAAAGTATGAACAAAGAAGAATTGCAATATTTAGACTGTTGTGACATTAGAACAATTAAGGAGGATCTTCCTGGCTTGATTAGTACGTATGAAGAAGTGATGTCTGCCACAGGGCTCTGAAGAATGCCAGCCTGTACTGTGTGTGTTCTTGTGCTTAGTGGTAGAAAAAGCTTGTTGTTCTGTTCTTTCTATAAGGCTGCATAACATCTCTCAACTGAGAAATCTGATTTCTTACACAGAATTTCTTTACCCAAGAAATGGAAAAAAAAAAATAGTTCAGACATTAGTAATGCTTTTCAGATCCATTTAAATATGGGTCTATTGAATAATTGCCACATCCCTCCTCCTGTTTGCTATCTAAGGAATTAACTACTAGGTTCTTCTACTAGCTAATTTGGTGTTAAATGGCTCATATTGTTCCTCCTGTAAGGGAATAGCACTGACAGCAAGGCTTTATTTCTCTTCTTTTCTGTTAATTCTAGTGTTTGCATGCACATGTTTAGTAGGAATGCTTGTATTTTGGGGTACTAAGGTGCACTGTTTTAAAACAGTGTATAGTTGTGAAGGACATTCTATCACTTTTTTCAGAATTCTACCATGTAGAAGAGGTTAACAGTCTTCTCACAGATCATGAAGGTAAACTACACACCTGGTTGTTCCCAGCAACATGGGAGATACCTCTTTAGATGGATGATTATGCTACAAGGAGTACAGAAGTGATGGAGGAAGAACTGTTGTATGTGTCCCGTTGAAATAAAAGAAGACTTCTATGCAGTAATAATCTCATTATGCAAGAGAGAAAGAATGTTGGTCTGTAGCTGCATCACACACCTATAAATTTGAACAAAGCAAAGAACTCATGGCAAAGTTCCATTGCAGACAGACAATTTACTGATGATGAAAGCAGGAACAGGCTACAAAGGAGGAACATAGGAAAGCTGCCCAGATGTGAAGGGGTGGTGTCAGGAAAACTCAATTTCAACTAGAGCTGAGACCTGTGAGGGGCACAGGACAAAAAATGTTTCTACAAGTACATTACAAGGTAACCCAGGCCACTGCACTTAGTGCCAGGGCTCAAGGAAGAGGGTTACCTCTGGATATAGATCAAGTCAGGGATAACTGGACCAGTACAAGTTCATGGGAGCATTCAAGGGTGATGATTACTTGGCCTTCAAAAAAGGCCAAGTACAATTTCGTCCCAATCACCCTTACTTCAGTCCCATGGAGCAATTGCCTTAGATACGTGTTTCTGGCTAGAGAAAGAAGAGACTATTGACGGCGAACAGCCATTGTGGATTTACCAAGTAAAAATCATTCCTAACTAGTCTGATTACCTTCTAAGATAAAATGCCTAAGCATGTGAATTAAGCAAGAGTAGCAGATGTCATTTATCTTTAGTAAGGCTTACTAAGGCTTAGTGGGGACTTTAGTAAGGCTTTTGACAGTCTCCTGCAATATTTTTCTGCCCAAATTAGGACATTATGGTCTGAACAGCTGGGAAAAAAGGTTGGATGATTAGACTCAGAGAGATATTTAATGAGTCAAACTCTAATTGGAGGCCAGTAACAAGTGGATTACCACTGGATTTCGTCCTGGGGTCTGTCTTATTTGACTTCTTAGTCAGCGACTTAGGAAATATGCTCAAGTTTGTAGATGACACCAGACTGGGATAAGTGTTTGATACTCTTGAGGACAGGGCTTTCATCTAGAGAGACCTAAACAGTCAGGAAGACTGGTCCAAGGGAAACCTTATAAAAATCAACACAGACAGACAAATCTTGTCCATTGGAATGAAAAACTGCCTAAAATATAGGCATGAGACTGATAGCCTGGTGGAAAGCAGCTCTGCTGGAAAAGGTCTGGACCTCTGAGCCATGAGAAAGCTGAGCATGAGCCAGCAGCCTGCCCTGCCAGCAAGGACAGCCAGCAGCATCTTGGATTGAGTGAACAGGAGTACTGCTGGTAGACAAAAGAAAGGAATTACACACTTGTACTTGACTGATCATATCTGGAATACTGCATCCAGTTTGGAGCTGTCTGATACAAGAAACTGTAGAAAGTTCAACAGAGTGTCATCAACATGGTCAAGAGCTGGCACGTTCACCCTGTGAGGAGAGGCTGATGGTCTAGGGCTTGTGCAAACTGAAAATGAGAAAAGACAGCTGTGGTGTACTTAACAGCTGCCTGCCTATACCTAAAGAGTGGTCACTGAGGAGGCAGATCCAAGCTCTTCACAGAGCCTGGAGAATAGAAGTGGTCGGCATGTGTTCTTGAGAGGTTCAGACTGGATGGATGTGAGAAGAAATATTTTCCTTGTGAGGACAGGCAGCTGGTGGAGCAGTTTTACATGGAAAGATTGTGCACACTCCATGGTTCAAGGTTTTCAAGACCCAGCTGAACAAAGCCCTGAGCAGCCTGCATGAACTTGTATCTGACCCTGCTTTGGGCTGGAAGTTGGATGACAGACCTCCAGTGGTACCTTTCAAACTGATTTATCCTATGATCCAAAGGACAGAGTTTGAAAAACTCAGTCATAGGAAATCATAGATAGATTGGTTTGTTAATAG
This sequence comes from Pavo muticus, assembly GCA_016647715.1. NCBI lineage: Eukaryota > Metazoa > Chordata > Aves > Galliformes > Phasianidae > Pavo > Pavo muticus. Next base: position 520,866 of record JACDJE010000346.1, read on the forward strand.
GTGAATTCCGTGAAATTCAGCATTTCTCTGATCTTGGTATGACTTTATTCGTTGCAAATTGAGTACTTCCCAAGAATGTAGTAGGAATAACAGGAGGCTAGAAAGATGTGGCAAATTTTTGATACATTTTCAAAAATTTGATTTTATTTCGGATTACTTAGCTTTACTTTGGACATCGCAGATTAAGAAAACAAAAAGATCTATTGAAGACAGATTCTTTATAATTTGCTTTCCAGGAAAAAACGAACAAACATATTTTCTTGTATTCCTCTTCCTATGTATCAGAATAAAGGACTTTCTGTCACTCCTCACAAAAGTCTACTGTAAAAAAAATAAGTTCATGAAAATTGAATTAACATGCTTAGTAATCAGAACAGTTGCTAATTTTTTTAATTTTGATTTCATTTTTGTTCAGTTGCTATTGTAAGCAGTTTGCAGTGACTTCTTAGGGACTTGCTACTACCCTCTAGCTCTTCCCAATTTGAAGCTGTCTTCTCAGCAAATTACCTGGTCCTTTAAAATAGGAATGTCTCCCCATTTTAATACAAAATGCATTTTTAACTTTCTCTTGAGGTATAAATACTCAGAATACTTTTGCAGAACATTCAGTTCCATTTTGGCATTTTTGATGTTTGAGAAAAGAATGCTTTGATAGCACAGCTGTTTTCCTAGTTGTTCCAAATTCAGAAATCCAGGGATAAGGTAAAAAATTTGGAAAATATGTTCAGGGTAGTAGGCTGATTTCAGGATTCTGTTTAGTAACAAATAATAGGTGAGGTCCTCACTTTATTTCTTGTGCTGAAGAATAATTTCACAGTTTAATTTTTTTTAATAGAATGAAAAATCAAAACAAAGAAAATCTTTATCTGATTTCAATTCAGTCAATTTCATTTGACAATTCAATAACTTTTGTTAAGAAAATTAATGACAAATCATCAACTACATTGTTCTGTAATTTCAGCTGATGAAGTTACTGACACCAGTGTAAAAGCAGTACAATGCAAAATGTAAAGATCAAAAGTTCTGTTCATTTTCATCAGTTGTGTTGAAAAATGAAAGTATGACAAATTGACACAAGGGTAAATAAAAGCATTTTCAGAGTAACTAGTTAGTGAGTCTGACAATGATATTAGAGAAATAAAGACAAAATGTTTGTAACATTGGCTAAGATAGAAGAAAGAATTAGAAACTGATGTGGCAAATGGCCTTCTCTAGAAGCTGCTTCACCACATCCATAATCCACTGCCTTCATTCGCTGTGCATACTGAACCGGAATCAATAGATGCCCCACAGCTGAGACTAGTCTTCAGTCACACATTGTTTTGACTGTCAAGAAATCCAATAAGTAGAAGAGAGACCTGTCATGTCTGTTCATTTTCATTTGTCGGATTCTTCACCCTTTCTCAATATCCTAACAATTCTTTCTCCTAGATACATTTTATTTCTTCCTTCACATAATCTCTATTTCCATGTGCCCATTTCTCTTTTCTCCCTTTCTTTGCTTACAAATCTCCACCTTGTCCAAGACACTTGCACATTAATTACTTTATCACCTTGATTTCTCTTTTCTCCAAATCCTCATATTTTACTATTTCTACATCAGAATTACCTCTTTCCTTTAATTCCTTCTCCTTATCAGCATTCTAATATCATGCTTGTAGTAGCACTTAAAAATCTAAAATAAAAGCATTATACTCCTTTAATCTATATTGGTCAAATTTAATCGTATTATTTGATTTTTGGAAATGCTTATTGCACATGGCTTTTTAATGCCATTTTGTAAGTAGGATAATGTCTTCTAAACTATAATGAGATGTCAGAATGCTCATGTTATTTTATCTGCCAGGAAAAATAATGTAAAAGGCTGTATAATGTAGCTAGTCAGTATAATAGGTATTGGTTTTTTGCTTTGTTTCATTGCAGCTTGTTTTTTGTTTTTTGTTTTTTTTCCTGTGCATTGTTTTAGTTTTACAAAAAGTGATATAATATAAAGCCCACATGTTTAAGAGCTGTGAAGGAAAATAAAATGACCTGTAAAAAAGCCGATGTAGCATTATGCAGCAAAGCACAAACAGGAATACTTCATGCCTAGACTTATTCTTCAGGTATTCTGTGCTCCAGAAATTCCAGAAGAGTTTTAGTCCTGTTACGGAGAGCGTATGCTGGAATAAAGAGGAGTGAATTTGAAGTAAAGTTCCAATGCAGAGAAAAATCATATATTCATAGAATTGCAGAATGGTTTGGGTTGGAAAGAGCCTTAAAGACCATCCAGTTCCAACCCTCACATCGTGGACAGCCACCAACTAGATCAGGGTGCCCAGCGCCCCATCCAACCTGGCCTTGAACGCCTCATGGGATGGGGCACCCACAGCTTTTCTGGACAGCCTGTGCCAGTGTCTTACCACCCTCTTGAGTAAAGAATTTCCTCCTAACAGCTAATCTAAATCTCTTCTGTATTAGTTTAAAGCCATTTCCCCTTGCTCTTCCACTATTGGACCGTATACAAAGTCAGTCTCCTTCCTGCTTATATACTCCCTTTAAGTACTGGGAGACCACAATGGAGCCTTCTCTTCTCCAAGCTAAACAAGCCCAGCTCCCTCAGCCTGTCTTCATAGGGGAGGTGTTCCAGCCCTTTGGTCATCTTTGTGGCCCTCCTCTGGACCCATTCCAACAACACAATGTCTTTCTTATACTGGGGGCCCCAGGCCTGGACATAGTACTCCAGATGAAGCCTTACAAAGATAGTGAGGGGAGCAATCGCTGCTTTGCCCTATTGGCCACTCCAAAATATACACAGGTAGGGAAGACACTGTCTTTGACTAGGAGGTGCTGAGAGGACTACCTGTCAAAAATATTTAGCAATTAGCCTTGCTGAATATCTGAGGTAATAAACCATTGCACAATATAACAACATTGTAGTCTTATAGCAAACCATGATTTGTCCTGGTGACAAAAGATAAGAGATTCTTCTACCATGAGTATGAATTAATATAATTTTTGTCACTCTAAAACATCATTAATAATGTATCTTCAATATATCTCTAGTTTAAACTTCCATAGAGCTGTATTTGAATCCTTAAGATAAAACTGAGACAACTCTTCTCTTAAAAGCAGTAATATTTTTCTATATAAACAGCTGCCAGAAAGCCACTCCATTTTGATGTGTTTGTGTACCATTACTGTCATAGCCTGCATTCTGTATCTGACTGTTGATTTGTATTAGTGGTTGTCTTTTTGGTGGTGAATACCTCCTCCTGAAAGAATCTTATGATGCTTATATATGAAACCTAAGGATTTTCACCTAGGTGAATCAGTTTTCTGTTCTTCTGTATGTATATTTGTCACAAATCACAATATGATGTCACCAAATTCATGATGCACCAGGAGACAACTTCAGTTGCTCTGAATTGCACAACCCACAAACAGGTAAAACTGGTTGTGTGAACTCCAAAATTGCATTATGCACTTAAGCTCAGAAAATTAATCAAGACCCTGTTGCAGTAACCTGTCCCTACACAGAAGCTATAAATTTAGAGATGCATTTCATATTAGAATTTGACTCTACCTATCTTTCAAAGCAATTCTGAATTGCATGCTGTCAGACTGAACAGTCATTTCAAATTACATGATTTATTATTCTTCAGTCTTCCCTGATAAAATAGAAGGAATCTACTGATTTTTTTAGGCCAATTTTTATTGTGGTATAAGGCATCATGATTGCTATTAACTGTAATACTGTATGGTCAGTGAAATAGCCAGTGTTATTAGTTAATGTGCAAGCAAATATCGACAGTAATTTTCAACAATAAATCTAATTATATGGGACATGAGGGTTTATTCAGCATTTTATTTTAACAATTCAACAACTGTCGAAGATCTAGGAGCAGGAATCCAGCTATCCATTAAAATGCCTTTCTGCTATTTCACTAGAAATGGAGCTTGCATCTGTGGTCTTTCAGAAATAAAAACTGGGAAACTGAGCATCAGGCACATATTAAGACAGCATAGCTATTTCTTTTAACAGAATCCACTTAAATTCTCTGACAGGTAGAACATACTTTACTCTGTGCATGTGAGAGTATCTGTAACACTCCCTCTGCCATGCATCACTGCAGCAACAGGCCTGTCAGCTTCTCCCAGTAGAAACTTGCAACCTGCTGGATTTCAGTGGCATGATGTTCTTTTGTGTGAGTGCAGGCAATACCTCATGGGTTGCATGCCTAAGGTCAACAGTGATTATTTTTTATTATTTATTATTTTAACAGAGATTAATGCAGTTGGTAGCCCAATAAATAGGATTGTCCTGTTGCTACCAGAAAGCCACAGGCCTCGGGTTTGCCATCTGACTTTCAGAGGTGCCTCGTTGCCAAGTGAATTGTCATGGCATGCTCGGGTAAAAAAAGACCTAGACCTAAAGTAAAAAAAGGAAAATCATATTTTTCAGACCAGATAATTATATACTTATGTGAATGTTTAACACTAGAGGGATTGTTTATTTTATGGTCTCCTTTCAGGCACAAGTAAGGTCCTTTCTCAGGTCTGAGCCCTAGTATTAGATTAAGTTGCTAGAGATCAGCAGACAAGTGAGAAATATTTGATAGCTATCTTGTATCACACAGAACGTGGTGAAATAAATCAGAAGAGCAGCTGACCTCTTTATTGAAAACAAAATTATTTTTCTGATAATGTTAGTCTATACCATAAAAAGTGAAAGATTTATTATCAAATTACTAGGAAACACGAAGCACTCAATTAAGATCCAAATCTGTGGTTGCATGTTTTTAATTCTTCATCACAGGCAACTCTTTCATGAATCACTCGTAATTTACAAAATACATTATGAGACTATGCATAACACTCATTTTCTCAAAGAAGGAATTAGAAGGAAGTCAATTATTGAAACAGAATTTATATTATTAAAGAAAATTATTTCCCATCAGTTCTGTCAGTGTTTCTCAGTGTGAATTAGATACAGAGTAGACATATTCATTTTCCCTTCCTTTTGTTTTAATTAATGATGTCACATTGTAAACCAGTCACTGAGGCTATATTTGCCATTGGAGGGCAGGGTGGAGGCTGTGCCAGGCCCTAGGGGCAGCTGGGTTTAGCTGGGTTTTGCAGGCACCCAATGGCAAGTGTCCACTTCCCAGCCTGGCTGATCTTCAGCTCTGGGAGTGCCACAGTGGGAAAAGGCTGACAGCCCCAGGCCATTCTTGTGGGATACAAAGCCCCAGGGGCAGAGGGCTACAGGGCAGCTATCACTCTGCCCTGGGAGCAAAGAGAGGGCAGCAGGAGAGGATGGAATGGTTGTGTAATGGCATTGAATGGTCTATGAGATTGACAACAATAGACAGAAGGGGTAAATACCAGGAAGATATTTCAGTACATGTAGCTACTTTGAATTATTAATGAAGCCTTTCTGCATTGGATAGCTGGAGATATTTGACAGCTAAAATGCTAATCAGGCAAGCAATGACTGACACACTTCCTTTGCCCGTAACTATTTTGAATGTAAAAGTATTTACCATAGGCACTACATCTAATTTACATTACACTAATTTGTATAACTAATCATTAATTTGTTAGCACATTTAAACCTGTATTTTGGAAAGTGCACATGTTGTGATAATTCTCCCTTTGTTCAACTAAGTGGTTAAAGCAACCTTGTCCACCAGATAATTTATGTAGTAAAGACTCTTCAGACATATCTTGCTGCATGTTCCCATGTATTCGAAATGTCTTTGAAATGCAGGAAGACAAATTTCTTGTAAGTATTACAAATATTTGACTTTCTCACTAACTCCAGGGCATATATACTTGTAATATGCTTGAGAGACAGGAAAACTACTTCATAACATAGAATCTGAGGCACAGAAACTGTGATTTAAGAGTTCATGGAATTTCAGTAGCTCAGTAGTTCGTGCAACAGAGTGGGGGAATGAAGGCTTGATACTGTAAGACTCAAGGTTCAGGTCTGTACTGTCCTTAACAGAGAAGCTTATCTATAAGGGTATGCATTCATAACAATATTCATGATCAGAATACCAGCTACGAGTTTTGAGGAGGAGTGGATCTTGAAAAGATGTTGCTTTTGAATTGCCAATTGCTCAAGAGAAGTTCACAGTCTGGAATTATGTATAGTCAACTACAAATGCAACTACAATGCATCTGTCTTCAGAACCCCACATGTGAGATGGTTCATGTCCAAAGAATCATCTGCCTGTCATAAAGAGGGATGTTTTGTGCACTGAACCTTGGTAGTTTTTGTAGCACTACAGAGGTGAAAAAATATCTAGCATCGACAGAAGCATTAAGTCACTGTTGATAAGAAAACATAATATCCTCACGTTGACAAGGTCTCTGGTGGTTGTGCATGACTTCATAGCTGACACTATCACTCTTCATCCACCCTTTCACCAGATTGCTTTGCTGACTGCACAGAGAGAATCAAGTACTTTCTTTTTTTTCCCCTCAGAGTGAAAGGCACCATACAGTGAAGGAAGCAGATTCACACAGAATCACATGATGAAGAATATCAAAGATGACTTTCTGTCAGGCCCCCACACAGAAGTGCAGAAGGTATGCTAGTAGAATGCATTTGCTAATAGAATATTCCCTCTTTTTCAGTTTGAAAGCTATTAAGTGTAACAGATGGCAGTAGTATCAAACTAATGTAAGATAAGGGGCAAAGGCTCATACTGGAACACCACTGAGCTGACTGATAATATTTATGGATCTGGAGACTTTTTTTTTTTTTTTTTGTAATGAACTTGATTCCCTTAATCAGACAAGAGTTACTTTGAAAGAGGGTCTGTTGTCATCTGGAAGTCATCTGGAAACCATTCAAATGTCACAAAAGTCAAATTAAATGACTGGTCTTATTTCCAGTATGATATATTTCAAACCGTAAGTTCTCTTCAGAGTTGAAGAAATTCTGGACCTTTGTTCACAGAAGAAGTGAATATTTCAAGAATTATCAGGTCAGCTTTCTAAAGACTGAGAGCAAGCTGAAGGGGTTGGAAGAATCCTTTGGGTGCAAATATTGATTCACTTATTTGACTTGCTTTCAATCCTTATCACTTAAGTAATGACAAATAAGATTTAGTCATCTAAATTTTAGAGAATTTGCAGGCCACAATTTTTTTTCAACAGAGCTGTTATTATGTATCCAAGACACTAGAGCACATGGACTAGGCTAACTAGACATACGTCCAAGACCAGTGAAAATGTTACATTAAAAGCACAATCCTACTTCATCCCTAGTTAGTACACCTTGCTAAAATATTTTCCGTATTGTAATTGTTGAGTTTGATTTTTCATATTAACCTATCTGATAGAAAATGATTGATGGAACACTGTAAGATCTTTAAATTTTGACAAGTAAATCAAATATCTTTGTTACAGAATCCAATCTGGAATGTAAACCTATTAGCTTTTTAGGATATCTCGCCAGTAGGAAATTATTTAATCTATTTATTTTAATTCTTCTGCCTGTAGGACATCTCTCTATGTCTTGGAAATAACATTTGACAAGGACTTCAAGATTATAATGTTAGGATTATAATAATAATTAGATCCATTTGCAGCACTTCCTAGTCATATTATAATATAACAGTACTGTAGTAAGAACAATTCAGTGCTTGGAAGAAAGAGCCTGATTGTCCTCCTATGGTTGGTGCCAGATTCTCAGGTAAATCAACACAGCTTCCAAGAGCTGGATAACTTGGCTCCTGTTCTTTATACATACTTTGTTTACAATATTAATTCCAAAGCATTGTGATAGTAATTCTTCCCTTGGCAACTATTATTTTTTCTACTTACAAGTTTTATTTCCTCAATTCTGTTTCCACTGAAATTAAAATGAAGGGATTCTCTTTTTTACCTAAACTTTAGTTTAATGAATCAACACGTAATGGTGAGTTAACACCAATTTTACTGAAAAAGGAGAGGCCTTTTTAATTCTATCTTGTCTCATGATAAATGCTATAGGTCCTTTGTAAGTAGTGATGATGTTAATTTCTCAGACAAACTAATAGGTGTTAGATATTATTTTCAATTCCACATATATTGATATAGGCATTGTATTAAAATGCCATTTTGTTTGAGATCTGACCAGGAGGCTTTTTTGTATATTTGTTCATGTAAAATGAAACATTGAGAAGAGGAGGCTCAGGGGAGGCCTTATCATTCTCTACAACCACCTGAAAGGAGACTGTGGAGAAGTGGGGGTCGGCCTCTTCTTCCGCATAACTAGCAATAAAACGAGAGAAAGTGGCTTCAGGTTGTGCCAGGGGAGGCTCAGGTCAGATATTAGGAAAAATCTCTTCTCTAAAAATTCTTCTTCCCTCTAGTAGTCACGCACTGGAATGGGCTGTCCAAGGAGGTGGTTGAATCACTATTCTTGGAGTTCTTTTCCAACCTTGGTGATTCTATGACTCTATGAAATCTTCCACAAGAAGTAATGATGGAAATCACTGAACTTTGGTTCCTTATGTTCCATATAAACTCATTGACTAATTTCTCTTTCACTAAATCTTTCCTGGTAATAACTATTTATTTTACAAATCTGTTACTGTCTTTATTTAGAAACTGAATTTCCTATCTCCCGGTTCAGAGTCCTTCACAGCTTTTTCTTTATGTACAGTCCAATTCTGTATTTTTTGTTGCAGCTACAATTGTTCACTATATTTCTTCCTTCCTGAAAATCCTTTATGTATTTTCTAATTCTTCCTAAATAGCCACCAGTTTCCTGAGGTAAAAGGGTGGCTGTTTCTCTCCATTCCTCCATTCTACGCTGTTGCTCACAATCGCTCATTTGTTTCACACTATCTGAAATTCACTGACATATTATGGCCCCAAGCATCTACTTCTCCCCTTTGACATCCTGGTTGGCTGTCTACAGTGAATTGCTTGCTCAGTCAAGTGAGTATTTTCTCCTTTATACAGGAAAAATATTTAGTAATGAGCAAAATTTGACCTAATGTAAGTAGATAGCATCTTAAAAATCCACTTTTTTCCACAGTTGATATTAACTTAGCCTCAATCCAACAACAAGTCTTTTCAGCCTCAGGCTTCTAATATCATGAATGAAGTCTACCTAGAAAGCAAGTCATCATATTGACATAAAAAACACGTGTAACATGAAATCCACAATAATATATTAATCCTAACAGATAATGATGATTGCAGAACATGCAGTGTCTTAACTGTGGGAAGTAAGGTCTCCCTCTGCACATATGCCTCTGTTGTGATCATTTACAAGTTTTTTATTCTTTTCACATGCTGCAGCACTGAAGTAAACCATAGAGAGCAGTGTGACTGTCAAGAGCATTATAACACATGATACCATCATTTTCCTTGTAGTCAAGACTAGAACTAAGATTGTTAAAGCACACTCTTAAGCTACTGGAGTATTTTGGAGAGCTTAATATGACAGCGAAAGCAACATCTAAAATAAAAATATAAGAACTCTAACCGACCCCAAAGGAATTTTAAGTGCTTTTAATTATTTGGCCAGTTTCTTTCAAATGATGATGCCTGCAAAGTGTTGTTGTGAGATGAACTATGACCTCAGTTATTTACAAACACTTTTCACTAAGTAAATTTTCTTGAGATAATTATCTTACTTCTTTGACCTCTCAACTGAAAGACAACCTCTGACACCATGAAGTTATTAGATCAGAAAACAGTGCTCTTGTACCTGAATGCACATATCACATTGTTTGCAAAATGTTATATAGTTATAGGAAGAATCTGTAAATTGGGTATGCTGTAGGTGAAATCTAATTTCCTTATCTTGAGCTGATGGAAAGACTGATGAATTGCTAATTTCTTTCCCCATTCACCCCCACCCTTAATTCCCTCTCTTGGAGCTGCTGATTTACAAAGACCTACAAATCATCACCATTTAAGAATATAAGCTTGCAGTGCAATTTTGCTATTCAGACATTTCAGAAATTGATTTTCATGGCTTTTTGGCATTTGATTTCTATGAAACAGAAGTGAAGTCACTGTGTGGTAATTGTTAGAGATGAGAAATCCAAGCTTGGTAGAGAATATTACAAGATAGTAATAATAATAATAACAACAATAATAATAATCTGCAAATTTGAAAAGGTTTATCTGTTATTAAAGGATTGTTCTAATGAGCTAATTGTCATATCTCACATTGTAAGACTACAACTTTCCCCTATTCCTGTGTAAGAAATATTCCACAGCTTGAATAGTAGATATATTTGTATAAATCTAAAAAATTATTTATGTATTTATATTATTTATTGTCTGATGATAGTTCACGGGAAGGATACAGACAAGAGTGACTATTAACCCAACCCATCTTTATTCTCACTCCTCAGCTTGCAGATTGTTGGTAATGCCCTTAGCCTACTAATGTGCCTTGTCCTCTTTCCATGGGAAAAATGTACCGTCCAGCTGGAAATGTCATCAATTTGTTCCTACAAAGCAAAAGTAAGTTAGTTGGATTCACAGAGCAAGATAATGATGTGTGGTTATGCTCTCTTGATATACCTATCATGAGGCTTTGTAAAATGCCTCATGTTAAACAACAGAGGAGGTAGGATGTGGATTGATGTAGAAGGTTGGGATTGCAAACTCTTATCTCTCTAGCTTCTCTTATAGTAGATAAGTGGTCAACAATAAAAGAAAGATCAAAATGACTGCTGTGATGCCATTTTCCAGTATGCTTTACTATTCCCTGCTGACTTCTGGATTCTTAGAACTGCCTGACCAGAGATCAGTAACACTTCTTTAAAAATAATCACAGATTCTAAGAAACTGAAGAGAAATGGAAAGAACATCTTTGCACAACATAGTGCCTAAAAACAAAAAGTATAGGAGACAGAGTAGTGACAGTATAGTTCCTCTTGTTATTTCTCTTTCCTCCTATGGGGGAAGAGAAAAAGAAGGGCCAAATTGTACATTGGAAGACATCCAGAACATTGTTGACTTTTTTACGTAGGGGAGGTATGTAATATAACCAAACATCCTATTTCCCTAATCATGCATCTCAGGAAACCTGTGTTTGCGCTTAGCTTGCTTAGACACACAGCATTCACTCCTAATGGAAATCTGTCTTCTCATATTCTTCCACCATAGAATTTCCTTGTAGCTGTGCAAATACTTTGCCAGTCCTATAGACACAGCCAGTTTCTACAGCAACTCTTTCTTCATCTGTTCTTCATCTCATGAACTCACTGTAAGAGATGTTTTCACAAATGTTTGAGTGGAAAAAAAAATATCTGAGGCTTTGTTGTCCCATATGACATGAAAGATCAGGATTGACTTCCTAGGGATACTAAGTAATTTTATGGATTTTTTTTTATGCATATAACCTTTGACTATGGCAGATATCTTAGATAAACATGCTTTTTATGTTAAACTTGAGACTGTAATGAGATTTTGTACTTTTTTGATACCTAGCATATCAGTAGAAGGAGAAGAGAGTATAGGAAAGAGAATGCTAAATGGTACTCTTGTAAATTTTCTACGTTTAATATCCTTTGTTTGTTTTCTGCAGATGTATAGAGTTCAACTTGAGGTTCCATGACATAATATTCAGGCTGGAAAACTATGAATAAAAATATTAGCTAAACTCTTGGGCATCTCTAGCTCAAACAAAATTGTTGATGTTCCTCATCTAACCTCTGCAGGAATGAAAACCTCTTCAGCTGGTAACAGTGCTATCTATAATTGTGGAACTGTTTTGGGAGGAGATGGGAGAAGAATAGAAGATTCATACAGAGGAACTTCAAGACTCAAAACGACAGACTATGTGAGTCTGTGACAAAAAAAAATGTCTATTTAATAGTTTGGAATGGAGTATAATCACTTTTACTGTATAGTATCTAGTAAACTTTCAGCACTGTGATTCACTGTAAGAAGGAAATGGGAGAAAGGAAAGATGTGGAGCTTTTGGAGACAGTTCAGAGAAGGGCCACGAGGGTGATCAAAGGGCTGGAGCACCTCTCCTATGAAGACAGAATGAAGGAGCTGGACTTGTTCAGCCTGAAGAAGAGAAGGCTCAGGTGAGACGTCATCATGGCTTCCAGTATTTAAGTGAGATTATAAACAGGAGAGAAATCAAATTTTACATGCATAGATAGTGATAGAACAAGGGAGAATGGTTTCAAACAAAAGGAGGCTTTAGATTAGATGCCAGGGGGAAGTTTTTCATGGAGGGAGAGGTGAGCTTCTGGCAAAGGTTGCCCAAAGAAGCTATGTATGTCCCATCCCTGGAGGCACTCAAGGGCAGGTTGGATGGGGCCCTGGGCAGCCTGAGCAGGTGGGGGCAGCACTACCTGTAGCAAGGGGCTGGAACTGAATGATCTTGAGGTTTGTTCCAATCCAAACCATGCTATGATTTTATTTCTCATAATTTGCAATTAGTCAGGAAGCAATCCATATCAGTAAAGCAAGTGAGAATATAGGGCTTTTCTGTTTACAAAGTAAGGATATCATAACTAAGGCACAATCTAATGAAACACCTTCCATGTCAGTAGTTATGCATTGCAGATGGGCTGTTGCATAAGCAATTTATGGGAAAGAACAGCATAAAGGAAAATATGATACTATAAAAAATGATGGGAAAAAATAGTAATGGGAAATTGAACTTTTCTTTCACCTTGTGACTAAAAACATTTTTTCACAATGGGACACCTGGTATTCCACTACAGTGAATTAGCAAATTGGCACTGGTGGAACATGAGAAAGAATATAGGAAACTGCATATTTTATTTGCATTCTACTGAAGCTGATTAGAATAGCATGTTCTATGCAATATTAATGTTTAAAGCAGAAAGAGAATTTTAAAAATAATAATCCCGAATCCCTAGGTGAATAAGTTATATGAGCTCCATCATAAGTATGGCAGATACAGATAGGTCCATACCTTTATACTACTTACTTATGTTTTCAGGGAATCTTCTCATGTTTCAGCTACAATAATTTCTGCATCCTGCTTTTTATAAATGATACTACTAATTCCCACAAGCCCGACTTTCATGATCTTTTGACAAAGATTAGGATAACAATTTCAAAGACTAAATAAGGGGCTAGCAATTTGCAAGAAATTAAAACATCAGGAGGTGTGGGAGCATTTCCATCCTGCAGCAGAGCCAGAAAGAGTGTAGTTGAATCTGCAGATTGCTGAGCCATAGCTGCTAAGTCAGTTCAAAACTATAGCAATGCGGCAGTGTGCTTAAGGAAATGTTAGCTCTGAATATCATCAGCTTGTGCAATATGAAGCACTCATTCCCATTTGGTAACACTTAATGTGTTCTGTGAAGTCTTCTTCCTTGCTCAGTAAGAAACCCCCATTAATTTTTAGAAGCATAAAGTCCGTTGTCTTTCTTTTCTCCATTAAAAATTTCAGATATTCAGCTTAGAAAAGTTCAATTGTAATTACATATATCAATCCATCTTTAGAAACCTAATAGTACTTTCAAGATAACTTAACTCTGTTTGGTGACAGATACTTGAGTTTGGAAACTAAGGACTAGATTTTCACTCTCAGTATGCATTTTGCTTTATGCATAGGGAAGCCACAAGCAGCAATTGTACAGTTATAAGGTGAAATAATTAACCATTGCCAGGCCTAATATTTTAGATCAAAAGTATACTTATTACAATGATTCAGGTTATGCATTGGTCAATGCTGTGTTAAACATGGCAGATCCATATAGATATTAGGATCAACTCTTTCCAATCAATTTTTTATTTTTAATTATCAGGTCTTATCTATTTTGATACATTATTTTTTCTTACAAATTAAGTATATATTTTGATATTTAATTCATTAGTTAATCAGACTATATTTTTGAATCCCTCTAAGACAATTTCTTTATTGTTCAGATGTGTTTATTTCCATGTTTCTATGTGAAAACAGAATGCCAGATGATAGTCTATTTTACTTTAGCAAGGAAAATTGAAAGAACACTATGTAGTTGGAAGAGAGATCCAAGGGGATTTTTCTTCCTCATATATCCTTACCTCTGAGCCTCCATGCTTTCTAGAGCAGAGGCAGTGCACATCGAAGTAGACTGAAAATTTTGAATGCCAAGTTTTTGAGCCTGAAAGAGAAAACCTGTTGTTTCCATTCCTGCTGTAGACATTTATGTGGGATCATACAAAATATCTAAGAGAACATTAAATCCTATGCTCTTTCAATACATGCTCCACTTGTTTAAACTGCCAGACAGTTCTGCACTAGGTGATACCCTCTGACACAAGGGTGGTGGGAAACATCTAAAATGAAGCTGTATCTTCAGCATCTACTTGGTTATGTCAATACTACGTGAGGTATGTACTAAAAAAGCAGATCGAGAGGAATATACCACTAAACAGAAGAAGGTAAGATGTCTTCTTTGCACTGGAGAGTTCTTAGGCCTTTACATTATCCTGAGTAGTTTCCGATTATCCTGACTGAACCTCAGTAGTGTGATCCATCCACAAAGCCAAACAAGTAACAGGTTGTAATGGCAAAGATTTGACAGAAGTACAGTCAGATGGCCAACTTCCAAAACTATGAAGAGAAGTAGCCTTCTACAGTTGCAGAAATCTGCAGTATCATTGTGGATCTTAATTGCTGTATTGTGCTAGAAAAATAGGGAGCGACTGTCAAAAGATTAAATGATTTATTTGGGCAAAATGAGAAATATGTTCTTTGTTTGCTCCAACTGCCCTTCTGTGGTGCAAGTTACCTCACTATAGCTATTAAGGTATACAGAGTGAACTGGCTCAGAGATGTCTTTGAAAATAGCTGACTTGAGCAGGATGGGTTCGTTTTAGTTCAGAAATCAGGTCAGCTCACTAACTGCATTTATAAGACAGCTGCTCTACGCAGTTACAAAGGAGCACAATCAGGGAAGGCAGAGAGCTAACAGGCAAAGGGCAGAGCTATCAAAGACAGGTTATTGGATAAAGGCATTATTTTACATGTTTGTCTGAGGACTTCCAGCTAGCATCAAAACACAGAGATCACATGCAGAAAAGCACTTGGTTTAATTTGAGGTCATTCTGCTGATTTAATTTTCTTCAACAAAAAAAGATCTAATAAATTAACTGATAAGTTAACAGGCTTTGTTATAGTAGACTAAGTGCCAGTTCTCCTGCCGCCAGAGCAGGAGGATAGCTCCACAAATTGTGGGATAAGGCTCATTTCACAGTTCAGCTGGGTGTTCATGCCTCATGTTTTCGAGTTTGTTCTAGTGACAGGCTTCTCAAATCACAGATCTGTTGTTTATGATTTCAAACGTGCCTTTATCCTTGTCTATGAAATATGAGGCTGGGTCTCAAACTATTCTCAAACCACATACCTAGTGAAAGAACATACGTGTATCAACTGAAGCTTTACTTAGTGCTAATTTGTAGACAAGTGGTTCTTGCAAAGATTTTTTTCATGTGAGTCAGTGTTCTGAAAACTGGAATGAGCTATGTATCAGACTTGATGTCAGGTATCCCACAAATAAAGGGTTAAAGTTAGAAGAATAGAAACTTAAAGAATAAACTTTAACTCATGACAGAGTTTATGACATTATTCCAACTAAAGTGTTCTTGCTTAGATTGCTTGACAGTATTTACTGGTAAAAAGGAAGGAAAGTGTTGAAGCCAGGCAGACATTTACTTGACAATAACTACAGTCTTTTGTCTGACAGGCTCTTAAGTATAGATGTTAGATCTATACATACATATATACATATATATATATATACACATCTATATATATATACATATATAGATCTGTACATTGCCTTTTCTTTTTTTTTCCACGCTACACTTTCAGTAGACAGAACCAAAATGGGTATAGTGAATATTTGTCTAAATTACTCCACTTTCCCAAATGGATTCATATTGATTTTGTGAATGCATCTTCCAAACAAATAACTGCTTCTGCCAGCTAGATGTGCTAGTCTTTAAATTCCCTTAATTACCACACATACAATGTTGCAGGAGTCTGAAATAAAATCTTGATAGTTGATAATGAAGAAAGGTCTTGGTATGTGTTTCTTCAAGAAAATCATTGAATAATACCAGATTTATTTGTATTTTCCCCTCCATCCATGAAATCAGCCCTCCCAATCAAAGTGTTTATATTGTAGCCCTTGGTGCCCAGCTTTTGCAACATTGCATTTTTGGCTATGCGCTGAAACTATCATTATTCCCTAATTGTTTTATGTGTTGTATATATGTAATGCACAAAAAACTTGCTTCTCATGAGCTTAGAAATCCTTTAGTATGTGCTGCCAAAATCGTAGCCTCACTGATTTTGAACACCTGTACACTTCAGTTCCCTGCTAGCATGAGGTAATTGAAGCATCTAGCTAAAAGTTTTTTTCAAGGTTTGCTTCAGCACTACCCTACCTGATAAATATTGATGAATCTGTATTTGAAAGAACAACTTCTTGTGCAGAGGTCTCAACAGAGAGAGAAAGCAAGGTATATCATTTGGAATTATAGAGCTATACATCTCGTTATCTGCCATTTCCTTGTTGTCATTCCTTGCTTTTGATACATCTGTGTTGGATAGAGTCAGTTTTGTTGCTTTGCTTTCTGTACATTGTATGAGGGGGATGTGAATGGGAAGAGGGAGAATTCTGCTTTCTTCCCCTAGTCCCTTCCTTGTTGTACGCTGGCTGAGATGAACCTTTTGGTAAAAGCTGACAATCATTCCTACCCTACAAGAAGCAAGCAGTCTTTAGGGAGAGAAGCTCCTACAGTACAGGTTGAGACAAGTAAAGAAACCAAATGGGAAATAGAGAAAAGGGGGGAATGTGCAATAGGAATGTGTAATCCCAGAGAATATGAATACACGTTTTTGCCATTTCTGTAGTAATCATTTTAAGGAAATGGCCCAAACTCTGTCTTAGAGGCCTTGTCCCATTACTAAATTTTAGGAATGTAGAACTTTGAACACTTTTCTCACTTCACACTTTTTCTTCAGGTTTCATGTATGACAGTTCTGAGACAGATTCACAAGGGTTTCCTATGAATTGATACAGAACGATCTGTAACCAAAGCACCAGCTAATATCTGAGCAAGATTAAAATAGACATGAAAATAAGTCTTTGCAAAGAGGAACTGTTAGCATTCAAGGAACTGATAGTTATATCTAAAGTCAAAAACCTGGAAGAAATGTGGATGTATGCTAGAGTTCCCAGACTTAAAAATACTCCTGTAGATTGTACTAGAGGGAAGACAGGGAGCAAGGTACAGTCTTCTTATCACAGAATCACAGAATCACTAAGGTTGGAAAAGACCTATAAGATCATCCAGTCCAACCATCCACCTATCACCGATGGTTCTTGCTAAACCATATCCCTCAACACAACATCCAAACGTTCCTTGAACACCTCCAGGGTCGGTGACTCCACTACCTCCCTGGGCAGCCCATTCCAGTGCCTGACCACTCTTTCAGAGAAGTAGTATTTCCTAATATCCAGCCTGAATCTTCCCTGGCACAGCTTGAAGCCCTTCCCTCTNAAATTAAGGTAATATCACCAGTAACTCTCTTATCAATTGCAACTGTCTGTACTGCACCTGTTAGTTTCCAGTGATCACTTCCAGTTACTTTGTAGAGATGTAGAGATGAATTAAATAGAAGACAACAGATGTAATCTAGTGGAAAACTAGTAAGGACTAATTTGCTAGAGTTTCCTTTAAGTTTATATCTGGAAGTCATAGAATCAAGGAATCATTAAGGTTGGAAGGACTAAGACCATCTAGTCCAACCATCAACCCATCACCACCATATCACTAAATCATGTATCTCACTCAGTGCCACAACCACATGTTCCTTGAACACCTCCAGGAATAGTGACTCCACTGATCACCCTGAGCAGCCTCTTCTAATACTTGACCACCATTGTGGAGAATAAATTTTTTTGAATAACCAACTTGAACCTTCCACGGCGCAACTTAAAGCCATTACCTCTCATCCTATCACTGTTACTTGGGAGCAGAGGCTGACCCCCACCTCACCACAACCTCCTTTCTGGTTGTTTTGGAGAGCAATAAGGTCTCCTCTGAGCCTTCTCCAGACTGAACAATCCCAGTTCCCTCAGTCACTCACCATAAGACTTGTGCTCCAGACCTTTCACCAGCTTTGTTGTTCTCCTTTGGACACACTCCAGAGCCTCAATGTCTTGTAGTGACGAGCCCAAAACTGAACACAGTACTTGAAGTGCAGCCTCATCAGTACCAGAGAGTAGTAGCCCTATAGCAGTCATAATGAAGTATCCAAGAAGAGGATCTGTAAATATAATAACTTCTTGTCTGAATCTAGAAACTGTAAGAAAATATTGCCTCATTCTACGCTGTGAGTATACCTGTAAGTTCAAAAATTCAGCATTGCACATAACAAGATAACATAGGGTTTATTGATCGACACCGGCCTGCAAAGTCAGATTGCAGGATTCAAAGCTCAGAATACCGATGGTTACAGTTTCAGCTACCAAAAATTGTTGCATTATATTAGAAAACTAAAGAGAAAGTAAAAGTTGTTTAATAACATTTAACAGATTTTTTTAAATATTCATATTAATAACAGTAACCAAATTAGGATTTGAAACATTTGAAACAAACAACATATTGTATTCACTCAAATTCCCATTTTAGTGAAGGAATAATACAGTAAAAGCAAAATCTCCCTGAAATTATGTTTTGTGAAAGGGCTACTGTTAGAAATGCACACTGTACAATGGAATCTCTTATATAAGAGCAAAATAAGAGTAAAATATCAGCTTTTGGATTTGTGGCACTTAAGAAACATTCTGCAACACCATTAATAAGTATACTTAGTGCAGCAGCATGGTGAATGAATGCAGAAATTTTCCAGAAGAAAACAAATAGAGTCAAATTCCAACTTATACTGAACTGATGCAAGTCAATTTCCTGTCTGGGATGAAAATCAAAGCAGGTTTTGATCCAAATAGTGTGCATAAATCAGGTATTCATCTTATGTAAATTGTACACATTCATTCCTTCTCTTTCAGTCATATTATTGTAATTATTGCAATTTCTCTCTGGATACATACATACTTCACAAGCTGATCAGTTTAAAGCTCTACCAACAATATGTTCAAATCATTCATATCTTTAGAAAAAGCAGGATGAGTCACATAGGTGACTGAAGTATCACTCTTGTGGCTGCAATGACATTAACTATGTTTAGTGTTTGGAACTCTAAGAGGATCAAAGTCCTCCCTTTTAGGGAGTTTCAATACACATTAGTGCTCTAAGAAATACAGGAATTTACACTTTCAAAAAGTTTCAGGGAGGGTAATACTTAAAAAAAAAAAAACGCCTATGGCATTGGTGTATTTTATAATATGGAATATTTATTTATTTATTTATTTTTAAATAAATTGACCACATCATATTTAGAAAAAAAAAAATCATGAGGCATAGGAGTATTGTTATGATCCATTTCTAGTTTGAGATGTATTTTTCTGAAGCTAAAAGGAATATGGTTCAGAATGAAAGAAGAATCTTTGTACAGTGAATGGCATGTCACGGGAGAATATGCTTTTTAAAATTGTATATGGGTTCGGGTATGCTTCTGGAGATCTGTGACTTTCAGCTATATACAAGGCTCAGCTGTTTCAAAGCAAAGAGAAAAATCATGATTCTGTCATTCAGTATGTTACATGTGCGCAGCTGTTGTAAATAATTGCTAGATGAGGGAGCTTCATATTTCAGATTCCAGGTTCCATTTTAATTGAAATCAAAGTTTGGATCTTATTCTGGATAACAAACATGGGAAATGATGGAATTGATGCAAGCCAGGCAGTTCAATTGAAAAGATGAGGTTAATATTAAGTCAAGGCCATGATAAAAAGTGCTTTGGTTTCATTCGCTGAGTAAAGAGGAGAACATTCAGCACACAGTGTGGCTGACTTGTGGTTCATGGAAATTTATGAAAAGTAGCAGTGTATTTAAAATTTCCATGTAATGAAGACAACCATTTTGATTATGGTGAAGCTTGATGGAACCTTCAGCATGACCTTCAACAGTGACATAGACCACAGTCATGGCAGCAGCAATTAAATATTGTTATCTGAATTGTTATAAGTTAATTTGTTTGCTAATTTGAAATAATCTCATATGAAAGCTTCTGTAGGCTGTCAACAGTTTTTTTTTGATAGACCTTACTTATCTACTTCTCTGATATTCCTCAAAGTCCTATCTTCTTTCAGAAGCTAGAAATAAAGTTGTTGCATACAACAAAAATGCTCAACATAGTTGTCTTGAAGGTAAGCTGCAAATGCATATGAAGGCTATTGGACATGTTTTTCATTGTATACTACATGAGAAAAAACTGAGGGGGAATATTTAGTGGATGACTTCTCAGAAGTCATTTAACTGGTCAAAGATGCATATTCTGCTGATGATTTCCAAACCTGAACAGGGTAATAGATAAATAGCAGGAGGAGCGTGAGGGTAACCTGCCTCCTGAATAACATTCACCTGTGTCAGTGACTTGGATTTTCCAAGTAAGGAAACAATTGAACATAGTGAAAGCAAATCCTAAGGCACTCTGTTTTCGCTGGCAGTTCCCTTGAACTCACCAGAGGAAAAATGGCAGTTGCTGTTCTTCTTGGAGGCCTGAAGAATGGAGAAGAGCAGCACCTGGAGGTTCACATCTTTACAAGATGCTCTTTCCCTTCTGCCCTATAAATTCAGCCCAGCTAAACAGTTTCAATCAATGTCCTGCTAGAGAACTCACCTATCTATTCTTCTGTGAATTCTTTGACATACCTTTGAAACAATTGTGGGCTAAAAGCCTCTGATGTCCTGCTTTTACAGCATTAAGATGACTGTTCCTGATTTGAGCTCATTTTGCCCAGCAGTGATGGTCATATTCTTTATATGCTCTCTTTAAGAAGCTCTCTTATATGGAAAATCATTTTACTTTGTACCACTAACAACCCCTCTGAGGCAGTTTATGGTCAATTCAATTTGATTTCTCCATTGTCCCAGTAACAAGATAAAACAAGTCAATAAAGCAAGCAAGGTATGGAAGAGGTTAGAACACAAGAATTTTAGGAAATGTACAAGAGATGCACATTATTTAAAGTGAGGGATGGAAACAAGTCAAGTCTTTGATGTATATTTTAATACCTTGTGCTTTGTTTGAAAAGAAAAGCTCTTGAAAATGAGACCTGAAAATTCTAGCAGCAGCCTCATCAGAGATAGCAATCACTTGCTAAGCAGATAATATTCTTCCTCCTTTGAGGAGCTTTGTGGTCACATACTCATGAGAAAAAAAAAGCTCTATTGTGTTTAGTGTATGATTCACTTGGAGCCTTGCCAAGCACACTAGATGAAGAAGTTTATTACATCCCCTGTGCTTTCAATTGAACTGTTGCTTGTCGATATAGGGGAGGGTGTTTGGGGCAGTCTGAATAAAGATAGCATGGGCTCCATACAGAAATTCTATATATAATCCAATCTATCCAAGCCGGTGAGAGGTGTGGTATTGATAAGAGATGAACAGGTCTCTTCACCTTTCTGAATAAGACAGAATAGGCTAATGAATATGTTGGAAAGACATCCACTTTCTTCTCACATGATACATTACCTTAACACATCTTTGGCTTATACCCAGATTTCCTTTCAGAGACAGTTCCCTCCTTGGAGAGGAGGGCTTTCATGCTTTCTGTAGTCTCATTTCTCCTGAGCTGTGATTTTAGCATAAGATCTGCTTGATTTTTCCTTCCTCGTATAACACAAGGGCTGCACTAAAAGTAATGCCTCCTATTTTATTATGTTGGCCCATGATGACAGAGGTGAATGTTAGTGGTATGGCAGTAGAAGTTGAACCTTCCCACCAATATTCCATTACATTTTGCTGCTGTATGATAGATGGCAGCAGAGGGGCAGTCTGACAGAATGGCATCTGACATGGAAGTGTGGATGAAGCAAAGGGGAGGAATTGAATTCCTCCATGAGGAAAAAATAACATTCATTGATGCTTGCTGAATGTTGATGGAGACCAAACAGTGGATGTGAGTACAGTGAGGCGGTGGGTGGTGCTTATCAGCAGTGGTGACAGAGACAGTGGAACACCTCCATTGGTGCAGATTTTTAGGAGTTCAGCATGTAGGCTCTTGTTCAACACTGGTGGAAATGCATAGCTAACGGCAGTGACTATGTTGAAAAATAGTGTTTTGTAGCTGAGAATTTGCTCTATCAAAGAGTGTTGTTGTGATCTTTGTATCTGTTGTAGTCTCCACAGAGATAAATACAAGACATTACTTTTGGAGCCATCTACATAGAAAAAAATGTGCAAAAATGTAGCCCTATGAGTCTTTCACATGGCTGCACATGTAATAACTGCCCCAGCTAGTGTACATGGATTTCTACCATGAGGGTGAGCCCTTTACAACATTTGCAGGTATATTATCACAAGTGCAATAATAAATATTCTGTGTATAAAGGTTTGATTCATATCCAGTATTTAACGGTGCTGTTGTTTGTTGTTTCCTTTAGAAACCTCATATGTATTTCTCATCTTCCTGAAAAGCAGAGGACAGCAGGAAGTCAATATAATAGCATATCCTGACCAATTTTTTACTGAGTAAATGTTTAAAATACAGCATGAAAGCTAGGTAAAAGAGTGTATGATGAAATACACTGAACAGGCTACTATAGCACTTCAGTAAGCCATGCTGAGAGTAGGGTGAGAGCTCCATAGTGTCTGTGTTGGTGGCTCTGTCTGCCATACAGCCTGTGAATGTGTGGTCAGGCTTGACTTTCTGGTACGATGGAGACACCACAGACAGTGCACAAGTATTTTGTCTCTTTGCTCTGGGAAGCCATGTGTTCCTCATATGTTGTTGCAAATAGAATAGAATAGAACTGTTCCCTCAGAATAGACCTACACCTACATCAACTGCTGAACTTCAGTGCTAGCCAAAAGTTAAAGAAGTGTGTTATTGAGGGCATTGTCCAAATGCCTCTTGAACACTGACAGCCATAGAACATGAACAACCTCTCTCAGAAGCCTGTTCCAGTGTCTGACAATCCTCACTGTAAAGAAATGTTTCCTAATGCTCAGTCTGAACCTCTTCTGTGCTGCTCCCTCGTGTTCTATCATTGCTTACCTGGGCTTCCCTTTCTCATGGATCTGCATGGAAAAGTGAGGTTGCCTCCTGGTCTCTTTTTCTTCAGACTGGACAGCCCAAGTGTCCTCAGCCTCTTCTCAAAGCCGCATTACCAGCTATATTGCCCTCCTCTGGATGCTATCAAGGACCTTAACATGCTTTTTATATTGTGAAGCCCAGAACTGCACACCATATTTAAGGTAAGGCTGCACCAATACAAAATATAGCAGGAGAATCAAGTCTTCCCAGCTGGCTGTATTGTGTTTACTGCACCCCAAAATGCAGTTTGCCCTCTTGGCTGCCAGCGCACACTGCTGATTCATGCTGAGCGTTCTGTCATCAGCACCCCAGGTTCCTTCCTGCTGAGCTGCCATCCAGCCACTCATCTCCTTTCTGTACCTTTGTCTAGCACTGTCCCATTCCAGACACAGCACCCAGCATTTTCTTTTGTTGAACTTCATTACACTGGTGATTGCCCAGTGCTCCAGTGTATTTAGACGCATCTTACATCTCCTTTTGGCTTTCATAAGTATATAATCATATAATATCTTTAATTGGAAGGAATCCACAAGGATCAATGAGTCCAGCTCCTGGCTCCACACAGGACAACCCAAAACCAAACCATATTTCTGAGAGCATTGTACTTCTTGAACTCAAATCTAGCAGAGGCTAGATTCCTCTGCAAGGCCTCTCATCTCTCCAGGGAGTCAACAGCATCTCTCAGTTTAGTGTCATCTACCAACCCGCTGAGGATGTACTCCACTCTTGCATTTCGATCATAAATGAAAATGTTGACCAAAACTGACCCTAGAATTGAGCCCGGGGAACACTGCTAGTGACAGTTAACCAGCCACATATATAGCCCCCATCACTATGACTATTTGAGTTCTACTGTTGAGCCAGTTCATCACCTGGCACAAAGTGAACCTTTTTGTCTGACAACTGAACAATTTGTCGAGAAGTATGTTGTAAGGAACAGTATCAAAGTCCTCACTTAAATCCAGAAAACTATGTGTGCAGCCTTCCCTTCATACACCAAGCAGGTGACCTTATCATAGAAGAAGATCAAATCACTAGGGAAGGAATTTCCATTCATGGACATATAATGACTATGTGTGATAGTAGTTTTGTTTTCTAAATGCCTCTCAAAGACCTCAGGAAAATTGTCTCCAGAACTTTCCCTGGGACTTACGTTAGACTAATAGTTCAATCTGAGCTACCAGTATTGAGTCATTTGTTCTTATTTTAGAGAAAGAACAAGCAATAAATATTTGGGGTTATTAAGAAAACTCAGAAAATGTTGCCCTTTCTTTACAAAAAATGTTTCTAAAATCAGGACTGTGATTTAAAAATAAATTTTCTGTTGAGCATTGGAACAAATTGACCTTTCTATTCATGTAAAATGGGCTTTGGCATTTCAGCATGGTTATGTAGTTCTGCTATTATATTTAATTGAGGGGGTTCTGGCACATGTCAGGTTATAGAAAGCAGACAGAGAGAAAACCATTGTGTCAGTGAGTCTAGACTTCCACAGTCTGAATTATTTTAAAAAAGCAATCACTCAGGAGAAAGAAATTACTGGGACCATTGTTAGGTAAGTTGTTGCACTGTCCTTGGGGATGCAAGATGAGTTGTAGAATTTAGATTCCCTGAGAAGTACTCACAAAATATAATAGTTTCAGCAAAAATGTACTCGGCGTAGCGATGGCCAGAACCCAATTGTGGGTCATGCAAGAGCTCTTTCAAGCATGGAACTAGATATGATTCTTTTTACTGTTATTCTGTTTCCAACAATTTTGTCTGTGCGATGACAAAAAGCCAATTGAAAAAAAAAAAATAGATGGCATATTAACAAAGAGCAACAACTGACAGTGACCTCACATAACTTCTCTTTTAGTACTATCCGCACTAGTCTACTGAAATATGTAGGTCTGAATTAACTCTGACAAAGAAATAAATGTGCCAATGACTAAGATGTTGTGTAGTAAGTAAACACTGTGAGTGCTGTCACTGGTTGTAGACGTATTATTCAGGAGCCCCAAAACCTTTGTCCCTCAAATGGAACTGGAGTTCAAATACTCCTCATTCCAAGCATTATCTTTTGATTGAATTTGGTAGCTACTTGCTCAGTCAGCATACTCCTGTTGATTTCATTCTCAAGTGTCTGAGCAGGGTTATACTGCCCAGCAAGCCTCAAGTCTGCATAAGGCAACTGGTCTTCACTTTAAGGGAAGTAAGGAAAAGTTAGACACTGTCGGGCTGGAATCTCCCAGTAGTCCTAAATTCTGATGAAATGGCAAGGAGAGAAAATAAAGAAATTCAAGTAATATCGTCAGCTCTCAAACAGAAATGAAACAGCTCTTTATTGGAGTCCCAGATAACTGTATCTGACATATTGAACACAAAATGAAGAGTTGAAAGCCTAAACTATCAATCTAGAGTAATAGGGATTAAAACTGATTTAGAATTGAGTGTTGGGAACAAGCAGAAGTTGAAGGAGATCTGCAGTGCCCTGGTTTTTCCCTGCACTGAAAAGTGGCAATTAAGCAAATATGTTTCTGCATGATCAGAAGCTTGCTAGATAGTCTTCCAGTGTGATTCCAAATACTTAAATTGAGCAGTTGGACANTTTTTTCATCTCTGCTGCTACAAACCCATTGTAGTAGTTGTAGTAGGTACTATTTATTTTGATCTACAAAAGCCTCATGAAGTTTTGCTCAGTGGGCTCAGAATTTCCACAGCAAGGAAGTGAGGTCAGTATTCAGAAATCAGGGCTACTGCCAAGGGGTGGTGACTTGGTTATGGGGCTTTGTCTCACAGGTAGATAATGCAGACATGATAATCCTGATGCCTGCTAAATTAGAGCACTAATCACTCCCATTTGCAGCAGTCTATATTCCTTTTCTTGCCAAGTTATAATGGCTTCCTAATTGATTATTTCTGAATCTTCCAATAGTTTCTTTGTGGGTGACATATCTGGTCAAAGGAGAAATCTGCAGTAAAGGTATCTACAGCAGTGTTAGACATTTAGAAAATAGACACTTCTAGGGAGTACTTCAACTTAACCTAAAATGGGTTTCTGTAATAAGTGAATCATGTTCTAGCAGATCCCATTTCTCTCCAGTGACTATAGAGGAGTTCACGGTTCAAGGAGACTGTAACATCCTAGGTGTCTGAAGCCAGATGAGGATTAATAACAGCCTTTAAATCTACCTTGATTTCTGTGAAGGACTCAGCAAGATTCACTGTTTGGTTTTGTATCTGTAATGAGTTCTTTTGTGTTTTCTCTAGAATCTTGTGTATTTCAATTTATTTATTTTTTATTGGAATGGAGAATCTACATTTTTCTATTATAGACAGCTTCCTTTCCCATAAAAATGAAAACAGTTGAACATAAGAGTCTCAGAATCAAACTTTAACATAAATAGAATTATTTTCTAGCTATTTTCCATTTTGAAAATCATTCCTATTTCCATAACCGAGCTGTTACCCTCATCTCTGTGCTGGGGAAGATCATGGAGCAGATCCACCTGGAAGTTGCTAAGGCCCTGGGGAGAGACTTTTAGGTATCTAAAGGAGGGCTATAATAAAGAAGGGAACAGAGTCTTTATCAGGGTGATAGCACAAGGGGAAATAGTTTCAAGCTAAAAGAGGAGAGATTTAAACTGGATATAAGGAACGAATTTTTTACAAGAGCAGTGAGGCACTGGCACGGGTTGCACAGTGAGCCAGTAGATACTCTGAGCAACTTGATCTAGCTGTAGCTGTTCAATGCAGGGGAGTTAGTCTAGATGTTCTTTAAGAGTCCCTTCCAACTCAAAGGATTCCTATGATTCTATGATTTCAGTTCCACCTGTGATTTGAAGGTGCAGCATGAGGTGCTGTTTCAGTTCTCTTCAGCTGTGCTTCAGACTTCACAGTATATTATTCTACTCCATCTTGTTTTATTCCTGCCACTCATGGTTTTCAGTGATCCACTGATACCTAAGAGACCTGCAGAAAATTTGTTCTTTGCATTATTTTGCCTACCTGTGCTATTACCAAGTTAGTCCTAAAGCTTCACAGGTGAGGTCAACCCAATGTTTGAAATAGAATCAGTGTAAGTGAATTTCCTGTGAGAGTTGTTCATGTGTTGAGAACCGTCCCTACTGAGTGGACTGAGGGACTTCCAGCCCAAAGAAAAGGAGCATAAAAAATGTTGCAGTTTCTTTTTTTCTTAAATACAAGAAGCAGAAGACCAACATGGTCAATATGTTTACTACATAGAATATGAGCAGTCCAGCTAACTACTTTCTCAGTTGGAAATACGATGAGAAATGGGGAAGAAAGCTCTAGAATACAAAATGAGACAGATGATTGTTAAAAATAAATCATCAGCAGCAAAACTCTCCAAGAGGCAGTTGGAGTCTGCAAAAATACTGAAAGATCCAGCAACAGTTATTGTTGTTTCAGCTCCAATTTTATACATTCACATTTGGATAAGCCTTCAAAATAGAGGTCCAGAGTCTTCCTTGAGTTTATTTAGGTAGAGATGCAAGCAGTGAATTAAGCAATCAATCAGCAGTCAACACAAGCCAGTCCAAATGTAATGCTTCTATTGAATTTTCTGTAGGAGATATAAGTAAGTTGAAGTTGATGGTTCTCTCTCTCTCTTTACTCTAATTTAACTGTTGGAAAATTCTCAATATGATGCATCCGTAAATAAGGAGATGTGCTGCTTAGCAGCAGAAAGGTATTAAAGCCTCTGTATTGTCAAAGCAACTGATAAAGATTCCAATCCAAGTTGTGTATTTCTCTTTGGCCTGAGTGTAAATGCTGAAATGGGGAGCATTTTCTCACTTCTTTAGAACGACCGGGGCTCAGTTTTGGCTCAGTTTTAGTTCCAGTAAGCACGTTAGCAGAAGAAACAGTCTTCCAAAGGGAAAAGAAAAAAAAAACGTTGAATTCTGTGACGGTGATTTTGTATTAAGGTAAAATGTAACAGCTG
Organism: Pavo muticus; assembly: GCA_016647715.1. NCBI lineage: Eukaryota > Metazoa > Chordata > Aves > Galliformes > Phasianidae > Pavo > Pavo muticus. The sequence goes on from JACDJE010000346.1 coordinate 548,973, forward strand.
TGCACAATATAAAGAATGACACAACTGCCAAGGCCATCTTCACAGCTTGCAAGGAGGCCACTTTACAAATAAACAGCAAATGGTCAGCATGCGAGCCTCATGGCTCAGTCAAGAAAGGATGGCACTGGCTGCTAGGAAAACATAGGCAGTATTGGGGGATGGAAGGTGAACAGAAAAGGCTTGAGATTTAAATGTTTGTGGATGAAGAAGAATCAAGGAAAACATTATGAAAGCTCACTAAGCTATCGAATGTGTAGTAGGAGCCTTCAGAGAACAGAATCAAGCTCTTTTTTTATGTCCAGGATACATCTGAGGGAGTACAGCCTGTGACAAAACCACTGTAGATACCATGGTAGCCAGCTATGATGAGGACTGAGGAACTCAGCAGAAGTGAATATCTCCAGGCATTTGAACTGCCTAGGTAAGCTCAAGAGGACAGCTTTTTCTTAATTGTCATAATAAGAATCCACCATCCAGTGGCATATGCTACTACTTCTGTGCATGGTATCTTATTTTAATTGTGACCTTATTTTTTTTCCTTTCAGTAGAAATCTATACCTCATTTCATAAAGACAGCAGTGCCTGCAATTCACTTTGAAGTTCACCATTTAGAAAGACATTACTGTTTCAAATTACAGTACTTTGTCATACTCATCAATCCTCAGAAAATAACATTACATGTGGGAGAATTGCGTACTTCAGTGACAAAACGTTGGAGATGCTAAAGATAACTCTCATAGCAGATAGGACCAAGAAAGCAACACGTCGGAAGATAAAAGGATAGGAAGATGTGATGCAAACTGAGGAGATGCAGTGAAATACATGCTACTCTTCATTTGGTGATCATCATATCAATTCACAGTGAATTTGTACTTTCAGTTCAAGGATGAGGCAAAGCATCAGAATCCCACCATATGAAACATGGTATGGAAAACTGCTCCTTAGAAAGCATCTTGTTGCTTTTTGGGATTTTAACGTTCACCCACATTCCTGGTGTCAACACACTTGTTAAAGAATCTGAATTTTCTTGGACAAGTATCACTTTATACTCTTTAATATGTATTCTGGGGCCAAGTCATTCTCTGCCTGCTCTTTGATCTTTACTCTGCTATACCATGCACCAGGGAAGCCAGAAGCAATAAATTTTTGAAATTATTAAGCAGCATTTTCTCTGGAAATTCTGACTTTGATTTACATAGGCAGGGCAGGGAACCAACAAAAAAAGACACAGAGCAGAGTGAGCAGAGGAGGTCTGTGAAAAAAAGAAATAGATGAAGCTGGAAGACTGATACAAAATACTGGTTTTCACTTTCCCTATCTTTTAAGAATGGCAAGGAAATTAAGAAGAACAAAAGAAAAAGCGAACCAGTGCTGTTCTGTACTGTTCCTCAAATAAAAGACAGGTCTGAAATTTCTGCCAATTATGTTGTGACCAGCTCACGCTTCTGTACTGAATCTCCGGGACACTTCCCAGGAGAGCACAAGTAAATCAGAACTGGCTCTAGGAGACAAGGTCCTGTGTTTGTGGGCTGATATCTGACCAGCGCAAGCACAAAGAGACATTTGTATCCACGGCTTCTTATTTGCCTACCCCTACAAAACTTACTCCAGACATGTTTCAATTTGCCATATAAACATCTCTTCTTTGATATCTACTTGTGTTAAATTTTCATTTAGAGTAGTTTTACTGGAATCAAAGTATCTGAAGCTTTAACCTAATTTCTCTTACAAGTTTTTGACCTTTCCATCTTTATTAATATAAGACTAAGTAAATGTGTGTGAAGTTTCTTAAGCACTGGAGGAGAATGAAACAGACAGTAGCCATCTGAAAACTCTGATCCATATTCCTGGCCAAGAAAGAACAGTAAACCAGCTCTGTGTTTCCCTGATTCTGCAAGTTTCCCAGCATTGGTGCACTCCAGCACCAGCTCACAGTGTAAGGCTTCTCTGTCTTCCACCAATTGCCAGCAGTCTCGCAGGGCTGGCAGCTCCCGCTGCTGGAGTCCAGCCAGGAGTAAAGTGTCCCTGGCCACCATCCTCTCAGCTAATGGCAGGGATAGGAAGTCTACAGGCCCCTGAAGCAGCCTCTTGAAGGCTCTTGAATTGGGACAGAATACTCTGGTTTTGGGTCAGACTTAACCCCCAAAAAATGATGAAAAACCATGTCGTTGTACTCTAAAATTTCTGTGTTGAGGAACTGTAGATGGTCAACATGCAAGATAAGCAGTGAAAAAAGCTGCAGAATGTCTTAAGAATGAATCTTTTAGATCTTCACTTGAAGCAACATCTCTACTGATCTTAACACTTAGACAATCTGTAGAGATGTCAGACGTGGCCTTGTAAGCAGCATGCACTCAATGATGACAATCATTACAAGTACACAGCTCGTACATTACTCATCAAAGCACAGTGCAGCCTGGTATGGAAAACCCTCCAGCTTGCCCAAAGCTAGTACATCAGAATCGTACAGTTCAGAATACTGTAGGCTTGCTGGTTCTGAGAGGCAGCATGGTCTGAAAATGTAGCACAAATGTAATACAAACCAGTACTATCACAGCCTCATTTTTCCTAGATGTAGAAAATAATGTGAGATCCACAAGTAAACCTTCTACTTACATATTTGCCTGCAGTTCTTTCCTTCTTATGGAGGAGAATAAATCAGATATAAGGGCACTTCTAGCAGCACTTCCTTACATATATGAGATTACTTTAGAGGTCAAAATGTTACTGCTTTGAATGCTGTACTCTGTAGGAAAAATAAAAAGCTCGATTTCTAATAGTATAATACATATATTCCATTATTTCTAATGCAAACTGTCAGTTACTAGTAAAAGTGGCATTTTCCAGGTGAAATGTGTTACAAAATAGATATACGTCAGTATGATACTTAACAATAAACTTAGACCAAAACAAAATACAAGCAAGCAATTTGTTTGCATAAGCAGGTTCTCAATGAACTGTGATAAAATACACTACTGTAGTTACAAAAAAATTTCAAACTATTTGTCAAAATTTTATCTCTTTGTAATAAACCTTTCTGTTCTAGCATAAATGGAATGAAAGACCCCCAAATATGCCAGAAGCCAACATTAAGACATTACTCCAAGACGCAGGATATTTAAGCAGTTTACACATAATATCTCTGAACCACATCGATAATGCTAAACTTATTGCTTCCACAGCCAGGCTACCCACCAGTGGTATTCCAAACCATGGGATAATTCATTCTTGAGTTGTTTTTTTTGTGNTAAGCCCTGCAAAAATAATCATATTAGAACCGAATTTAAGGAGGATCCATTTGACATTCTTAGCCTTTACTCTGCATTTGTTTCTTGCTTTCAACTTTTTGTGTGAGGGTTAATATATATAATATATATTTCAGTCAATATTTTAGGTAAGATTTTGATTTTGGTACCTGTTATGTATGGTGAGGCTCATAATAAAATTGAAACAATGTTTTTTTAAATTAAGCTTTGCAGAAAGGTTTTTTTAAATATTTTAGAAGGCTACAAATATTGTAAACATTTATATGTGTGTGCGTGTATGTGTACATACAGATATGAACAACTAACTCTCACCTATATCCATTGGGCATTGTATGTATGCTTGTTTTCTTGAACAAACATACTGGTTCAAGTATATTTGTATACCTGATTCTTTCATTCATAAACCTAAAACCATATTTAGAAGTTTTAATCTCCAGAGGCGAAGTTTTATTCAGTGAAATTCATCATTTTTCAGAATTATATTTTTGTCAAATAATGCAATACTGTGTGCATTCAAGAAAGACTTCTTGCATGTCCTCCTAGATTGCTTTAGAAATCTGATATACAAGTTGAGTAGACATTGTTCTATTATACCAGTTTCTAGGCTCTGTAATCTTTTAATAACCTCTTCAACTGTTATCTGTTCTGTTCTTAATTCCTCATCTTAGTGCCTCAGTAATCTGATTCCTAGAGTAGGCAAATCTCTACCTTCCACACTTTTAAAAGTCACTGCAATAACGGCTTATTTTTCCTTATCTTTTGTGTATAATTCATCATTTCTCTTTAACTGTATTTTTTATCCAAGTTTATTCTGTGAGCTTTTCAAAAAAAAATATACAGCAGGTTGCTAGCCTGCAACCTTACAACAGTGTGCTACCAGGTCTCAAGTGTGCAGCAGGGTGTAAGCTCAGCTGTGCCCGCTCAGGTTGCCACTGGAAGTACTGGTTTATCAGAAAGCGCAGACTCTTGTACCAATTCCAGTTCCTAAGGTTACTAAGGACCTCATTTTTACTCAGGTAAAAATGCACCTGGCAGAATATCTGCTTAGTATAAAAATTACCCTGCTCACCAAGGATGCAATTACAATTCTCATTAGATTTATTCAGACTTTTCTTCATGGCTATATTTCAGTTCCCTTTCTCCTTATACAGTTCTTTTCCATGAAGAATCTTCTAGCTTAATATACAAAACAGATCTCAGTACTGCTCTCCGGACAGTACAGCTGCTGTCCTCTACTCCTTAGATGGCTTTTAGGATTATATTAAATGACCTCCCTAGATCTTTACAGGTGGCATTTTCTCGTGCTTCTCCAGATACCAGTAGCATTTACAGTCATGGCCATTGGCAGTGATGAGAAAAGGAACCCCAAAATAAATTTTCCTGAGGCTAAAGCTAGTGATCAATCCAGTGGTGAGCAAATGTGATGGGAGTCATTACACTGACAGCATCAGGTAATGTATCAAATGTATAGAGCTGCATGAGCTCTGCAGAGCTTAGATCTGTGGATTCTCAACAGTGTCCACACTTCTCTGCTTGATGTATATAGATTAGGCAGAAATCACCTGACAGTCATCCGTTTTTGAAAAGAAATTTTGAAAATAACCAGAAAGATGTAGTCTCTTTGTTGTACTGCAATTCCAGAAGTGAAATATTGTCTGCCTGCTGTATGAGTTCATCAACGCTTGCTTCCAGTAATGAAGTCTGCATCAGTTTTCTTGAACACACCTCCCTCAGACTTGCTGAAGCAACAGAATCTAATCATCTGAAAAACATGAAGCAACGTCTATACCAGCTACTTACATGCATGTATTTAAAACCACCACCATTGCACTCCAGTTAAAACATATTCCTTTGTGATTTCAAACAATTGCTAATGCCCAGCTTGATTTCCAAGTCAAAGAACTTCAAGTGTTATTACCTCCTGGATTCAATTAAATTTGTCTACAAATATTGCTTAATTCTTTTCCAGATTAGATAGCTATCTGTAATAAATGTCTTTTAACTGTGCTTAAATTCTAGTATTCATCTCTCTCCTTCTAATATGTTGCATTTATTTTAACAGAGGCACATTTCTTTTGATGTTATGCAGTCTGAGACTGAAATCTCCCAAATGCATTATGTACATCCTATTCTGTTATTCTTCACATTTTGTGAAGGTTTTCTCGGTTCTTTTTTTTATGTATCCCAGGCTTTTTCCTCACTATTTTCTTTAAAAATTCACACAGTCAGTGTGAACTAACTTGTGATATACCTTGTCTGAACGCTGGTGAAGCAATCACACAAGGAAATCTTCTGCAGCACGAAAGATTACTGCTATTATGATGCTTCCTATCCTCAGAAGGGCATGACTTCCAACATCATTAAATATCCCACACAGGATATAAACGAAGTGATCTCTTGGCATCTAGTTTTTCCCAACTAGTTGACATGCAGAATGAAAGGGCAATAAGAGCAGAAAGCACCAATTACTGTGACAGTCAAGATGGCCCCCACCCATAACCCAGCACCTAGCAGTGTACACACTGGCAAGTGAGTTTCACTGGTGCGGCACTAAGAGGTAAGGGCATAATTAGAGGGTGTTGCTGCTACTGTGTAAGCTTGTAAGAGGATAAGGCTGGATAACAGCATAATCTTTCCTTGTTAAACATTTCAGGAGGACCAACGGGCATGAGTGTTTAAGGAAGAAGAAAGTAATTATCTCTGCCAAGGTTTGAAAACAGCTGGAGAATCAAGAATGCGAGGGAGAGGATGCTAGAATTAAGTTCACTCATGCAATCTCCATTCACCCTGTCTTATTGTCTGTATGTTTTATCATAGCCTCAAATTAGTCAGAACTTTTTCCGTGGAGTGTTTTCCCTTTAAATTGTGCAGGATGGATCTGCTCTGAATAAAGGAGCAATATGTCATTAGCTTTACAAACTTCTGGACTTTCTCACTCCATCTGCTGAAAGGTATGTAATAACTTCAGGAAGAGTAAGAGTTAAATCAATCATGAGTGCTTCTGTGTGATGTTAGGTATGTTACTCAAACCACCATTTTTACAACGTTCACTGGTTGTGTCCTTCTTGTTTTCTAGTTGGTTGACTTGTAATCTGGATGGTAGATTTGCAAAAGTGCTGAGGACTCAGTGTTGCAACTGAAGTTGGTGGTATACATACTTTAAATATTGATTTACAAGGAAATCAGTAGAATATATACCTTAAATATTAATGTATAATGCCATGTTGAAAGCAGGATAACCCTGGATCAATAATCTTTTAGAGTAACCCTACCAGGTGAGGTTATACGTATATATACACATGTACATATACACAAAGGGCTAAGTTCTTCAAAAAGTCTCATACTGATACTAAAATTAACAGATAATCAATTTCCTTCTCAGCCTCAATTGCCTTATCTGAAAAAAGGAGTCCCTTATCTCATTATGAGTAAAACTAAAGTTTATCAATGGCAGAGAAACACTCTAATACTCTGAAGATTTTAAAAAAAAAGCATATATGACATTCAGAAATTAAGATGAAATTAGTGATGAAATGGATCGCTTTGTTTTCAGTGTTCCTGTCTGACTAGCATTTAGGAGAGCATGTTGACCTGAAAGGTAGAAAGAAGATTGATGCAGGGATCCTATGGAAAAGAAGATGAGTAATGGCAATGGTGTTTGCAGATAGGAAGCCATGAGTGAAAATTGTAAACTTGTTCCTAATTCCCAAAAGGCTTTTTGTTCTTATTTTTTTCAAGTGAGCATTGACTTGTGGAGAAGAGAGCCATGGAACAGACTCTGGACTATGCCATCTGCTGACTTCATCTCCATGTGCCTCAGTGGTACTTTGTGAACATAGGGTGCTTCTCAGTCTTCTACTTAAAGGTGCACATCTCTCTGCTCTTCATCTAATGCTAAACCATTAAAAATTGTTTTTTTGTTGTTGTTGTTGATTTTTTTTCATAACTGAGGTATATGAGAAGTAAAATGGAAAGCAAAAAGAAAAAGAGCGCTTCTGTGATTTTTTGGTCCTTTCTACAGAAGTGCTCTTTTCCAGGGATTTCTTTTCAGTAAGTCTTTTTTGGCATGGGCAGTTCTGGACAGAAGGTAGCTATTTTATAACTGGCAGCTTAAGTAACATTTCCACCATTTTTACTATGCCTTCTGGTAGGTGTATTTTCCACAAATGATAAGTCTGTTCTTGTAAGAGAGTTGGCACACCTTTACAGCTTGATTCCCCTCTTTTTCTTTTTTTTTTTTNTATTTCTGATAGAGTATTTATTCTTTAAATATGATGTTAGCCTTACAGGGATAGGTAACATAATGGCTTCATGCTGTCTGGCAAATCGATTCTACACAAAGGATTTGTCAAACTAATGTTTCTCAGACATCTAAGAGAAGATATTCAATGTCTGACAGTATTAGAAGCAAATACCAGGACAAAGACTGGAATGATACCTATGCTGAAATCGTTCTCTTTATCCTGTTCCAGGACACAAACACAGTTGCAAGCCAGTTGGTTGAACAAAGGCTTATACTCACATATGTTGTTAAGCTATCTCCCTCAGCATCTGCAAGAAGAAAGTTTGAGCTCATATTTTGCTACAGTATAGGTAAAAATGTGTGTCAGACTGCAGTGTAAAAACACAGTTTTACTGTGTTTTTATAGTTATCATGGATCAACACCAAGAGATGCAGAGTACAGGTGGGATATGAAAGCCTGTTTTGCCCTGAGGAGGTTGCAAACGTGACTTAAATGTCCAAACAGTATGCCCCTGAAGACTGGTAGTATGAATGCAGAGAACACATAGATGTGACAGCAAAACATGATCCAGCTGGTCTCTTATCCTATGTTTTAAAAAATTTGTACACATCCAAGTATACATATATATTCTATTTTGTTTTCATGTCTGAGGTACAATCAATAAGTACTATAAAAAGTAAACCAACCTGTTTGCCAAGTTCGAGTCAAGATAGAAAATAAAAATATTTTTAAATGTTGACTTTTTAGTAGCTGTTAAAATCTAGCAACTGAATTTATTTTTTTTAAGTCTGCTTTAATCATTTTCATTTATTTTTTTGTCTATGTCATTTGCCTTTTTGCTTTGTATTCCCTGACTTTATCTTATTTCCTATCCAATATTGCTCTCTTCCCGTTTTCTCAGCTGATACTACAGTCCTGTTCATAATGCATGAAGAGAGAGAAAGTTTGAGGTAATCCCTTCATTGAAGAGAAGACAGGCAGCATTGCCAGTTTTGATGTGATTGATGTTTGAAATGTTCAGCAAGTTGAATAGATGAACTATAAAACTTCACTTTTTAATAATCTTGGTCAAAAACTTTTCAAAGTCTGTCATCTATCCAAGCCTCCAAAATGTTACCATGTATATTTAATGATCAATCACAAGATGGTAACACAAAGTCATCAGAAAGATAATTGAAATTAACATTCATAGAACAAACCAAAGATAATTTGTGTGAACCAATCTGGTCAAACAATCTGGTAAAAAATAGAGATAAACTTCTGAACTAGTATTTCACAAGAACAATTCAGACTGTTCAGACACAGAATGTTTGTAAGGCAAGAGAAAATGAATGAGAACGATTAAAGAAATTAATCCCTAAATCTGCCATGCTGGCTCACCTATGCCCGTCACTGAACCTGAGCATCCTGTTCTGATGAGCTGTGCATTCAGAAGACTAATACATGCAGCAGCTTTAGTCGAGTATATTTCATCAAGTAAATACTGCAGGTGGTATAATCAGAATTAATTCAGTTAGGCTGTGTAAGAGGCTGCCAAAACAGTGCTTGATGGTTCACTTCTTTGCTAGCAATTCCAGCAAGTGTGTAGCTAGTACTAAGTGGCTTAGAGGCTACTGCTGCTGCATGAGGAGCCATAAGAATATGCTGAGCTTTGTAAATGTGTCCATTTTATACAGTCCATTAAATTTACACTAATTGATCTGCAAGAAAAAGCAGCCACCCGTTCCATTACCATATTTTCCAAGTGCCTTTTAGGAACCAGCAAAATCAATACGTTTCTGTAAATAAAATGGGAACTATATCTGTGTGGCTATAAATTTGACAAAAAGCTGGCAAATTTAAACTAATAACACTTTAATAAAATACACATCTGTATATCAGTAATTATTTCCCCATGGCCACAATTAACTTAAAGAAAATAATATACCCATGAAAATGAATACTTTGTTACTTTCTCTTACAAGAGATTTTTTTGCCTCTGCCTTTTACCATTTCCTAAATGTATTGTAGTGGCGTAACTTCAGTAATATTTTAATCATGTTGGGAAAAGCCACCCTCCACTTAAAGACCTATGAACATAGATGAACAGGTGCCAATAGTCATCCAGTGGCTGAAGCTGCAAGAGAGAGCATCTGCGTTTAAGTTGTTCCAAGCTGCCTGAGCTCAGCTCTGTGCTTCAAGTCCAGCAATCAGCAAAGGAGCTGCATCTTTACTGTGCTAGATGTGCCTGTACATAGCCATACAAGTTTTCTGTGGAAGAAGTTTAGACCTCTTAGACTGAATTTTTGCACCTTTTCTCCAAGTCCAAATATAGTCACGCTTTAATGAAATACCTCTTCATGAAATGACAACTCTGTCAATAAGCTTCCCAGTGGTGGTGTTCAGGCTGTCTCTCAGATACATGTTGATTGGGCCTACCAGTCTCTGGAGAAATTCCTTAGAGATTGTGACTAGTCTATTACCCCTGGCTGCCCCAACTCTGGTGGCCACATCAATTCAAAGCTGCTTGCCGTTATTCTTTCTTGACTCTGGGGGAGATCTTGCCAGCTCATCTGTAGAGTGTCCATCTAAGAGAGTCTTGCCATCATGAAGCTACCTTTCCTTTGCAACCATTGCTGACCATCATGATGTACTCAGGCACTTTTATGCACTTTTATTTTAGTTTCTCTATTTTAGTTTTTAATTTTCTACACTCTGCATGTCCCCAGTGACCACTCTAGTTTAACATTCAATTTGCATCCATTTGTAGCTGAAGAAAAAAATTATCTCTGTGCTTTCTTTCAGCATATAATAAGTCTGCCAGGTGCCTTTTGGCCATGGCACTAATCAGTTTATGGGAAGTTTCATCTAAGGCTGGCCTCTCATAGATAAAACTACATTTTTTTATATAAATGGATGAAAGCCAAAACCACCTTCATTGGGTGAATGGCATTTTGGTTTTGCCCACACCAGTTGATATACAAGCCACCAAGCTGCAGTGCTGACCATGTTTTTAAGGCTCCAAACTCCCCTTTGAACTATTTACAGCCTGTTTAATTATACTTTTTCTGTTACAATACCTCAGTGGTGTTAAAACATCACAGTCTCTATTAACACCTGCAACCCAGGAACACTGAACAGTTTAACATGTCAATGTTTTTAATATACCATGGGTAGCTACATTACAGACAAATGACTTGCTGTTTTCATTTCTCTCTTGTTCCACCTTCCAATACATAGAATTTAAATTTGTTTGTTCAGTTGTGGACCTGACAGGCTTAGAACAGGCATCTCAGCATCTTTCATATTTACAAAACTACCAGCTTTGAAATGCCTTGTCTTGACTATTTTTCCCAAAGGGAAAAATATAATTTCTGTATTCATCATGCTCAACTAATTTCAGTTGTTGAATTTTCCAATGAAATACCTTGGATAATGAACGCAAACAGCTGTCATTAGAAAAGGTACAATTCAAAAGGTATAAAAAACATACTTAAACCAGTGCTCTGGTTTTATGAAGTGACCAGGAAGGCCCACAGTAATAATTTAGGCAACAGCAAACTCCCCAGTATTGTTTTCCCTGTAAGTATAGTATAAATATAGGATAAAACAGACTGTAAGATTACTCCATTTTGGATGTTGGGAAGTTCTCTTTTTCATAGTCTTTCTTAGAAGCAAATGAAAAGGAGCAGAGGAAGATTCTTAAAGGCAGAAATTATGAACCTGAAGTAGGAGTCTAGTTCCTTTGGCATTTACTCTTTTGAAAACTCACCTATCTCTTGAAAAACATGAACTGCCATTCTGGAAATGAAGATTCTTAACAGAAAGAATATGCAGATATGCTTGAACCAGGCAATATTCAATTTCCATGATATTGCTACAAGTTTAATGTCTTCCTAGGCCTTTTGCTTCCTTGCCTATGTTGCAGAGAAACTACAGTTCAGTGTTTGTTTTATCTTACCACCCTACAATATCATAAAACTACCTGCAAGTTTTATCCTCTAGCTATAGTGCCATTTTGTCACCATGGACAGACTTTATATTTATGCTTAGCATCTATTAATGAATGTTTTGCTTGCTTTTAATCCAATATTCCAGTCACACCCTGTAGAAATGCTTTATATTATTCCTGTGAAGAATTCTGCTGGCACTGTTGCATGTGCACCCCATGCTGTGTTTGTAAACATTTGCAAAGTGATATAACGTAGAGTTTGTTGTGGCATCTTTTTTCATACCATTCATGGGGGCTTGGCATATGGCATGTAAATAGAGTTCTAATACATCTCTGTGTTGTTTACTCTTTTTTGTTGTTGTTATTTTTTGTGTGGGGTTGTTTTTTTTNAATGAATAGTCTAGATGGGATATTTCCCTCCTTTTCAGATAGATTGTTTTACATAAATATCTTCCAAAATACTCTAAATCACTGAAAATTTTAGGTACGACTTTGTTCAATATGCAGACTTTGATAAATACTGTAGATATTTTAAAGTTACTCAAAAGAGGCTTACAGAATGACAGATTTTGCACATTTTTTACATTTGAAAGTTAAAATATGTATTTTATTAGGCACTAGTAATACTCTTTTATGCTGATTCAAGAGTTGGCTCTTTATAGATATTTTCTGAGTAAATCCCCACAGGTTCAAAAATATTTTTAACACATTCCTAGCTGGAAAAATGTCACAATATAAATATGTGACTTCTGTCCCTCTCCTGCGGACATGCATAAGTAAAGCAACTATTGAAAATAGTCTCTGATGCTTTCTAATTACGTAAAAACATTTGGTTGTAAAATATAATGTTTTGTCTACTGTAGGCAGATGAAAGCCTGAAACCTCTGGGATCCTCACATTTCTAACTACCTTTGTTGTCAGAGGAAATCTGTACTTTCAAGTCACCCTCCATATCAGCGTATGTGTTCTTCAAAGGTTTCTGTCTACCTTTTGAAGTACACTATCCATATCCAACACTAAGGCTTTTCTAAGTGGAGACTGGCAGCTGCAAAAATAGACTGTAAATCTAGTTTCAGCCAGACTGTAAGTAGATTTAAAGACAAATTTTAAAAACTCCTGAGAGCCTGTCTTGATTACTGTGCCAAGAATTTCTACCTTGACATTTTCACTCAGTAACTCCATTCCCTAGCGACCCAGAAACCTCTCTGCTTCTCATTACCTTCCCCTTAATGCTTCTTAAGAAAAAACAGCTCTGGATAAGAAGCCCCTGATGTATACTGCTTCCAGTGAAAGGCTGGAGCAAATGGTCAATACTTTATCTGTTGATAGGAATACAAGCATTCTTTTCACATGCTGCCATATTGATAGTAATAGAAGCAAGACAAAGACACTGTGCTTTACTCTTTAATTCTGTTATAGCAAATGACTGCTGTGAGCTGTGTTCTTCCATTCTTACCCGAAATGACCAGAAACTTGTTTTGTTATTCTTGTGAAACACACGTGAATATTTAGTCAGTAGCATCTTAAAGGTCCAAAACATTAAAACTGGTGAGACTAGAGAACACATCTACTTCTGTATCTTTAGATATCAAAATGCTTTACAAAGACAGTAGCCATAGCTACTCCATTAAAAAAAGTAAAAAATAAGGCTACACCACAGCAGTGTGAAACCTCTTCAAGGTTAAAGCTATCTCTGAGCTCATCAAGCACGTGAGTATGCGTAAGGAATAGAACCTTGGAACTCAGATGCCCAATGAGCTATCACATTAATGAATCCGCAGTAATTTTTAGCCCATGGCATCACAATTATTTCCTACAGCTGAAAGTTTTTTTATTTGAAACTCTCAATTCCTAGTCTTCTGAACCCAAACCTAGTAGTCATTGTCACACCTTTCTTTTTAGAGTATCTGGTATTCTAGAAATTATTTTGAGACACATTTTTCCTGTGTAGAAGAGGATGGCATTTTGTAATGCAAGTAAGGTTGGCCATGAATAGGAAAAACATATCATGACATCTGTCTTTAGCATTTTCCTAAAATGTATAATTATTCTGAGTTATATCACCATAATAGGTCTTCAAAGGAATGATGTCATATAACTCTGTGAAATTTGGGTCTCTGGATTTTTCAAAATTGAAAATAGGTAAGTGCCAGTGCTGGCAAAAGACTTGCTTTCTTCCTGGAAGAGTATTTATTTTTATTTATTTGAAGTAGCAAGAGAAAAGAAAGCACAAAAAGACACTCTGGATAATCCTGTAATACTTTCAAAACATACTTGGTGGTTGATGCAACATTGAAGTATTTTTTTGTTTTTCTAAAGTAATAAGAAATTATTACTTTTAATACCTCTGTCAGTGGTTTCAGACCATGTTTCTCATTCTTCCCTGATCAGTGTTTCAAAGGAACTGTTCCAGATCCCTTCTTTACCCTCAGTGATTCTCTTTTCAGGAATAAGGATCTAGTAGTGCTGTATGGCAGTGTAGGATTTATCTCAAAAATATCACCTAAATAAATCATTTACAGGAACTTTATTTTCCTGTTTATAATTTATGGTGAGATTTTAATGTAAATATGGAGAAAATAAGTCACTTTCTTTTTTTGTAATTTATGATTGTCATTATAGCATGGTTAGCATAGTGTTTAGATTATGTTTTTATTATTTAGATGGTCCAGAATGCCTTAACAGTGTTAATATTTGCATGTTGTTTTATTACTAGTGTCACAGTGCCTAAGAAGTGATACTGAAAATTAATTATTGATGAAGAAATTAATTACAATAAGATTCTCAGGAGTAACACTAACATCTGGCTTCATTCTTTACGATTTCCATTCTGATAGGGCTCCAACGTCTAATAAGATTAATCAGTGATATAAAATAAGCATTGTAATTTGTCCTGAGAGAAGAAACTGCTAGACTAGAACTGTCTTGTCTAAGTCTGCTTTGGAGTGTATTTATCATATTAAAATGTTGACAGTCATGTGGAGGTAAAATTGCTTTTCCCTTTAAAAAGATTATAGGATAAAAATACTAGTCCTGTGTCATGTTTCTATGAGGTTTGTTTGTGGGTTAGCAAGGAAAAAGCACTAAGTACGTGGAATTGTGAAGACAGAGTCTGAACCCTGAGCTCACTATCTCAAACTGTATGGCTTCTAAGCAATGCAGCTTCTCTCAGAAAGGGATCCAGTCTCTGCAAAATCTCAGCCCTTTTCCTCCACTCCTGCTACCCAGGGCTTACTTCAGGTCTTTGGTGCACTATCAGAGAGAAATGCTTCATTTCCATCCTTCTTTTTGTTCATTGCCCTTTCCTTTTACTATCTAATCTATATATGGTGACCAGTCCAGCACTTGTTTGGCCAGATTGAGTTAGTTATTTTAGGGCAGTAGTTGTGGAAATACAGCTGTCTACCAGGCCTTCTTTCCTTCAGAACCAGAGACTTCCAAGCTCATATCTTTAAAACTGGGTATATACATATACATACATATGTGTGGATAGCCTCCTGAGCTCAGCTGAGGAAGCAAGGTAGGAGCGGGGGAAGAAAACAACCTTAACCTTAACCATGTTGGGAGAGCTTGCTGTAAATAGGACAACTGATCTTACCAAACCCAAGAGAGCTGTGTTGAGCGCAGTTTGAGTGCCTTGTCCTGTAGCATGCAGAAATTCACGACTGGTTGGGATCTGAGCCTGTACACCCACACAATTTTGTATTGGTGGCTTACTGGGAAATAACAGAGCTGTGACCACACAGCTCTACATCTACACTAACAAACCAGGACATATCCTTCCTCTTCAATAAGTTTCAGCCAAACAGTGCTAACTTTAAGCATGTTTTGAGGCCAGATCTCTTGATAGTAGACAATTTAAAATGTTGAGTAACAAGCCTAAAATGATTTCTTGACTTAAGGGTAGGTTAAAAATGAAGTCCCTGTGGCAGAAAGTGCGCACATTTAGTAACTTAAGTAGCAATTGACCACAGAAATAGGGAATCTGACACTTTCCAGCATCTAGAATATCTATTGCTGGTACAGACTGTAATTAGGAGACTCTGTGAGGAGAAAGATTCAAGATACATGATCTATACATTCTCAGAAGAATGCCTCATAGAAAAATAGCAGAGATTTTAAATATCCTTTTTCTAGGCCATGTGTTGCAACACGGTCTGCAGGCCTGCTAGAAAATTTTGCTTATTCAGCATCTGGAGGTGTCAGCTTCAAAAATGATGTTTAAGCCCAGAGGCTTAGCGATTAGACCTCGATCCATTAAGATACTGTATTTAAGAGATCTTACACCCACTCCTTGCCCCCTTTCCCAGTGCTGTAGCAAGAAAAGTAACAGGACTCTCTCTAAGTAGCGTGCACCTTAATAGTATATCAAATCAAATGAGCCCAATTCTCACTTCCATGGAGTAAAATGGATTTAATATTTGCAGAATTCCTTTGCATTGCAATTAATTTTAGGATTTCCCTCATTTCTTTCTTAAAGTCTTCAGTTGCTCCTGGCTTTCTTCTGCATTTTATATTTAAGGCTTTATTATTGTTGTTGCTATTACTGTTTGGAAATTTTCCAATCCTCATTGATTGTTTTTGCATTGCACAGCAAAAAGGGGAATTCTGTTCCATTTCCACAAGAGATGCTGTATCACAGCTCATGAGCTGTATGTAATGTAATTCATGAACATGTCTGCCACAATTATTTTTCCTGAATTTTAAGCCCATTTGTCGAACAGTTTATAGGTGGCGGAGGGGAAAATTTAAAGTATTCATTTCACTGTTTTCTAATGGAATATTCAGGGTTATTACATTCAAAATCCTTTTTCATGCTGAAATTTCCTAAGCTTTTTATTTCAGAAATAGAAAAAAATATTCAACACAAAACTAATATTTTTTTCATTGCATTTAAATCACTTTTTTTCACAAACGAATAATTAATTTATACCTTAATTCATTCTGTAGCAATATATATAGGCAGAGCCACTGTATTCAGTACATCCCATTGTTACTATGTGCTAGAAATTTTTCATTTGAATGATTCTTAATCAACTGGTGAAAATGCACAGCAAGTGGTACTATTGAACTATCTCAGGAGGAATACAGAGATGATGAAAAAGACTTACCAATCAGCTGCTTCAGTCTACAAGTATAGCTTTATGGAAATACAGTATTTTTATAATTTATTTTGCCACAGTGCAGTCCCCCACAAAAACAAACGAGCAGAAAGTCTGCAGAGCTCATGTAGTTAGGATTAAGCAACTCATGAAGCTGTGCTGCTTGAGAACAGTACTGCCACTAAAAGATATTATCAGAAGATCACAGAATGACAGAACGGCTTGGATTGGAAGGGACCTTAAAGCCCGTCCAATTCCACTCCCCTGCTGTGGGCAGGGCTGCCCCCCACCAGCTCAGGCTGCCCAGGGCACCATCCAACCTGGCCTTGAGCGCCTCCAGGGAGGGGACAACACAGCTTCTCTGGGCAGCTGTGCCAGCGCCCCACCACCCTCTGAGCGAAGAATTTCCTCCCAACATCTAATCTAAATCTCCCCTCTTTTAGTTTGAAACTTTTTCACCTTGTTCACTATCAGACTGGGTAGAGTCAATCTCCAAATTTTTATAAGCTCCCCTTTTTTTCCACTTTCTTTCATGAAGATGCATCAGGACTTAACTTGTTAAAAAGCACAATCTATTTTAGACAGCACCAATGAAAATCTCCCAGTTTTGCTGGTTGTTTTCCTCTGACTTCTAAATCATCAGCTGTATGACAAGGTGGCTTCCAAGCTATGACTGAAACATTGTTCCTGAACATACCTGTTCAAAAGAATGTGCTGTGTTGCAGTGCTACAACTCTGACACAGTTTATATACCTGCATACCAATGTTAGATTTAACAGTGTGTGTCAGTATTTTTATAGAAGTGGCTAATAAAACTGTAAATATTGACAGCAATTATTCAATTTTCCTATAATTACTGAAATTAGGATCCTAAGTGGTGACAGCTATTATGAATACATGAAGAATACAAATGAATTAGAAAAATGTTTATTTTTGATTGGATTCTTTATGACTGTGTACTAGCCTCAATTAACTGCCCAGAGGAGGGCCACTAAGATGATCAGAGGGCTGGAGCACCTCTCCTATGAAGAAAGGTTGAGGGAACTGGGCTTGTTTAGCACGAAGAAGAGAAGGCTCCGGGGAGACCTCATTGTGGCCTTCCAGTATTTGAAGGGAGTATATAAACAGGAGGGGGAACGGCTGCTTATGAGGGTGGATAGTGATAGGACAAGGGGGAATGGTTTTAAACTGAGACAGGGGAGGTTTAGGTTAGATATTAGGAGGAATTTTTTCACTCGGAGAGTGGTGACACACTGGAACAGGTTGCCCAGAGAGGTTGTGGATGCCCCATCCCTGGAGGCACTCAAGGCCAGGCTGGATGTGGCTCTGGGCAGCCTGGTCTAGTGGTAGGCGACCCTGCTTGTGGCAGGGGGGTTGAAACTAGATGATCGTTACGGTCCTTTTCTACACAGGCCATTCTATGATTCTATGATTCAATGAACTACAATTTAGATGAATTTGACAATTGACAATAGTTACTTTTAAAGAATGACAGTAGATGTGTTTCAAAATAGTATTAGCAGAAGAGAGTAGTTGCATCCCCATTGCAAGCTCCATAATATAGGCCAAGCCAAAAATGCTGATGCCCCAAATCTGTTCATTATGAGAAACATTTCAAATCCTTTCTTCTGAAAAGCAGGTTGTAAATGCTATAATTGCAACAAAATCAGAACATTTACTAGGCAAAAATGTGCCATATTCTGTAAGGCTAAAATACAAATATTTTACTTTAATGACTATATTTCAACTAATACATTGAGGGAATGTACTGTATGTTGAAAAGCATTGTCTGTGGCTATTACCAGTGAACAGTAGATACTGTACTTGGACACGCTGATATTTTCACCTCCATCTTCTTGCATACCCTCTTCATTAGGAGAAGCAAGTACCTGTAACCCAGCTACAGGAGCAGGAACAAAACAGTCACTGAACTGTCAAGTCTTCAGTGGGTCACAGACAGGCACACAAAAAAAAGCACTTTAATCTCATCTGCATTTTCTGTCATCAAAATGGCCTTGGGTGAATAGATTGTGCTATAACTAATCCTATAAGTTAATANAAAGAAAGCAAAATTTCATGCAAAATTAAAGCTTCTTAGGTATGTATGTGAACACTTATAAAAGTGTTTGAAGCACACGTTGGGGAGGGAGAAATGTCTGTTCTGTGAGCTACAGTTCTAACAGGAGAAATCCACTTTTTCTGGTAGGACAGAGTAAGTAGAGAGCTACTTGGGAAGCTAGGACTATAAAATGAGGTGCGTTTGCTCTAACATCAAGTGTGGTCCTTAGTTTTCACATCCAGCATGTGTCTCTTCCTTGATCACTGTGAGCTCGAGTAGCAAATCCTTCTCATCTTAGACACTATAACTGTGATTTGGAGAATCTGCTTCAGTCCAGGAAGGAATTGTGTTCTTGATTTATAATATTCTCATTTCTCAGTGTGTTAGATTATGGCTTTTGCATCAATCGCTTTGCTGTCTAGACCAACTACTTGAAATGTTAAACTTGACTTTTAATGTAATTAGCGACAGAGCTGTGCTTTTTAATGTTAAAAGATTTCTTGGCTGCTTTTCCCAACTTTTGCTGCTCTCAGTGTTTAGAGCCTGCACTGAACCTGAAAGCCCATTACTGACTGTCATCAGCAAAATAAGATATCAAAAAATTGCTGATGTATCATTTACTGCAACTGGAAAACAATTAATAAACTGGTTTTATGTATTTAGTAATTAAAATTTAATTAATTCCTTATGGGTACACAGAAGGAGTAGCAACTCCTCCAACATATGTTTTACTTATTGTTTTAAGGGTCTTTGGAAATCATCATATGAGAACTAAAACATTCTCTTCATATGCTTCCCTTTTTCCTTCCAGCTAGCACATGAACTAAGAACTGAATCAGTAGAAATTATGCTCAGAGCTGATGGCTCATCTATTTCCTTTCTTTGGCTGCTTTTACAAGTAGGCAAAGAAGGTGCTGACTTAGCAGGTTTCAGAGCCAAGACTTTTTAAGACCAACTAGTGATTTGGAGTTCTTATGCTTTATATGCCTGGCTTGAAACACTATAGAGGCAATTGATTTTCAGGGGAATGGCACTCAGCACTTTGTAGAAATCCATGCCCTTTCTAGCACTTTCAGAATCATTGGTTTTAAAAATCTCAGCCCAGGTCTTTGATTTCAGGATCTAGCAGTAAAAATCCAGGTGCGTTTTTGCTCCAGTGCCTTGGAGGGTTCAGACTGCCAGAGCCATTTGGAGGACAGAGGTTCTCATCTATTTTCACCTTCCTACTCTTTTGTTTCCTGCACTATTTAGGAGCTGGGAGGAGCTAACATAGCTTTTGTTTCTCTAGATAAAAATAAAATCCTTCATTTGCTGCTTTGTATCTCTGGAATACTTTGAAGTTCAGTTTGAGGCCACAGGTTGTTTGGGTGGAAAACAGAATGAGAATATCTTGAATTTGTCAAATTTGTTATTTTGGATAGAATCATAGATGTATACAAAGAAATGGAGGAGTTATACTTTCTAACCAGTGCTCACTTTAAGTTCATGAGTCAGAGCGCACAAAAGATCGAAAGCAAGGCCACAAAACCAAAGACGTACTTATGTACACTCTTTTCTGTTATATAGGGATTCATCAAGCTGAGCAGGAATGAAAAGTATGCTCTTTCTGCCTTGTTTCCTGGGTCATCAAGAAACATATTTTTTGGCTTTTCTGGCTTTCAGGGAGACAGGGATACAAATGTCATCTGCAGTGTGGGAATTGTTGGGAGTAGATAAAGCCCTACCTGTTCATGTCCTAATACTCTGTATCCAAATGAAAGCACTGAGGGGAGAGAGCAGTTCATACAAAGGGATGAAACATTTTTCCAAATTAAAAATAAATAAATAAATAAATAAAGCCAAAAGAAATAATTTCACAAGCAGAAATGTCTCCATTTTTATGAGGGGGATTACTCTGTCGCTGCAGAACAGGATTTAGCCTGGACTGTGACAAGCAGAAGAAGCTGATACTGCTCTGAAACTGAGACTGAACAATGTGCTATCAATGGAATGAGATAAGAGAAAGCATCTTGTGGATATTTTTCTTCTGCAGATTAAAAAGAAATTGACCTTAAACCAGCAGATTAAACTCTTGACCTAAGATTGACAGCTGTATTCTGCAATCCGAAATTGAGTAATGAGATCCATACATTGTTCTGAGGGGGATACCCTATGATAGCACATAAAAACAAATTTAAAATTAATTTTATAGTTCTTCTAAACAATATTGTGGTGCAAAATGGGAGAAGAGATTGAGACCAGGCATAATCTAAGGTTATTACATCAATGATATCTGTAAAATTATGTGGATTCATAACCATTTTAAGAAGAGATGTGGTAGTTTAAGTGAACAAGTTGTGTGATCTATTCCTGTTCAAAATTTAAGGACAAATAGTTTTTCTGATTTGCTTTTCTCTCAAAATTATTATTATTATTATTATTTTTAACTGTAATTACTTCACCCACATGTGCAAATTTGGAAAGAATATCAGTGAAAAGAAAAGCAGGTGCAAAGCAATTCATTTTGCCAATTACTTATGCCAATTGACTCTATTTTTATTCCCTTATACTTTGAACATTCTTCCAAAGAGGAACCACTTGTGAGAGACATGAAGAAAGCATACAACCAGGACAAAGAACAACATTCAAGTCTCTGGTAACACTTCATAAATATTACTTTTCCCTCCACCTCTATCCTCTGCTGCCATTATAGAACCATTTTTTAGTATTTTAAGACTAGGTAATTCCCCTCTTTTTTTTTTTACATGAAGTATTTTCATTAAAATGTATATTTGAATAAAATTAATCCCTCTAATGTGAAATAATTTCATTTAAAATATAATATGATGAAACTTTAAGTGTCTAGAAAATGGATCAATGTTTTTCTAAGAATTTTGCTGATAATTCCATGCCACTGAGACTCAAGTAATGAAAGAGAAAGGAACAGGAAAAAGCAAGCAAACAGCAAATCCTGGAATAGCTTATTTTTCAACTGTAGTAAGTCTATTCTATTTAATTATCAAAGAAGCTGTTACTTTTGGACAATAATAAAACTAATATATGAAATTCACTGATTTTCCTCCAATATATTTATATTGATATATAGTTACTATTACTCACAATATGCTGTCCAGCTGGACTTCCAACATTTTGGCTTTTGTTGCACACCTGCTATCGTGGCAGTAAGTTCATAAGGAAAAAAAAAAAAATAAAAATAAAATAAAATAAAAAAAATTTAAACTTTCTGTGTCTGAAAAAAAATCACTGTAAAGNTTTAATGATTTCTGCCAACCTGAATTTCACAGTATATAAATTCTGCTTTGTAATAGATGGCTAGAATTGAATAGATATTTGGCTTTTAACCTCTAACCTCATCAGCATTAAGAAGTAACTGCCTGGCAATAAAAAACACACAAATGCCGCAGCTGCTTTCCTACTCTAAGGTGGACTAAAAATGTGTTTCAGTATAAAGGGACAAATGATAGTGTTACAAAAGCTACAGCATTCTGCAACAGCAGTGTTCATTTTCTGAGTGACTGATCCCTAGAGTTGTAGTAATAATTGAGTCTCCAAAAGATCTATATGTAACACAGTTGTCATAAATATACTGGTAGGTTCCTGTATAATCTATTTATCTTTGCCATAGTCAGCGTCATCGGCCAGCATCTGACCACTGTTTTATCCTACTGATACTGAATGCAGCAGAGAACAGGCTGAACAGACAGAGACAGAGGCTAAGGAGTATCACGTGTAGCTGGACTCCTTCTCCCTTTTCCCCTCAGTTGCATCATTTCTACCTTCTCTCAACATCATGAATCAGCATTTCTGGTAGGAGTGCTTTCTCTAGGCAAAAAGAAGCAGGAATGATTACATTTGCAACAAATGGAAATATACGTTTTATGCTCTCAGCAACTCTAAAACTTGGTCCTTCCTTTATCCATAGCATGTACTGTCTTTTATTCCCTTACCTAATCCTACTACACTTGTATTCACAAACACATATGTGGATGTACTTCTCAGCATCAAATCCTATTTCTGCTTTGCAGAATGAACAACTCACATGTATATTCTCCTTACTGTGTTTGTTTGAGACTATAGATTTAAGACTATAGGTTCCCCACCCACCTAGAGCAGGCTCTCATCCCCAGGTCACAAGCCTGTGCTGTTGATAATGTCACCTTCTGTGTGACAGGATGTTATTTGTTCATCTTCTAACCTTTCTCAGGCAGTTTTATTGCTGCCAATTCCAACTGGATTGCTACTCAGCTGTTTGCTGGCAATGCTTGACAGCAAGAGCTAATACTGTTATTCTTTATTACATAGCTGATTATCTCTGCTATAAAATCAATAAAATATGGGGCTATTGATTAAGAGGCCAGGCAATGGAGATATGAAGAACACCAATAGTACATTCCAAATGCACTTGGCTTAGATATTATTCTTCAATGTACATCCTCTTCTGAGTGATTTCTTTGCTTTATCATGGAAGGAACTGACTTAGATTTTATCCATCCTGAAATATAGTTATAGCAAAACTGTAAAATAAGAGAAACTCTAATGCAATTACATACTGATTTAATCCTATTCCCCACATGAAAATACGAAATTCTGAAAAGCAGCTTTCAGCTGTAATCTATGGGATTTATCTCCAAATGTGGAGGAGATACAATTAGGTGAGTAATCTTCATTTTGTCCATTGTGCTATTTAACTCGCAACAAGTCCTTTTTCTTCAAGCAGAACTCTTTTCATAGCTGTCACAGCAATACATAACAGATCTCATTTCCTAGCTTGACTTATTTTATACAGAATTTGTTGGTAATCAGACGTAGCTGTACACGCATAAGCTGCAGATCACTTGGCATGGTCATGTTGTGTCATGTTTTCAGCCAGCATAGACTGGAAATGGCTGGAGTGAAGGAGCAGTTCACATAGCTCTGCAGCCAGCTGAACCCCTGAGTTAGTGCTGATGGGCTCCTTGGAGAGCAAACCTCACCTGGCAGAAGATCAGGATTGGAAATACAAAGCAGAAAACAGAGAGGTGCTTTCCTCCTCTACAAAATAATGTTTCCAAGAACACCCGAGATTGATTTACTGAGAGATAAAGCATTTTGTAGGTTGCAAGTCCTGTAGAAGTGCTATACCAATAACCCTACTAGTTCAAATACCCCCCTAGTTCATAGTTTACTTTTAGGCAGCGCACCACTTTACATTTTAAAACAAAGAAAGAAAAAAATATCAGAAAGAAACGCAACCACAATTAAATTGCATAGGCTATTTTAAAATGCAGCACAAAAGATTAATAATCTGTTACTACTATTTCCCAGTTCTCTGAGATCTATGGCAATAAACAATCGGACACATCTTTATGTTTTGCTCAATATATGAAATTGCCAGTACTTAAGATTTTGTTATGCCCACAAAAGTTCTAGTCTAGTATACCAGCTGACTTTTTCCTAGGAAAGAAAATCTCTACAACTCAGAAGACAAGTGAAAAAAAAAAAATGAAATCACGTTTCTCTCATTCCTATGTTTCATAAATCAAGAGGCTGTATCTGTAAATACAAAATGAACAAGCAATTCTTACAAATATTGTTAGATTTACAGATGCAAAATTAGGCACTAAACATTTTGCTGAGAATTCAGAGCCAAGGAGCTGGCAAATGAAATAAGTTTTGGCTCATTCATTGTTGCAATGCTATCCCAGATTACATTTAACAGTTTTCTTGGGGTCCAAGTTCTTGTACACAGAGATCTGGTGTTTCAGATACCAATGATTCACATTCACATCAATAGTATGCATTCAGCCTAAGTGGTGAGGGACTTTCCATGACATATTCATCATAGGCAAAGTTCGTAAACAGGTTATTTACCTTGATATTGTGTGCATATTTCTAAATACTTTGGAGCTGATGTTATAAAGCTGTCTTCCATTTCAAGTGAAGGAGGACTGCTGTTTTGGAGATCCATAAGGCACCTCACTTAGTGCTGAAGGAATCTGCTGAGAAAAGCTTATAATGCAGGT
Organism: Pavo muticus; assembly: GCA_016647715.1. Taxonomy (NCBI): domain Eukaryota; kingdom Metazoa; phylum Chordata; class Aves; order Galliformes; family Phasianidae; genus Pavo; species Pavo muticus. The sequence goes on from JACDJE010000346.1 coordinate 573,577, forward strand.
GGAAGAGGCCACATATGTATCTGATTAAATCATGAGGTTTTGGACTAAGACTTTATGTAAAAATATGTTTGTATTATGGAAGCCAGATTATTTTAAATTCTTTTGGATTCCTTAAGAGACTATACAAACAACATTATTTATCAATTAGTTAATTTAGATTAGAGGTTCAGTAAACCAGGTACTGTTTGATCTTCACAGAGTGCATCATGGTGTATGAATATGATTAGATGAGTTTACTAGAGGAAGAACATACCATAACTAAATAATAGAGCAGGGACTGTCCTTTATATTTGTCAAGTCCTGTCCACATAGCTGAGATGTATCAGCCCAGACTCTTAAAGTGCTAGCATGATAAAAATGTTAATACAATATACTCTAGGACAGCGTGAAGATGTACCGAAAGTCACCTATTAAAAACATCCAGGTGGGCACCCAGCTGCTATGATACCTGTTTGGCTGCGGTGTGACCATTCAAGGCAATTGCCTTGGAGATAGCAAGGAGAATGAAGAGGGAATATCCCCTCACTTTACTGTGACTATGTCACCTACTGTGGCCAAGGTAAGATAAAAGATCCAGTGTGTATCTTTCCCCACATGCTTAGTATAAACAAAATCTAGCTCTGTTAGTCATATTCTCCTAAGGCTGTCTTTCACCAAGCTGACCTTTCAAACTCTTGTATGCATGAGATCAATCACTTTGATTTTGGAACACGCTTCACCCATTCATCCTCCCTGGAGAAACAGTACAGAATAATTGGAGAGAATTATCCAAACAAGCCAAACAGATGTTGTGGAAAGATTTCCTCCCACTCAGTCAACTTCTGTCTGAAACTTATCTTGTACTTATCGTAGATGTCCCTTCCCAATTGTCAAGCACGTTAATATACTACTTAGATATGTACCGTTCAACTAGTACTGGAGACTTTTTCCATATATTTTAGTGAGGGGATTAGAATAAGATTCAAATTTTCTTTGTTCATGCGCATGAAATTTGAGATAGAGACAGACAAAGCAGAACAAAAATCCAATTTTACCAGCAGACCACAGTTAAGTTGCAGACTTAAAGAACAAAGTTGAAATGACAGTGCTGCTATCCTTGAGCATAAATTTGTACTGTAAGTTAGTCCATTTTATATACAGGCATTGTTTCCATACTGAAGGAGTTTTGTAATAACGATTAAAAGGCATATTGGCCAGAAATAGCTAATAATGCTGTGCATAATGGGCAATTTAGCTCAGTAAATCCTGGCCTTTTTGATTTCCATGCGGAAGTACAGTGAACTTCAGCAAAGACAGTCTTTCCCAGCAGCATATGAGAGAGTTGTTGTTGCAATGTGCAGGAACAAAACAGTGCAGCAGCAGAGTGACTGTCCAGGCACATTCAAACTGAAGAGATGATGGATTGGCCCATTAGTGTTTAGTTTTGTTGCTGAGAAGTCAGAGTGTTGTGCTGCTTTGTGATGTGACCCTGGTTCATCACAGGATCTGTGCTGTGTCAGTGAACTAATTTGATATTCATTGTCTAACATTCTCCTGATATTACTTAACAGTCAGTGCTTTCTGGTATCAGACACCTGCTAGCAGTTTAAAACGTTGGGCTTATTAAAATCATAAATTCCCCTCACTCTTATATCCAGAATTTTTTTCTGCTGCCAAAATCTATGAATAATCGTACTCAGGCTGTTTCATAGCACTGATGTGAGAAAGGGTCATTTGTAGCGAAAAACCTAATTTCCTTTACAAAGCCAGTTTTACTACTAAAAATTGAACAATGGCCATCTAGTCATTGCTGAGGGCAGAAAGGTACATTAAAAAATGACATTCATTTTAAATAATTTACGTTCATATTTCATTGAGTTACAATGGCTTCTGCTGTCTTCAATGCCATCTATCCATCTATCTATCTATCTACGCACACACACTGATTAAACTTTCTTTCTGAAATAGATAAAAAGTTAAATAGACAAGACAGAGAGGGATTATTTTGTGTCCTGCTGCAAAATTTGAATCTTCACTGGAAATACAACAAAGCTAAGGATTTTCAGAGCTAGGATTTCGGTTTTCATACCTTTCAACTGTAGACATAAAAATTTAAGGGAAATCTCATCAGGTTTCTTATGTAGATCAAAGCTGAGTGAAATTTCTTATGCTATGATACTGCAGATACAAAATTTGGAAGACTTAAAAACAATTGCTTTATGACTCAGAAACATATTCTCCAAAATGAGCTTCTCAGCAGAGAGGAGCATGAGTAATTTCAGACCAAAGATAACAGCATAGGACCTATGCAGTACACTGTTTTTTCATATTCCAACATATAAAACAACTGTGTTAAAGTAATACTGAATGTCTGAAGAGGTCAAAATTTCTTCTTTCTAATCTTCTAATGTGACCTAATCTACAGTATGTGTTGATTTTCAGTTGTTCTCCTGGACTTCAGTGTAGACATAGTAGTCCAAGAAGCACTTCATAAAAATTCTTTTCTGGCAATAAGCATAAAATATTACATGATGCCATATAAAAGTACTATGGACTTTGCTGCAGTGTGATATTCCCAGCAAAGCAATTTATTCCAGGAAAAGAGCTGAGCTTCTTCCTTTATCTGAGATAACTTATTCAGAGTTAATTCAGGTTCCATCACAGAGCACTAAATCCTACCATGTACCAAGTGGGTATACCTACCACTTCTTAATTGTCCGCATACCTTCAAACAACTACAGATAACAACTTTGCAGACACCACTCACATAGGTAAGTCCTTCATTAAATATTTTGCATATACATTAATGTGCTACCTGCCTTAGACCTGCTACAATATCAAGGCTCAAAGTAAGTTAAGAACTGCATATTATTTTCCTTAGAAAATCTACATGCTTAATACTCTTCTGTTTTAGTTTCCAAATTATTTGACAACTGCTCATGAAGTACTTGTTTTCTTACTTTAAATTAGTGATATATATAAATCTAGCTGTCATCAATGTAAACGGCCTTCGCTTCCAGATTCTGTGGAGTCAGATTTAAGCTGGAAGACCAGTGAATGCACCAACTTAGAACATATTTACACTATTCTGTATTTTATCCTGGGTTGAGCTAAACTTCAGGAGAACATTTTCCAAGTACAGTCATGACCAAAACAAACTTGACTTCAGGAAATTAATTTAATTCATTGCCAATTAAAATTGGTTTTGATGAAGAGAGACAAAGATGCTGAAATAACACCTTCCCAGGCTCAATATCACTCTTTCATCCGTGGTTCCTCTTCTACCTCCCTGGACCCTGATCAGAGCATGGGACTGACATGGGTCAGTCCTTCACAGCTCCTCTCTACTCCTTCTTCTTCTTCTTCCTCACACTTTTGCCTTCATGGAGCATCAGCTCTCCATGGGCTGCAACTTCCTTCATGACTGCTCCTCAGCGGAAAGGAATCTGGCAGGTACTGGTGACAGCAGCAGTGTGCCCTTGCAGCCAAGAGGGCAAACCATATTTTAGGGCTCAGTAAACACAGAACAGCCAGCTAGAGAAAGACTTGATTCTCCTGCTATATTTAGTGTTGGTGCAGCCTCACATTGAATACTGAGTGCAGTTCTGGGCTTCACAATATATGTAGGTTGCTCTGAAAGTAATACCTCTTATTTATTTCCATGGAAACTACAACATAATCAAAGAGTACAATAACACTATTTGATAGAGCAAATTCTAGGCTAGGAAATATTACTTTTCAACATAGTCACCACCATTAGCTATGCATTTTTGACAACGACGAACAAGAACCTTCATGCTGTGCTTGCAGAAATCTGCATCAGCAAGAGTGACCCACTGTTGCTACTCCTGAAATGCACCACCCGCCACTTTACTGGTTCACATCCACTGTTTAGACTTCAGAAACATTCCGCAAGTGCCAGTGAATGTCAGTGGGTGCCATTTTTTTCCCATGAAGAAATTCAACTCCACATCTTTGCTTCAAACACACTTCCATGTCAGATACCATTTTGTCAGACTGCCCCTTTGCTGCCTTCTGTCTCACACAACAAAATGTAATGGGATATTGGTGAGAGGGCTCAAACTCTACTGCCATACCACTAACATCCGCCTCTGACATCATGGGACAACATAATAAAATAGGAGGCATTACTTTTGGAGCAGACCTTGTAAAAAAAACATGTTACTATCCTTGAAAGTATCCAGAGTAGGGCAATACAGCCAATAACAGGGCTGAAGGCCCATCCTGTGAGGAGAGGCTGAGGACATTTGGGCTGTCCAGGCTAGAGAAGAGGAGGCCAAGAGGTGCAGTCAGTGTTCTTTGCAACTACCTGAGGAAAGGGAGCGCACAGGGAGGTGCTAGACTCCTCTGCCTGGAACCAATGACAGAACATGTGGGAATGGCACAAAGTTGTGCCAGGGTAGGCTTAGACTACCATGGAGGTGGTCAGACACTGTAACAGGCTTCCTAGAGAAGTGGTTGATGCCCAGTGGCTGTCAGTGTTCAAGAGGCATATGGACAATACCCTCAATAACACACTTTAACTTTTGGCTAGTGATGAAGTGCTCAGGCTGGTCATCTTTGTAGGTACCTTTCAATAGAACAGTCCTATTCTATTCCAGGGTACATCCACCCATTATGGTGCGTTTGTCCATGCTCTGCAAAGGGACAACCCGCTTCACAGTGGTCTGTCCATGGGCTGTAGGGACATTTCTGCCCAGGAGCCAGCAGCCTCCTGCTCTCTGGGTGCTGCAGGACTGTTCCAAACCCCGTGCCCCTCACTCCTCCTTGCCAAGTGATGCATGCCTTCCTCTCCCAAGGCTGTCCCCAGGTGCCCCAGGGTGGCTGCTGGGCCCAACCCTGTTTTGGAGCAGTAGGAGTAGGAGGAGCTGGAATAGGCAGGTCCAGGCCCTGGTCTTGCCTCACACTGCAGCCTCACTGCCCCCTGACATCGAGGGGGCACCCGCATCCCATACACCACTCTATCTTCAGCCACTGGTCATAAGCTATATCTTAAGCACTGAAATAAGGGGCAATGAGAAGAGATGTTTTAAGAAGAAAATGAGATGTTTATGAAGAAAATGAGAAATGACTGTGAGAAGCACTTTTATTTCCAATTCAAAGCAGTATTTTTTTCTGAAATGTAAAATGGTTCTAATAAAAATGAAGAAGGAAGGCTTAAAGTAAAAAAAATGCTCCTAAAATAAAAACATTTCCAAGAATCTACAGCAAACCTTTATTGGATTTGATGGTATTTGAAGCAGTATGTCACACTATTAATTTTTGCTGTACATGGACAGGACATATTTTTCAAGCTCCGCAGAATCTCGAGAAGATGAAAACCTATTTTCCACCAACTTCTTCCAACAGAGTTTACATGTACTAATGCATGTCTTTTTTTCACTCCCTTTATAAATTGCTAAAAAATAATTGATAGCAGTTCTTCTGAAACCTTTTATTTGTGGCAATGCCATCCACATCCCAAGAGGTCTTCGGTCCTGGGGCTACCTGTGGCAGAGATGTGTCAGCCTGGCAGGAAGAACTTATCCGTGTTTGGGACCAGCACAGGCTGGGCCACAGCTTCAAGCACACATTTCCTCAGTATGTGACTACTGCAGGCAAAGGAGAGGAGCAAAAGAGATTTCCAGAGCACAGTAATATTTGTATGTATTTTGTAATGCTTTTAGATCCCTCTCTAGCTCATGAAGAGAGAGTACATTCTCTTTTCCTCTGTACCTAGTAAACTGGTGGTGGCTCACATCCTTTGCCAATAGTGATGTTACGGCTCTCTCCAATTAGGTTTCTAACATCTTCAGAAGTCATGGATACTGCTGGTTCCTCTCTCTGAAGGAGGTGAGCAAGTGAGAAAGCATGAAAGGGGATTTTACTTCAACTTCTTTAATAGCCTTCATGCTCATCAAAATAGTGCAAATGGGACACAATGAAGATGACCATTTTGCTACTGATAAAGAGGAACATGTCCACTCTAGAAGTAGGATTCTAGGCCAGTGAAGTATAACGGTGTCCCTAAAGACTGGTTCCTTTCCTATGATGCTTCAGTGTGTTTTGCATAGCTACATGCTAGCCATGAAATACACTTTACTTCAGAACATCTCTGTATGTTAGGATAACAAGACTGCTGGAAATATTTGTGCCAATCTATAGAGCATTAATCTTGCCCAGAAATCTTGATTGCTTTCTTTGTCAGTTATGAAATTAATAAGAAAAGTGAAGACTGGCTTTTCAGGCTGAAGTGAAGCCTTTAATTGGTGTGTCATGAAATCCTGTTCTCAGAATTATTTTATTTGGTTTAGATAAGAACAGAATCATATAGGTCAAAAATCAGCTGAAGGGCTATAAACCGTTGTGCCAAATGCAAAATAGAGAGTAAAGGGATTTTTCTTCTTGTATAACTCCAGAGTTCAAGTCCAGAGCAGCTATTTAAGTTCTAGGAAACTACTCATTAATAGACTTCAGGAAGGACACTAAATTAAGAAGTGATACTAAATTAAGGATACATTGTAAAGGAGCAAGAAGGAACATGCCAGGCCAAGGCTCTAACTCACGAAAGCGCTAACAAGGTGCCTACATCGGCCAGCTCTCACAGGCTTCAGTTTAAGCATATGCTTAAAGAAGTTGCATTGCTAAGGTTTTTTTTTCACTGCCCCTCAGCCTTCTGTGTCCTGTGGTCCCTTATGTGCTGCACATCCAAGGGGAGCAAAAGGGCAGTCTCAAAGACATCAGAGAACGGGGTAGCTGAGATTAGAGCTAATGCCAAATGCTTCTCCCCTCTCTCCCTCCTCTTCAAATCTGGCTGTTCCTGTACAGCAGTAGACTGCAACAGGCGTGGAGAAATGAGGCCAGCTGGAGCAAAATTGGCAAATGGGGTGGCATTTTCTCATGCGGAAAATACATTGGAACTTAATGATGCTTTTCAGAGCCAAGAAAATGCTGCAGCAGAAGGAGGATTGCTAAAGTGAAACTAAAAACCACGGTGAGGCAAGAGTGGTCAGAGTTGCCTTTTTTAAATAGTGGGCTCTTTGCAATGGGAAACATCACTTGTACAGAGCCAAACACAAAGCCAGCGCTTAAAATTAAACAATTGAAAGTCAAGTTTGGAAGTCTCTTCACAAAAGGTATGCTGTAAAACAGCTGATAACCTCAACAGTCTTGTGTGAGATGGGCACACAGGGTTTATTTTCTTTCCAAGACTGTTTCATGTGGGTGCAGAGGGCATGGTTTTGAGCTTATTGCGAATTGCATCTCAGTAATCAGGCTATGTGGGGCTGGATGGAAACTTGCTCCATGGACTCTGAATCTCCTCCAGGATAAGGAATAAATACTAAACTGCTTGCTGGCAAAGCAGAAAAGCAGCCTAAAATAAGTTGAACATTTGTCATTTTTGGATAGCATGATTGTGCAGAGTCTGATGATTGTAATACATCCTGAAAATCTCTGTGTTTACTAAATAGCTGGTATCCACCAGAGCCTAAGAAAACCTGGAGGTAAACTAAGTGTTTTCCTGGATATGCATGTCTGGAACTCCAGATGAGATAATGGCTGTCAGTCTAAATCACTAAGCACACCATCTTCATATTATCTCCTATCATCCTAATGTAGCTTAAGTACTTAGGAAGCTTGTTAGTGATGTAGTGGTTATTAGTGTAATCGAATTTAACATTCAGCTTTAGGTGACAATGTTACCCTGGTCTTAGTCCTTTTTTTGTTTTCAGGTTTCTGTGACAATTTGAGTTCTTTGACTTGATTGTTACCCAGTCACTACAGAACACTCTTCTTTTTACCCATCCCTAGACTCTGTAGCTCTTATTAGAACACACTAATATGGCAGTAATTGAATTTTTCTTGAAAAAGAAAAAAAAAACCCACCATGAGCATTCCTGTACCAAGGACCATCACAACCCTTAGAATATGTGAATTCTGATTTAATGTGGGACTCTCTACCTCTAAATACAAATGCCTTGATGGTATTGTATAGAAAAAAAAAGACAAACGTATTCCATTTTAGACCAGCTCAAAAAGGTGCAGTGCTGAATGCAAGCCAATATGGCCGGGAAGCTGAGACACAGCCTCTTACCTACTTATTCAGCCACTGGTTTACCAAAAGTAAGCAGCTTTTCTTGATCAAAAAGTGTAAGAGCTGTTTTACTACCACTTCATAGCAAGGGACATACTAGAAGAATGGTACACACAACCTTTCTCCATTTGTGCATATGTGCAAGGCCAGCAACAGCCTTGATCTCATGATTACAGTGGCTGACACAGAGCCTAACACAGAGCCTAATGTGTCATCTGTCTTGCAAATGCATATTATTTAAACAAAGTAGAAAACAGCCTACAGTCATTTGTCATGAGTTATAAGAAAAAAAGCCCAAGTTAGTCTGTGAGCAGTAAAATTAATGATGCCTGATGGGTTTTTATCTCAGTCTCTCTACTGTGATTTTCTGATTCCTGCTGAAGGATGAGCTCATACTCATGCCTTTTCCTCAGTAGGGATGCTGACTGCAGACAAGTAACATCTCTTGCCTCTATTCAGCCTCTTGTAGGAACTTAATGACTTAATATCATCTCCTTTGTCAGATTTGATCAAAATCAGACAGGATATTCTAAAGATATTTAAAAGCAGAGTAGCCATAGACACACATACATGGAATAATCACATAAATGTCATTTCCTGATTAAACCAGAATAAAAACAATCATCACTTTAAAAGACTGCATGTAATGTAAGATACACCTCATATGTCTCTGCTTGAAATCTAGGACTTGCAGAAAGATTTTCAGATATGTTTAGGTACCTTCCTAACTCTATTTCATTTCAGAATTCAGGATTCTATGCTCTCCAAGAATCTACTATCAAACATATTGAAATATTTAAAGCTTTGGAAGAAATTCTTGCTTGGATTGTAATTTTTTTTGAGACTTAAAGTATACGTTACAACATCCACTATAATTATAACTGAACAATCATAACTGTATCACATTATTTTGTTATAATTAAAACTTTAACTACTCCTACCAGTTAACTACTGGACAAGATGCAATTATTTTTGTTAATTATATCAAGGAAAAGTGTTTATTGTTCCTGTCTGAAACAGTGTCTTGTATATGGGCTAAACAGTGACTGAGATAGGCATCTGCAGCTGGACCTACCTTTGGAGGATGGGAGTGAATTCCTTCAAAGCAGTGGCAATGCTCAAGATTTCCCTCTGAATCCATTCAGTACATTTCATTAAGACCTCAGAAACTAGAACCAATTTTAGCTTTTATTTGAAATGATGTGTGTTTCCATTCCTCATAACTACCCCCAAAAAAACCTTACTTAAGGGAATTAGGAACATAGGAATTTGTCTTTGCTCTTTTTTTCAGCTGCTTTCGCTGTTTGAGGAGTTCCTAAATATTTTTATCTGGCACTACTTCATTCACCAGGAGCAGATGATGTTGTCATAATACCTGCCTAGAGACTGGAATAGATGTCATTCCTCATGACCAATTACACTGTCCTGCATTTATGGTGAGTTACACTCTCTGTTGCTTACAATGTCAGTCCATGTACCTATGAGCCATTTGTCATCCTCCCCTGGATGGTAAATATTCTAGGTAAATGCTCGCCAATAACTGTAGCATTGTCTCTCATGATGTAGCTCTAGAGGAAAAAAAAAAACAAAAAAAAAACAAGAAAAACAGAATTTCTGTGTTTTCACATCAGCTCCAGAAATTTACAGCACTGGTCATATGAAAGTTGATGTGTAGTGTACGAAGTGCTTTCTTCTGATTGAAGTGAGATTGATAACATGTTTCAGACATAATAACTGCTCTGAAGCCAGTGAGGCTATGCCAGTTTCTCTGTGGTTTAAAGGAAATTAAATGCAGCCCCATGCTCCCCAAGCCAGGCACCGTGATAGCACCTGGAGGCCTGGACTGCAGTCAGACTGCTATAGCACTAGGAATGTTCAAGCACACAATGTAGTATAGTCCTCTCAACACATAGAGCTTGATGCCTAAATGTAAATGCCATATTCACTTGTATTTTTCTTAGAAAAACAGTAGAATTAATGATGGGACTAATAACAATATATACAGAAACAGATTTAAGCTAAGTTTAATTTTGCGACCCAGAAAAATCTTCCCTGTCTAGAGGTTCTTAAAATATTGTCACATTCTAAAGAAAGCTTGAATATGCTGACACCAAATTGTGGGAAAAGTCATTGCTCCCATAAAATACAGAAAGTTGGCTCTTCATAACACTTTTAACAAAGAAGCAACAATGTGCGGTTTATGAGAAGTAATGTAAATTATACCTGCAACCCATTAAGCTCCCTTTTGTTAAGAAGCTCTGAAGTGCTGATACAGTTCTGGTATCAGCAAATCTGCCATGTTATTGCAGTTATTCATTGCCCACAGCAATTCAAGAGAAAATTAATTAGCATCACCCCACCATAAATCTCAACAGTATTAACTAAAATGCCAGTTCTGTAATCACTTTCCATTAAAGCCAAAAAATACTAATTAAAATTGATTTTTCCCTGTGCTTTGGTAAACTGCTGCCAGTACTTATACTCTCAGCGGTAATGCTGATGAAGGGAGACCTTTACTTAAGTGAATTTTGTATATTGTCTTATCCCCTTTATAAAGATAACAATGTGTGAAGGGATAAAGGCTTTAAGAGCAGAAGCTGACAGGTTCCATGAAAAAGGAGAAAAATGTGAAATCACTGGGGAATGTAACCTTATTAAAACTGTAATATCCTATATTTTCAATCTGGACTATCTCTGTCTTTCAGGCAAGTGCCTATTAATACACCTCAATCAATAAGTCATGGAAGATTCTTTTAATGAATATTTCTAGCCATTTAGTGATAATACTGAGTATAGATCAGCCAAATAATTTTGCCTCAGTATAGTCATCTTCTAAGGGTTTTTCTGTATGCTGGAAAATTAACATACTGCAAACCCATTCAGTTTAGTTCCAGCTTGTCCCTGCACACTTCAGGAGACATGAGAAAACTTAGTCTGTTTTAATGATTAACTTCCTCATTGTGCAGCACAATTCTCATTAAACAAAATGAAGTGAGAGTACTCTGAAAAGTATGTGTATATCAACTTGTGCTGTAGTTAAAGACCGGATCATGTTATTTAGACTGTCACGGTCAATCTCAGCCCTGAAGTTTACCAACATTTTCAATGCTGAATTTGCAAGATTATAACTTACCAACAGTGTGAAGTGAGGGTCTCTTTGTCTGAGTGACAGTCTGTTCTTAATGGCAAATAAAGAACAAATTTGCCTGCTGGACATTACTTTAACAGCCAGGCAATTAAGCAGCACCGGAACCTTTACATATACAGATTTATTCCACTTCCATAGCAGAGCAAGAGGCAGAAGCAGTAGTAGACAGTCTGTCTTAAGAATAAACATCCACTTCAGCAGTGGGTTTTACTGATATTTCTTGATACTAGAAAGCTGCTGAAATATGGCTATTAAGTATTTCTGCCCACTGTCTGCTGGCTGCAGACAATTAGCTGGATTTCAAGCTTTAGAAAGTAGAGGATATATGCATAGCCATGCTTCCATCGGATGAAAGGGGAGTGTATACTTAGTTTTCCAGTAAACCTTGGCCTACAGTGAACACTCTCCCTTTTCCATGACCCTACCTTACCCTCTGAACTTAATGGTTTCTTTATTTTTTCTTGCAGTTGGCCACTCAGCTGACTCAGTCCCTCACCTAAATCTGTGTTTGGCATCTCTTTCCCATCCCTGATACTCATTTTGATCACTTTAATCTCACTCTCACTTTCCAAACCCTCATCTCAGGCAGGTTCAGCACAGCCGGTTCAGCTCATGGCCCTATCTGAGCTTTCTCAGCCTATTCTTGCTCACTTGACAGATCCCTATCCTAATCTCACATTTGATTTTAGCTGCTTGTGGAGTGTCTCTCCTGGATCCTCCTCCTATATCCAAACTCCCAAAAATCCATGGTGATGTTTCCTTCTTCTCAAGGCCAGATTATTCTTGATGGGAGCTTCTTTTACTTGATCTGTTTCATTTATTCCTGCTCAGGTACTTCTTGATAGGTAGTCTACATCCTTCAGAAGTTTTCATCTTGGGTCCTCCTGCTATAACATTCATTGTCACCTCAAGGATGCCACACAATAACTACTTCCGCAAAGAGTTGCTCACACATCCACTCCCTACTGTTAAAGAAATAAAATTTTGCTCTCTATAAGTGTTTTGTCTGGAGCTGATTACCATGGGCACCCTACAAATGCTTCTGTTTTTCTCGGCTCAAAAAACTGAAAGGATATTGCTTGAAAATAACTTGTTTTCATGAGAAGTAAAAAAATGTAAAGGGTGTTGTCACTATTTCGTACGTCAAAACAAGAGTATGTAAAAATCAGCGTTATAATGAAAGATTAAATGTAATGAATGTAATAACATTTCTATTTGGTTCATCTTTTCACAACTTGTCTTCACCACTGCGTACAATATTCCGGATCCATTGTTCCTGTTTCAGTTTTACTAACTCAGATATACTGAAGATATAATCACAGCCTAGAATTAAATATAAAAGTGTCAATGCCGAGGATTTAATTATAACATACAGCAAACATAAAATATTTTTTTTCTGAAAATGATTCAGATAAATGCATAGAATAATAATAAGAAAAATCTGAGGTGCATTAGACAAGAAAGAGAGATTGCTTCAATTCCAATCCAGTGCATTTTCCAAATTTCCAATACTTGTAATGAAAAAAGGGTATATTTTCTTATAACTGTGCTATAAAGTGGGGATATAATCTCATCATGCAGCTGCTCCATTTGCCATCAATTATTTTGATGAAAGCAGGCTAAAGCTATGCAGTGATCAGCAACAGAGATTAAATAGACTTCAGTCCTGATTACAAATCTTCTCTTATCCATTTTACTGGCTACAGGGTACCTCTACTTTTTGTTATAGGACTGATAAAAAAAAACTTCATTGCTTCACATTTCAATTTTCAAGGATTTGTTACATTGTATTTTTTCCCATGCAATATTATTTCCTTTCAATAAATGTAGAAAGAACTAGAAAAGCTATTAGGGCTGATCAAAAATCCTTCTGAAAGGGGAATCCTTTCTCAAGCGCATTATATGAAACTATGAATAGTAAAGAAAATCGCTCAACCAGTTCTGCATCATTAAATTATCTTTCAGCAAGAGTGGATATGTCTTTACTATAGGCCTTACTATTTTTAAAATAACAGCTGATTCTACTGCTACTGCCTTGCACTGCCATTTCAGTTCTGCTTCAAAATTATAAAACCAGTCAGAGATTTCAGTCACTTCTTAGAAAAGTTTCTGGAACTTGAAACTTGTTAAGTAATTTACAAGTTATTAAGGAATTAAAGTAAAGGAAACTTGATGTGTCCAGAAACAACCTATTGCTCTGAAATGATGGCAGAAACAATAGTATGAAACTAAGAATGATCAAATAAAAATTTAATAGAAGTTAGAAGTTAAAAACTGTAATGAATGATGAACATGGTCATCATATCAAATTCATAGCTTTCTGTTAATGATATTCTGCTAATTGTATTGAAATAACTAATATTTCACACCACTCTAAACTCAGCTTTGCAATATTGATGTTAAAACCTCCAAGAAACTAACAAGTCAAGTTCTCAGACTGCACTGATGCAGTAAAGCTAAATAAAAATAAAGTAAAAACAACACTGTAAGAAATGTCAATACCTGTTTGCAGTCAAATTGATTTATTTCTGAATTAAAGTCCTGTATGGAATTTAAAAATTTTCTGTTTGATGACTACTCCCAGAATCCACATTGTCAGTCTGTAGGATATAGCAAAGAGCTAATACAGTTCACCAACAGTTAAAGCTGAATGCAAGGCAAATATTCTTTGACAGCAAACCTTGGCAATGAGGCCTAATTGAAAAAAAAGTATACTTGCACCCAAGTCTCTTGGTCTCTTTTCCTCATATTACATGAGTCTCCAACTATGACTCAGCAGTTACTGAATATGGCATTTTGAGGGCTGCTGCAAAAGCAATGCCTTCTATTTTTTTTATATTAACCCATAACATCAGAGGCGGATATTGGTGGTACTGTAGTAGAGACTGAACCTTCCCGCCAATATACCATTAAATTTCGTGACTGATGTCAGCAGAGGGACAGTCTAACAGAATGGTGTCTGACATGGAATAGTGTATGAAGCAAAGGTGTGTCACTGAATTCCTCCTTGCAGAAATATGGTACCCACTGACATTCATTAATGCTTGTTGAACGCTGTTGAAGACCAAACAGTGGTTATGAGCACAGTGAGGCAGTAGGCAGTGCGTTTCAGCAGTGGTAACACTGACATGAAAGACGAGCCACATTCCAGCCATGCACAACTGTCGCCACGAAATGAAGTGTCTCAATCAGCTCATCCATATGAATTGGCTAATGATAGTGACTATGCTGAAAAATAGATTTGTAGCTGAGAATTTGCTTTATTGAATAGTGTTATTGTGCTCTTTGCATATGTTTCCATGGAAATAAATAGGAGGCATTACTTTTAGGGTGACCTACATATTTCAATAGTTGCTTAACCATTAAAAATAAACATCCTTTCTTTATTTATTTATCTATTTATTTATTTTTTCGCAAAGCTTTGAGGCTGCATTTATACAATTAGATATTAAAAACACCCCAGTTTAAATCTATAAATCTCCAAATTCAATATCCGGAATACCATTTCTGTTCTGGTTAAAGCTGTAGTTGCACCTATACAAGTGGTTTTAACTGGCCTTGCAATTTAACACATCCTTAATAAAGTAATGATTATTTTTATTCTGTGTAGGTCCATGGATTGCAGCTGCTCAGAGCTGGGAAATGCTCTCCTGAATGAGTTCAACCATTTTGAAAAACCTCTTAGCATGAAAACAATACCAACCCACTGCCAAGAGCTTAAGTATCTGCTATTAACTCTTCCTCAGATTTGAAGGCACCCTTTATTTTGCACACAAAAGCTTTCCTAAAAAGAAATGGGACAAATTCACCTCAGGTGTCAGTTCATAGGCTTCATCAAGGATTGATTTTGTCAATGTGCCAAATAAAGTAATAGCTTTTCTAGTTCTGCCAGGATTTTGTGCTTCATTCCAAATACTCTGTAGTAATTTTAACCCTCAGTTGAAAAAAAAATCTCATTCCCATCTTGCTTGTACTTATTCTACAAGAAAGAACTGAGACATAAGGAAAGAAGTGAATTTATACCTAGAATTTTAGTTAAATATCCATGAGGAAGTTAAAATCTGGTGAAATATCAAAACTGCAACAGTCTTATTTATGCTTTTATGCATTTTCAGTAGAGCATTCAGTGATGGAATTATTTCATGTCACATTTCTCATTCTCTTTTATTCATCAGTGGAAGGAAATTGTATAAAATAAAATCAAAGAACTGTGTATTATTGGAGATTGTAAGGGTACATATCGTTCTGAAGAAATTCAGGCTACAAATGTGAGCTGTCCCTCTAAAAGTGTTTGAAAAGCTGGGTTCTTATTCTTTTTGTAGGACATACTCTTGAGAGAGGGATCTGTCAAACTGATGCCATAAATCGGTCAATCAGGAAACTCTCTAAGACTCAAGGTGGAGTGTTAGAAAGAAGGCATTCTTAACTACCAGGTCTAGATGTGTAAGAGATATGCTCCTCCTATCATGCGTAACTTGCACAAAAGGTCTTCAGCTTATATACATTCAGAGGTTTTCCTGGAGATACATACGTATTTAATACTTGCTTTCACAACGAACAGATCCAAAGCAGAACATCCCTTACCTACTCAATACAAAGACTTACAGAACCTCCCTAATCTGCTTGATACAAGGAGTATATCACTGTTATCTACTTGATAATAAAACAGACCCTTCCCACTATCTAAACAAACTACAGGGTTATCCATCAAGGGAATTACCAAGCTTAACATCGCTACAACTTGTATCAAAATGACAAACTGATTCTTGAATTGTGAATTTTACAAGTTGAATTTTGCAGGAGGCAACAAATGTTGTTGAGAAAAAAACACCCTTACAGATTTGTCATGTTTTCAGTATCAGAGTCTTCTTATATATGTATATATCACAGTTCTAAACTACACAAAAAAAGTATGATGCTAGACAAAGTCTTTCAAAATTGAATTGAATTTCTAAGACTATTAAAGACTATAGAAAATATTAATCTTAGTGCTGTGTAACATTGTAGTTACACAATACCAACTGTGAAAACTAAGTGGCTTTCAGGAAAGGTAATTTCAACATTATTTAAGTCCCCTCTGAGTCCTTCTCTTGACCCAGCCAGCATAAACCTTAATCATGCAGAGACCCAAACTCATCCATGGACTGTTCTTATCCAAATATGGAATAATTCTAGGGAAAAATCTCTTTTTGAGAGTCAGCCAGTAGAAGATTAGTAGTATGGTCTTAGTTTCCCTTTGCTACTTCTTGCATGTTGCATTTTTAGTAGGTTTTTATCCATTTTATGCTGTAGTCAGGGGCCTGACTCTCCTTTCAAGTGAAATGGCATTATCTAATGGCCATCAGAAAAAAAATGTTTCAAGAAATCGAGAATGATGAGAGGAAATGTCTACCCTCTGTCCACTGGCAGCTTAGGTCATATATCACTGCCAGTAATGCATTTTTGTTGCTGTGTCCTGGCCCAAATCCAGACTGTGCCAGGTCTAGAAGATTAGTTTTGATTAGATGATGTTATAGCTGGCCTTCAGTTGTTTTCCTTCTTGCCTATCCTTAGCAATCAAAATACATGATTGGTTTAAAAAAAAAAAACAAAAACAAACCACAGATCTTAGAAGGTTCATTGCGCAGTATTTCTATTTCTCTACTTCTATTTATATTTTCATGTGCATTTCAGTCAACCCTTCCTCAACAGTCACTAAGGCTAGAACTTTACATTACATTAAAAAGAGAGAGAGAGAAAAAAAAAACTTATCTGGTAACATGACTTCAGAAGTTATTCTTTAAGAAGAAACTTGACTGTAATTTGACTCAAGAAAAAATATTGAACATTTGTCTCATAGTTTGTATTTTCTAAAGCCTCTGAAAAACTTTTTGGAACTGCTTACAATCAGAAGCCTTGGTATGCTAGAGAAAAAGTTATTGTAGCATTTCTGGTTTGCTTGCAGAAAAATATATATATATATATATAACAAAAATGAATTTATTGCTATCAGATATCCAAATCAAATAAACTGGAGAAATCTAAAAAATAATGGGTGTCTTGTTCCTCTGATGGAAGCTCATCCTTTTATAAGTGTACTTTGACATTAATCAGCTTTGTCATGTCTACATTTTGCACAATCTTTATGACTCAAATCTTAAGATTAGAATGGAAATAAACTACAAAAAACTTTCAAGGATAGCCACAGAGGGTGAATGTTTGAATAAACAGATAACTGCTTGGTTACTAAAGCTCTCTGGTGAACTAGAGTTTTATCTACCTGTGAAAGCATTCAGAACATTACTTCTTGCTGCAAAGAGTATTTTCTCCCCCCAGTTTTTGGTTTAAAAACGTACATAAGAATGAGAAGAATAGCGAGTATGTTTGTTATGTTTTCTTGCAGCAGAAGGGGGAAGGTAAACTGGATTCAACTACTCAGAAGATTCACTCAACAGAAGAATGAGTCTCTTTGTCCTAAACAGTGTAGGCACAAGGGAAACTGTGTATGTAAAAATTCATGCCGTGAAATGACAGGAATAGCTGGAATGATAAGAATGGCCACCATGCAGTGAAGAAGAAGGAAAATATATGTGTCAGCAGCCACTCAAGCTATTAGTATGGAAGAAATAAATAAACTACTGCAAGTTCTGGAAAAAAAATCAAAATTAAATGAAAATACTCAGAGTAAACACAATGAGTCTAAGGGGTGGGTGTCCCTCAAAAAACACATTTTCAAGAGGTGTCTGTTAACCCTGATAAAATACCATTTTCCATAATGAAAATATTATTTCGGATGACACTAACTTGCTGTTTCACCCAAATGCCACAAGTGAGCAACCAATGTATTTCTCAGAAATTCAATCACAATCCTCTCTGTAGCTGTGAAGGAGTTTTTGATTTCACCCCAGTGACAAGAGCGGCACTTTCAGTAATCACTTGCTGGACTACGTTTGACAGCAGAATGCCACACAAGTCTGACCTCCCCCCCAGTCATGTTTGAAGCAAAGACCACAAAAGAACATAGCGGATCTTTCCCAATTGGTAGAAATTTGTTCGTTTGTTGCCTAAATAATATTTATTTAAAATTGTCCAAGCTTCTTTGAGTCTGAGCTTGAGAATTCTCTAGAAAATAGAGGGATATGTTCATTTATTTATTTAGAGGAAATGTACCTGAACCAGTAGCACGCTACAGTAATTGTAGAGATTTGGCACGGAAAACAGATATCTGAAAGTCAGCGAAGACCCCGTAGGTGCACTGTTTGTTCAAATTTGCTTTTTCTCTCTCTTACCTTGTCTCCATTGTATCTGCCTTTACAGCCTTTGTGGTCAGTCAGCACACCATCCTCAAGAGAGTCTCAGCACCTGAGCATAAAGTAGTGAGTCAAGCATGTGGTTTCAGAATAATTCCACATTCCCTGAATCCAATGAACCGTAGCCAACTATATCCTTAACTTAATTCCAGCATATTTTGGTGCACGGGAATATACCCTCACATTCAACTTGGCAGCTGAGCATGGAATAGTAGAATAATGGTGCTTTAGAGGATTGGGAATGGTGAATAAATGGTGCTAGAGCATGCAGAGATTTTTCTTCATATTTCAGTGAATAGAAATCTTTCATAACAATTTTGCATAAACGAATCGTTTAGATTATTAGGCTTTTCTTGCTCATTAGGTTTTGACCCTGAAAACCCTGAGACTGGAGGTGCTTAACTGCTTTCCTGCAGAGCCCAGAGCCCTTGCAAAAGATAAACCCGGGCTAACTTCAAATCCTTTTGTTACCTCTGTGTTTCATAAGCAAGGAGGTAGGCTCTTTGTAGCCTAATATCATTACCATGCTTTTCTTAGGTCAGT
Source organism: Pavo muticus (assembly GCA_016647715.1). Classification (NCBI taxonomy): domain Eukaryota; kingdom Metazoa; phylum Chordata; class Aves; order Galliformes; family Phasianidae; genus Pavo; species Pavo muticus. Next base: position 592,631 of record JACDJE010000346.1, read on the forward strand.
TTGGCAGAGATTCATTTCACTAACTTTAGACATCTAGAAATACACTACATATGAAAGAACACTAGTTATCTAGTTTCCCTTGAGAGCCTCCGGAAAAGCAGGAACCTCTCAGCAGCACTTCTACACATCTGTATCATGTACTTACCCTGGCAAGGGATGAATCACCTGCTGGAGGTGCATGTACCTCGACAATGATTCATTTCAGCCTGAATAAGCTGAAAAAATACCTTCAACCAGATGTTTCATTTTTGGACAAGCTCAAGTAAGTCTGATGAATCCCATCTGAAAGCACAAAGTAGTCTTTGCTGTTTATTTTGCTATATTTTAAGTCAGAGGAGAAAGAAATCTTACTTAGTAAGGCTGAGTTCAGCCATTGTCCCTGGTGGCTTCATTTTATGTACACGGAATATACTTGCCTGCTTATATGAATGGCACTGGTTATGAGGAAGATAATTCAGTGGCTCAGAGGGCATATATATCATGCCTTTATGCTGAAAACAATCTGAGATGGGACCTTGTAGCTGGCTTAGATGCTTGTAATGTCATTCAGTGAAATGCTTTATGCCATATGATCCCATGAATGTAGCTGAAATTTGTAAAGACAATCAAATTAGCTTATAATTGGTTTATTTTATTTTCCCATATTTTATGCCTTTGATGCCAGCCCCACTCCTTTATAACATCAGACCAAAGGATTTTCTTATGCATAAACATAGAATTTTTGGTAGCCATAATAGATATGTGCAATAGTAGCAGACATCACCAAAAATGTATGCATATTTCCATTGTACCCAAAAGACAAGAATCAGAATTTGCAAACAGTAAAATTTAAGTAAGCTGTGTAGCAGCAATTCCCTTTCTACTTGGTCTTAAATTAATGTGGATGGAGGTAAAACAAAACACAGCGCAAATGAGCACTTAAGGGACACACAAAAACAAGGGCTCCTGCTGAAACTATCTGTTGCTAAAGGAACTTGAGAGTTGAACATGAGACTCTGGACTTCACATTTAATTCATAAAGCATGCTACCACAAATATAGGCATTATTTCATTTTCATATAACACAAATGAAATGCAGCAATGTAACCACTGTAAAGAGTTCCTGCCAAACTTCTTACTAAACCAAGTGGAAAATTCCCACTATTTGAATGGCACAAGAATGAGTTTCTTGTGAGACTGAATTTCATTTCATTTAATACTACTTTTGCTTTTAGTGGTTTTATGCTTAGTTAATACACTAAGAGTCAAATCATGCAAGACAGAACAAAAGGATACAGCAGGAATCCACAGTGTAAGAGAACTGCATCTTTGGCTTCATGGCCTTCAGGAGAAGGCACCATTACTCCTCAATGAGCAAAAATGTTGTATGCATGGCTAGTTGGTTTGTCTGCCAAAATCTAAAAAAAAAAAAAATCCACACAATAGTTTGGTGTTTGCACTAAAAAACACAGACCTATAACATCCCATGCTCAAACTAAAGGATAAAGTTTCATAAGCAGTGAAGAATAGAAACTTTGAACCAGTTTCAACTCAGTCAAGTATAAATCGCAGTTGATGCTGAGTTTTAAAGTATTGGTTGTAAGAAGTTTTGTGAATGAAAGAGACTGTTAGGACAGGTCCTAAATCTTTTGCCTTTGTACACTGAAAATACTAATTTCTGAGAAATCTAAATTACATAGGTGCTTAATTTAGTCTTGTAAAAGATGTTCATATAAGGCAGGCTTTTGTAGTTATTTATATGTTTAAAGATAGAAGTGCTCTGCAGATTTTCAAATAGGCTTAAGTTGGTTGTCTAAATCTTTACGAAGTCAGAAACTTTCAGAGACCCAGGCTAATTGGTCTTGCTTCAAAACTGCAACTGCCAGTCTCTCAGAGCAGTACAATAGAAATAAAATGTCTTCAGCATAACAGAGAAATACTGTTTGGAACAAAGACAGAATCCAAGCACGACAGGAGTTGCAACGGCTGTTTGGAGAGATTTTTTATGAAATAGTGAAGAACAAGACCTTCTGGTGTATAACTGACGCAACTGTCAATTACATAAATTTTAATTTTTCCATTGAAATGGCCAGATTAGCAGAGGTACAAGTAGGGGCAGAGTCAGAGACAGTGACTACAAAGATAAGCCAAAGCAAATAGGAAATTTCCTTTCCAGCATTACTGTCAGAGAATATACATGCAGTGTTGTTCTCAGTGAAAGGCTGCTTCCATCTACCTGTTACTTGCAGAGCTGTGGATATGAGGTAGGCCCTTCCAGGTCCAACTTCTACCAGTTTAAAATATTCCTGTATGTCATAAGCTTTGGTAAAACACGCAGAAATAAAAGAACATACTCAGAAAATTTAGGCTGCCCAAGCCCATCCTACTTTTTGGATTCTGTGGCACAACCTTTAACCAAGACATAGCTGAGAAATGACTCAGTGATTAGCTTGTAGCAGCCTTCAGTCTCTCAGTCAGGCAGCCTCACACACCTCCCTAGGGAGCCATGGGTCTCCGTCAGTAGCAAGTTTTGTCTTTCTGGTTCTTTCCCAGAAGAGCTATCCTGTTCTTCAGGACACTTGCATTTGAATTGCCAAGTTTCTCTATTTCATGCACTTTTAGGACTGCAGTTGATATGAAATGATAAGACAACAGAAAAGGTGAAAGGCTGTGTATCCAAAATGCAGTTGGCAATTTGGTCATGTTAAATATAGAGTTCATACTTTTGGACAGAGCTCATAAATTCTGTAGGTAGTTGCCACAAATCATCACAGAGGCAGACTTGCTAAAAGAATAGTGCTCTGAAAGCAAAATACTAAGTTTACTTATAGTTAAGAGTTTTCCTTACTATGCAAATCAGGGGAGAAAGGGTTTGGGTTTGTTTGTTTTATCTTGAGGGTAATAAGGTTCCTCAGTATAAAGGAGTTCTGTACATATCTGGGCCTTGTACCAGTAGCAAATGAATTCACCCTAAGAGCCAGTGAAAGGCTACTTAAGCCTTCAGAATAGAAGCTCTTAAATGCTTTGCAGATAAGCTTTAAGTACCTTACAGATAAAACCAAAAGGAGAGGATAAAAAAAAAAAAAAAAAAAAAAAATTAGTAAGAAAAAGAGCTAGGAATGCAACGTATTTAAAATCTCTTGTCTCTCTAGCCACAATGCGTTAACAGGTTAATTACATTCAAGGCAGTGAAAATTGGTTTGTGATGACAGCTTGGTATATTTGCCACTAATGTGGACTATTTCTTCCACTCCTTATGAAGATCCTTTTAATGTATCTTTTCTCTTCTTTTCTGCAATGAGAATTACTGCAGAAAAATTGGTGCTTGCAATTTGCACATTTTTTATTGTCACTTCTATTCACCTAAAATTGAAGTGAGATGGCTGACACAGTGCAGGGTAGTTTCATATAATCAGCCAGCAAATCATTCAGATCATTCTCTCCAACCTATTTTTACCCAGAACTATTTTGTTTTGAACATATCTCTTTCACAATGCTTTCTCAAATAACTCCCTCACCCCATCACCCAAGGAAAGCAGCAGCATCAGAGTTATCAGATTTCTAATAAATTCTCACAGATCAGACCAAATAGAAAAGTGACAGTTCCTGTCATGTGCATATGCACGTGCAAATGGCTAGAAAAGTAAGTTAGGATGTGGGTTTATGAACCTACTCTGAAACAGAAGGTGCACAGACCTAGAGACTCAGGACTGGAAAGCCATTTGCACTGCCAACACACCCCTCACTCACAGGCAACAATTCAGCAGATATTCAGGCTATAAGAGCACCAGTCCTCAAATGATTTTTTACAACATCCTTGATGATGTAAACTGAAACATAATAAAACATAAACAGAAGATAAATATAAATAGAAGAAAACATAAGAGTTTATGAACAACTGCGTAGACAGTTGGAAGAGATCTGAACACACTCATGGTATCACTTATATTTCTGAAGTAGCGTTTCTTGGAGTCATCTGTTCTCCTTCACTTAGCAAATGAGACACACCAGAGTCTTAAGTCGAGCTAATCAAGCCCTTAGGCTATGCCTGTAATGGTAAATAAAGGCACAGGCTTGGGTTGAAGCTCTGACCTGCAGTTATCCAAAATGCTCACAGTTGCGTGCTCCTCAGCAGAGTTTCTGTCTTCATCACCTAACACTTTTACAGAGAGTCATGGGTATGCTTGCAGAAATACACACAGCAGGTGCTATTTCCAATATATGGTATAGAAGGGTGTCTACCTAATTTAGTTCGTCTACTGTCCTCCCACATTATGCCATTACAATTCGCACTTTCAATCCTTTTACTCACATTGTACTCTCACATTGTACCCCAGGGCAAACAATAAATACTCTCCAGTGTTATGCGCAACTCAGCCTTCACATTATTTCAGATACTTCAAACTGAAAAACATTATTATTCATTTGTCTTAAGGCCACAGAGCACCACGTGGAGCTAGAGATGTCTCAACAGCATGAATGCAGCCATGTCCTGCCACTGGGTTAAGGGACAGAGAATGGTCTCTGGCTTTTTTCAGTGCAAGAGTATGAGCAGTTTACTGTGTATTTCAGTCGGCTGTATGTAGTGCTGACTTCTCGGTTAGAGGACCAAGATTTTTTCCCATATTGTTTGAAAATCCCAGCCCCAAACTTGCAGTTGAGGAAAGCACTATATGGCTACAAAGCAAAAATTCTGTTATTGCAAACCATACTGTTGCAGCACCTACCTTTGCATGCCCAAAGCAAATTCCTGGCAGCAAGACTGAATTATGGTATATGATCAGTGTATTGAATTAATATTACCATTCTTTATTTCTGCAGAAATATTTGGATGTAGTTCTGTTTTAGCACAGTTCTCATCTTCTCAAGTCCATTCATTGACGAGTTATTCAATGACTTCATCATAACATGTCTGAACTGAGACCTCATAGTTTCATTATAAATCACTGTAAATTTTGGTATTTATATAGATGCTCCCATCTTTAATATTAATACTATTACATCATCCCATGCTGATATTCCCATCTTAAATATTTATGTCACTACACTATCTTCTTGTTAACTTCATTGAAGAGTGTAAGATTAACAAAAATTTGAGGACTGTGGTACTTGCCAAAATATTTACACCACCAGTGTGAGAATCTTCTTACAGAAAAGGATGTAGCAGTTGCCAACACTTTCAATGCCATGTGTTCACCATTTGAATTACAAGGAAATAGCCTTTATATATCTTTCTAGGGACCATTTCTTTCACTGGTCAGATAAGGCTGTAAAGGCACCAAAATGACTTTTTTCTGTACATGCCTCAGACGAACACCAGAAAATGTAACATTACCCATTGCTATGCTTGCATGAAACCATTAAACCTGAGAACCAGGGACGTTGCTGCTCATTTTGTGCCATTATAAATAACACGATTTTAATAGCTTCCTAAACATTATCTCAGATCTTAATTTTTTCTTGTAGGGAATGGGTAAGCTATGAATAATTTCAAATCTGGATTCAGTAAAATGTTATACTGCAATAGTCAGCATAACCAGAGTGGCAGGCAAGAAGGAAAGAATAAAATAATATCAGTAGGTTTCTTTAATTAAATCACCTCTTATGTTTTCCAGATGGGAGCAGGAGAGTAATTCCCACCTGGTTATAATTTTTACCTTTTCAGTATAATTTAAAAGAGTACAAAAATAATGTGTATCTCTCCAGACACATGTGCTGAAATGCAACTGTGAGATAATTCTAAACTCCAACTGAGAAAACAATTCATTTTCTGATAGACACTCTGAAACACTTCTAGGCTTAAGAACTATGTGTAAGTCATTGTTGAATTAGTATTTAAAGTAGGGTGATAATTATCAATTGTAACTGTAATTGTAAATAAAATATAAGCATCATTCGTGTACAATATTGAGAGTATTGTGGACTATACTCCTCAAGAGTCAGATAATTTGCAACTGGAAAACCTCTTCCATGGAAACCTGCTGCAGTCAATTTGCCTGCAATTGAAAATTAATTGTATAGGCAGTTGGTAACATCTGACAAAGGTTTGGCTTAATTATCTGAGTTCTGCCTTTTCTACTCCTTGGGTTTTTTAAAAAAATCATATCCCAAGAAGAGGTAAAAATTTAAAGAAAGTATGATAGATCTCCAAATTTCTGATCTTCCTCAAAGGAAGACTGACATCAAACAATTACAAATTTCTTAAGAGTACATTCCAAGGGGAGAAAATGAGCAATAGAAGTCCAAGATATTATAAGGCCAGTTCTGTGTTAAATAAATTTGTATTGAGGTCTTTGTGGTAGTTAAGTAGCATCAAGCAAATTCCCAAGGTTACAACTTCATTTTTGTTTGCCACACTGGTTTTCAGCTTTTCTTACTTATCAGCTGAGGTTTACCAAAATATACCAGTCATGATCTACATTCAAACCCAATTCTCAGTTGAGACATTCAGAGGTAATGAGGCCATCAAAATGCACAGCATTGATCAGATCTCCACAGGACAGAGAAAGTCCAAACTAAGCCAATAGACTTCAGATAGAGGCCTAGGGAAGAGGAATGATGATGAAAAATGAATCAATCTTATGTTAGTGCAGTGCACAGGAGGATACCATATAAGAGGTTGATGGTTACCAAGTTATAAGTAAAAGCAAGAAACTTTTTGCTGCACTTGGCTGGTAGGGAAGAAGAGACCTGCCCAAGTCAAGGATTGCAACTGAAAGCATACCTGCTTTTTCATCCCAAATGGAACAGAAAAGAAGGCCCACTTACTTGGGTACTTCTATCTGTGTTAGTTTTTTTTTTTTTGAGGACATCAATACTAGATATTGTAAAGAATATTACAACCCCAAAGCCTTTTTGTGGATCTCACTATCTTTGATTATGTTAACGATGCCTAAAATAGCTACTATTATGTTAACGAGTGAGTAAAACTGATAATCATATATTGTAAAAAAAAAATCATAGTAGAAGGGCATATGGGGAAATTAATAAGTGAAACAGATGGCTGTAATGTATATCAAAGTGAGTGACTTAAAGTAAAGTAAATAATTAAAGTAATAAAATCATCAGTGAAGTTTTTTCATTAAAATTCTAATTAAAATAAAGAGATGGTTCATGATCCTTAATCTTAAAAGTAATTAATAATTGTTGCCAAAATTGACTGAATAATTCTATTTATCAATGAGCCTCTACTATACATATGAAAGTGATGGAAAAAAATAAACCTTGGTGAGTCTGGTACTCTGTTTTTGAAAATCAGTGTGGTTGGACTCTACATTATCCTGTTATTTGAATCTAACCCAGTATTTCAACACATCTTTTAAGAAGTCAAATATCTGAACAACACTGAAAAAAGTCATGCTACAAAGTAATGATGAAAACAGAATTGCTGTAATAAAAACATAACTCTCAACAATATTTGTTCAAGAAATAGTAAATTCGTGGTGAAAAATGTGAATTACATATAGGTACACTGATCATGGACAAAAATTAGCATATAGCACATTACCCATCATGTGTCACACAGCAGTTACTCTGGCAGTTATTTCTGCTTTCATAACTGTGTTAGCTCTTAGTTTCAATAAAAGTCTTTAAATAGTAGCTATTTTAGGCATCCAACTGCTAAACAAAAATTTGGGTAATGTTTGAACTGAGTCCACAGCAACTGATGTGAATCCAGTAAGAAAGCAAAGGCAACAATTTTGGAGAAGGGCAAAAATAAAACGGAAATTATAGAGGACTCATGGCCAGGGGATAGTTTAAATGGAGAAGTGAGCCAACCTCACAGCTTGCTGCCAAGACCAATTTCAGAGTCAGACCAGCTCAGCTCTGTTTATCTAACCACACCATCACAGAATTAAGGGAAAGGAAGAAATGCTGATGGAGAACAGGTGGTGGCAGAGTGAAAAAAAATATTTTCAGAAATGTCAGTTGGAATTTGGGCAACACTGAACAGATCCTTACTAGACTTTCCAGCAGAGAATGTTGTTTTTTTTTTTTCCTGGATGTGTGTTTTTGGAGAATTGTTTAAATACCTGACAACTGAATCTTTTGAAACTTCTATGCATTATTCTGAAGCTCAAACATTTTCTATAACCCGGCATGAATAATGTGTGCATATTTAAAGGTCTCACATAGTGTTTATCTGATGAATTCAATGAACGTTAAATATCAAGAGGATTTTCATTGTGAAAATAGCCTACTCTTCCTTTTAGAAACTGATTCTGAGTAGACTGAAGTCTCTTTATTTATCTTTATTTCACAGAAGATTGTCCTCTCCTTATTTTCTACTAAATAAAAGCAGAAAGTATCTGAACAATATTGTGCCTTGGGGTAATAGTGACCCTTTTTTGGCCAAATCTCCCTTCCTTTCTTAAATAATTTTGCTGATGTGGTGGTATTTGTAGCACAAAGCTATTTTTATATCTAGAGGGAATCTGGAGAAACAATTTCATGTTATTGCTAGGAAGAGCTTTGTCTTTTCTCATTCCTATCACAAATGCCTAGCAGATGTGAGAGGATTTTTGCCTTGGAATATAAACGACAATGCTCCCCCTTACTTCATATGATAGTAAGAATGAAACCCAAAATACATGTTTACCGAATCCCACCTGCACCATACCCCCTTTCTGGTGTCATGCATGCCAAGGAGGTGACACCTTCAATTAGCACCTCAGTAGCACTCAGCCCCTGGCAGGCATGTGAGTGGGGAGGTGCTTCATATTTCATTTGCAGTTCTTTTTGTACTGCTGCTGAATTGTACCTCAGAAGCTGATACAGAATATGAGAATATTTTTGTGGTGTTTCCTTCCACTAAATCCCTTACACTGTTAATTGACAGTTAAACACAAGCAACTTTATATAGGTCTGCCTGCTTTTTCTTAAACCTGTATTAACTCAGATATGAATTCACTTTTAAGATATTGCTTTTCTGATTATAATAGAATAAGTGTTTAGCAACAGGTACAGAAAACCAAGATTTGGTGGGAAGAAAAACATCACACAGCAAGGGTGAAAGAAGCTGCAGCTTCACGGGAATTCAGTAACATTTACTTTCTGTGGTCAACTTTATTAAATATTATTTCAAATAACAAGACTCCTAAACAGTTCATTGTAAAGGTAGCTTTATCCCAGCACCATCTGTGAAACATCTTATCCTTACATATGTTTCCTCATATTTTCATTTCAACCTAATTAAAGATAAACGAGGACGAACTTATCAGTACTAGATAAGCATAAAAAAATGCAGCTGGGAGAACTAAGGGGGGAGATCAGGACGACTGTACACCTAACCAAGGATGTACAATGTCTTTGTAGAAACATGGTAAAATGTAAGTTCTGAGTACAAGAAGAAAATTTTAGCCATTTTTACCTTCATTAGGGACATAGTTCTCAAAGATATATGATATGATACCAACCAAGTCTTTGGGGTTGTGATAATCTGTTTTACCTGGGTGTGCAGTCACTAAAGCAGCAAGCAGGAAGAAGGTAACATATTCAGGCTGTAGTTCAACAGTACAATACTTCCCATTTGAAAATTCTTTATTCTGGATTAAAAACAGCTCAGTAATAGAAAAAAACTCTGATCCAATATAAAATCATTGTCATGACTTGTGTTTGCTCAAATATTTGTGTAAGTTTAGTGTACCACGAGGCTTCCTGTAAGGTGAGGTGCTGCCTGTGCAGCGCACTATAAATTTAGAACAAACCAGATATAGTTTGTCCTCCTGCATCTGTCATAGACAACCTGCTGTCTCCTTCTTCCTGCTGCACTCCTGCCCTTTTTGATTTTATTCCTTTCCATTTTCCTTCCCCAACCCCTTCACCTCACTTACCTGTCTCCAGTATTCAGCAGACCATTCCTTGAACCAATTCAACACAATTAAAAAAGTGTTCTTTTGGGGGGAAAGATGGAGATTTTGTATTGAATTCTTGCTACATTAATGAGATAAGCTGGTTAAAATAATGGAAATCTCAGCAAGATGTAGGATAAATGACATCTTTGGATGTAATTGATTCAAGCCTCCTCTTAGAGCTGGGTAACTTCGAAATCAGATCTGCTTGCATAAGACCATCCCTATTTGAGTTTTGAATGCCCCCAAAGATGGAGATACTATAGCCTCTCTGGGCACCTCATCCAGTGTTGACCACCTTCACAGTGATTTTTTTTCCATATGTCCACTTGGAATTTCTCCTATTGCAGCTTGTGACCACTGTCCCTTGCCCATTCAGCTTCTCACTTCTTAGAGAACACTGGCTGTCTTCCCTGCAATACCTCTTTCTACACTGAAGGAATATGACTGATAGAGATCATCTGCACAAAGCCTGGGGTAGAGCAAGGACATGGGATGAGGAAGTAGTTGTTTTCCACTTCAGCTATGCTTCACCCAACAGATTGATTCCATAGCAAAGGTGGTTCATGGTGAAAGAAAGAACAATACTAGCATGGCTTAAGTATTTATCATAAGTTGAAGCTGAACCAGAAATCACCAAACTTAAAAACAAGATCCTCAACTTTGGAACCAAGGGCGCACCTATTAAGAGAAGAGGTCTCTACCTGCACTGGCTTCAAAGAGTGTGCCCTATACAAAGCCAGAAAGATCTATCAGAATGGCTTGCAAAGCTATTTAATTGGGTCCATTAGAGTAAGTAATAGTTCTTATAAATTATTAGATTGTTTTTTATTGCAAGACTAATCATTACTAGCCTTATAACCTGTGCATGGCCCTTAAATTCTGTGTAGATATACTTTAAAAGCCAAATTCTCAAAGGTATTTAGGTATTTAATTCCCATCTGGGAGAGCTGTACAAGTTAGGCATCTAAAACGTTTTGAGCTAGAGAGGTAGATATTACTAAGAAGTTCAACTAAAGGGCTGCAGTCAGGATCTGTAGTTGATTTCCAGCATCAGAGATTGAGGGAGGTGGAAGCAGACGGGAACACTATTTGATAAACAGAAGCCGGTGAAATGCACTTGCTGGAAAAGCTCAGGATTTTTTTCCTGGTAAACGTATTAAATGTAGCAATAACATGAGATATTGTCCAGTATATGTGCATTTTAGAAAAAAAAAAATGTAAAAGTGGAGGGGGAGGGAGGAACTGTGGGTTGCTTTTCAATATGTGTTTATCCCAAAGCCCAGCATTTTACTGCTGGAAATGACTAAAGCTCTAGCAAGGGTGATGGCAGTTCAAGAGGAAGGAAGCAAAGGTACACAAAGGAGAGAAAAGCCTCACATCTGCTCTTGATTTTTTCACTCCTGTTCAGGAAGAAAGAATCTCAAAACACTGGAACACCATCCCTGTTCTAGAGATGTCCTTCCTTTAACTGGCAAAGGAGAAACTGTCTAGAAGCTCCAGCTTGGCTCAGGCTGATATGGGCAAACCATTTTACCTTATTTGTATGCTACAGCAACATTGTAAATGAGTCTGTAAAATGGGTCTGGGACTAGGGAGGCTGAATGTGCCCCAGTGGATCAGCTCTGACATCTGCCTGATCAAGAATCCTAATCCTAGCAGTGAGCAGCACCAGGCATGTTGGAGGAAAGTGAGATTGCCGAGGGAGGTCAGTGCATGGCATTTTCATATGTATATCATAGAATCATAGAATTATAGAATCACAGAATCACAGAATCATAGAACAGCTTGGGTTGGAAAGGACCTCATAGACCATCTAGTTCCAACCTCCATGCTGCAGGCAGGGATGCCAACCACTAAATCAGGCACTAGATCAGGTTGCTCAAGGCCCCAAACAGCAGGGCCTTGAACACTTCCAGGAATGGGGCATCCACATCTTCTCTGGACAGCATGTGCCAGTGCCTCACTACCAACACAGTGAAAAATTTCTTCCTGACATCTAATCTAAAACTCTCCTTTTTTAGTTTAAAATCCTTCCCCCTTGTCCTATCACTGTCTACCCATGTAGAAAGCTGATTTCCCTCCTGTTTATAAGCACTCTTTCAATACTGAAATGCTGCATTCATGTCTCCCTGGAGCCTTCTCCAAACAAAACAAACCCAGCTCCCTCAGCCTGTCTTCACTGGAGAGGCACTCCAGCCTGCTGATCATCTTCATGGCCTCCTTTGGACCTGCTCCAACATCTCCACGTCCTTCTTGTGCTGGAGGCCCCAGGCCTGGACACAATTCTCAAGATAGGGCCTTACAAGAGTATTCTTACAGAGTAGAGGGGAACAATCCCCTCCTCGCTGCTGGCCACCCTTCTTTTGATGCAGTCTGGGATACAGTTGGCCTTCCGGGCTGCAAGCACACACTGCTGGCTTATGTCCAGCTTTTTGGAAAAGAGCAGGATCTCCAAATCCTTCTTGGCAAGTTTGCTCTCAGTGATTTCTTCTCCCAGTCTGTACACATATCTGGGATTGCCCCAGCCCAAGTGAGCACCTTGCACATGGCCTTGTTGAACCTAATTCAGTCCACAAGGGCCCACTTTTCAAGCCTGTCCAGGTCCCTCTGGATGGCAGCTCTCCTTTCTATTGTGTCAACTGCATCACACAGCTTGCTGCCATTAGCAAACTTGCCAAGCATGCACTCGACCCCATCATCTCTCATGATAAAGACATTAAAGAGCAGTATTACACCTCTCTGTAGAAGAAGGTTTACTGTGCTTTTGGATTTGTTTTTTTGTTTTGTTTTGTTTTGTTTTGTTTTGTTTTGTTTTGTTTTGTTTTGTTTTGTTTTTAACGTGTAACAATATTGGAGACACACAGGAGGGGTTTTCCCCAAAGGTGCGCTTTTAAAACCTCCTAGATAGCAATTTGCAGAAATACATCAACTTAATACAGGAGAAAACCCCATATCTGAGCATGCTTGATTTATAAACACAAATCAACCTAAATCAGCCACATCGGCCCCATCACTCACCAGGTGTATCATACTTGGTTTATCATATAACCCCGCATTGCATCCTGAGCAAAATTTCCCACCCCTGGGAGCAGAAATGAGCCTTCTCTCCACCCCGGAAGGCGGCCGCCGTCTCAGCAGCCCAGGAGCCGCGAGGTGCTGCTGCCCTCCTGCGGGCGGACGGCGATGCTGCGCTCCCCGGCTGCTGGGCGGGGGGCCGCTCGGAGAACCTGCGAAAGAAGCATTTCATTCCTAAATTTTCCGCGCAGAACAAATCGAATCCGGAAAGTGCTCTCTGCTTTACTGTGGCTGCTCTGTGCATAACAACATGATGTTGCAATACACCCACACAATACGTTGGTTCGTTATTAAATATATGTTTTAACAGCATTTCTGTCTTTGAAACGTTTCGAATTGTTTGACAGCCTCAATAACAACTAACTTACTTCACAGTATCCTTTCAAATGATGTTGCCTATTTCTGCAAGTTTGTTTAGAGGAACAACAATGCCCATCTTTTCTGTAGGTAACTGACCTATTAAGGTGTCAGAGACTGATTCACAGTGCCGACATCTCCTCCCCAAATATTTTAGTTCTGGGAACATCTACACCTTTGTAATTCAAATGTTCATATTACTTCTAATGTGAGAATCATATCACAACACTTGTGGCTTCAGAAAACTTTTCTTTTTCCTTCCCCTTTTCCCTTTTCCCCTTTTTCCCTTTCCCTTTCCTTTCCTATGTTTGTAGTTCCTGCTTCTGGAGGAGGAATAACAGTTCTGAAGTAGTGCGTGAACCTTTTCCTGGGCTGGTCATTGGAAACAAAGCCAGAAAATCTTCCTCTTGAGCTGTTTCTAGGCCAAAAGTGTCTGGGTTGTAACCAGTTAGTTGCAACCTTATCTTGGTTTTAAATTTCATGCAAATAAACCAATGTAGTACTAGACACAGGAGATCCACATTGTTTTTAGACTCACCTCTGGCTGGGATGTCTTGAGGAGCTAAACCAACTGATAAAAGCCGAAGGGCCAGATCTCTCTGGTGCTTTCTTTATCATCGTTTTTAAAAAAGATAGAAATGCATACCTGATCTTTTTCTTCCTTACTTTTCAAGGAGTCACTGCTGTTTTAAGATCCCAACTCTGCAAATAGAGTAATTCACATAGTCCATACTGGACTACAAGTAAAGCTGTGCAGCGTTAAGTGGGTTAGCCTACAGCCTTGCTCTCAGTATAAATGTTGGACAAAATTGATCCAACTCTTCCGTATCTCCATTTCTGTGTGTGAAACCATAAGCTTCACTTATCTCCCCATTCACAGGGAAGTTGCAAGATTACAGAATCAAAGAATGGTTTGGGTTGGAAGGGAACTCAAAGCCCACCCACTCCAACACCTGCCATGGGCAGGGCTGCCCCCCACCAGCTCAGGCTGCCCAGGGCCCCATCCAACCTGGCCTTGAGCGCCTCCAGGGATGGGGCACCAGAGCTTCTCTGGGCAGCTGTGCCAGCACCTCACAACCATCCCAGTGAAAAATATAAGGACATTAAAACTGTGAATTTGACAATATTTAAGGTCACTGACATAGATACCAATGGTGCAAATTCACAGAATATCCTATCCTTCTGTGTGAAATGTTGAAGTCTGGAATGTGACTCTGCACTGCTTAGCACATGTTCCTGCGCATTGCAGAGGAAGAAATAACAGGTACAATTAATATTCATTGGTCATTAATATATAATGTTAAGAGATTTCTCAGGTTATTCTGTTAACTGAATAAACTGAATCCCTTTACATTAAAATAAGTAAGTTAGCAGAAGTGAATTGCTATGGTGCCAAAGAACTAATTAAATAAAATCTATTTTCTCACAGGAGTGAAATGAGTAACCAGCTTTGTTATCCATGCAATCACTAGAGGGCAGAGCACAAGTTGCAAAGCACAGAAGAGGATTAATAGAGTCAACAGCACTGCTTGGATATTACATGCTTTGGAAGTCATCACTGTGGATTTTAAGTTATATTTTTATAAGTTGTATTTTTTCTTACTATTTTCTTACTGTTATCCAGTGCTGAATGAACAAACCCCATGTGCATGCTTAAAATGAAAGAAATTAAGGATTAAACTGTTCCTATTGATAGTACTGATGATTTGGTTGAAGAATTATTGATCAGATTAAATACTGATTACTGAATGAATTAGGTTTAAATGACTGTTTTAAATCACAGAGTTAAGTTTGATCATTTTTTTAACTGATCAATTGGAACTCATTTATGGTTGTGCTGATTTATAGTATTTACAAAACATTTAAACAGAGATTACTAAATGTGCACTTTAAAAAATAAAAATAAACCCCACATGTAACTGAAAAGAAATAATCCTCCTGAAAGGTATAGGAAGACTGAAACAATTATTTCAGACTACCAGGCTACCTAACCTATATGCAGGTTGTTATATAAATTCATACACGCTGGCAGCTCTGCAGAGAAGATTGAGTGTAGTAAATATTGAAATAAAGGGAAATAATATACCCTAATTTAACAGATCAACTTTGCCTTTTCCTCATTTTCTCTATAAAAATATGACTTCCTCAAGTGATTTTTAAGAGACTTGTAAAATACTGACAAGCTTTGAGAGATCAAAATTCAAAGGTGTTTGTTCTTTTGGGTTTTTGCTTTTGTTTGTTTCCTTTTTTATTTAAAATATGTTTCTAGTAACATTGACTTGAACAATACTAGTCTTGTGGGAAAAAGGCATCATAGGTAAAGTTATGAATAATAGCCACTTGTTTTCTAAGGGATCTAAGTTAACCAAAACCATACTATACCTTTCCTTTTAAAGCTCCTGAATGAAATGTTCACTTTATTTTCTTAGAACTCTGCATGTTTCAATTATGTATATATGGGATGAGGGCTTCTGATTAACAACAGCAAAAATACACCTTAGAAGATCACAGATGGTTTGTGATAGCATGGAAATCTGCAGTCATTTATTAATCTGTTCTGCTGTAACACACTGACTTGTTTATTTCAAACCTGATTGCACCACTTTGCATATACACAGGTGCGACTCCAAAAATATATATCGAAATTGTAGGTGAAAACCACAAACATCAGTCCTGGTTCTCTAAAGTCTGGACATCACATTTTGATAAAGCCCAAGGTAGAAGGAAAGAAGTAACTGACAAAGCTGAGTTTCAAGTTGTCAATCCTCTGAAACTCAGGCAAAAACCCAACCCCAAGGAATCAAGAGCTGTGAGTTCTGCAATAGAACACATAGACAGATATATCCAGACTCAGCCAAGCATCTTCTGAATGCACCTACACTTACAAACAACAGCACTCTCACTACCTCAAGTCTGGTCTTTAGAAAATGTGTGTAGCTCCATCCATGTTTTTACACAGCCCAGCCAGATGGTGACAGTTCTGTATGAGACTGTGAGCAGTGTTAAACACATTTGGAACACAAGACCTACAGTTTTCCAATCAGGATTTGGGTTCTAAACTCCACAGTGCACTTAAAATACTACTATATATTTTCAGACAAAAAAACTATATGAAGAACTTCGCTCTGTTACATAGTGCTATTTAGAATTATGATGTGAAAAATCCTGACAGATCATGCCAGGGTGAAAGTCCTGTCTTTCTATGTAATACCAACTGTCCTACAAGTGATGCTGCCTCTCAGCATTTTTGGGGCTGGAAAGAACAAACGCAGAACTGAAATTGTTTTAGGAGGTGGGCTTAAGTGGTTAATGGATAAGGTGAGAAAGCAAGTGCCATATTTCACAACCAGATTAGTGGCCTGCCTACAACCTTCTGCTTTGCTTTTGCTTCTGTTTTTTATTCTCTTTCATTAATTTCAAGTATAACTTCTTGTGTATATATATATATATATATATATATACAAAGCAATTATATATATATTCAAAGCAATTTGACACGAGCTACAAATCCAGGAATTCCTTGGATCGAAGGTTGAAGACAACTCATTAATCCATTTATCCATCCTCTGCAATGGCGACAGAGAAGAAGAATCGAAAATTATTCAGCATTTTGTATGATAGTCCAATCCTGTATGTTTGCACTTACAGGGTCTCATTAGATTAACTTCCATGTTCTCTGTCATCCTAGAACTCGTTGGTTGGCCAACCAATCTAGCTGCTAATACACTTGTAGCTTTGTCTATCATCAGAACACTCCATAAAACTCTTCTGTGTTTCTGTCTGGCTTTCTGATAGGGATTTCAATACACTTTATTATCTACACAACCACCCATTCTGTGGTTCAGCTGTTGCCTACATTATACAGAGAAGTGTGACAAAGATTAAATCTGACTTGCCTGATTTCAACAGTTTTCTTGAGAATCATAGAATCATCTTAGAATCATAGAATGGCCTGGGTTGAAAAGCATCATAATGATCATCTAGTTTCAACCCCCCTGCCACAGGCAGGGTCGCCAACCATAGACCAGGCTGCCCAGAGCCGCATCCAGCCTGGCCTTGAATGCCTCCAGGGATGGATGGGGCATCCATAACCTCTCTGGGCAACCTGTTCCAGTGTGTCATCACCCTCTGAGTGAAAAAATTCCTCCTAATATCTAACCTCCTGTCAGTTTAAAACCATTCCCCCTTGTCCTATCACTATCCACCCTTGTAAACAGCCGTTCCCCCTCCTGTTTATAAGCTCCCTTCAAGTATTGGAAGGCCACAATGAGGTCTCCCCAGAGCCTTCTCTTCTCCAAGCTAAACAAGCCCAGTTCTCTCAACCTCTCCTCACAGGAGAGGTGCTCCAGCCCTCTGATCATCTTAGTAGCCCTCCTCTGGACCCGCTCAAGAGCTCCACGTCCTTCCTGTACTGGGGGCCCCAGGCCTGGACGCAGTACTCCAGATGTGGCCTCACAATAGCCGAGTAGAGGGGGACAATCACCTGCCTCTCCCTGCTGGCCACCCCTTTTTTAATGCAGCCCAGAATACAGTTGGCCTTCCTGGCTGCAAGCGCACACTGCTGGCTCATGTCCAGCTTCTCATCTACCAGGACTCCCAAGTCCTTCTCTGCAGGGCTGCTCTCAAGGAGATCTTCCCCCAGTTTGTATAAATACCTGAGATTGCCCCGACCCAAGTGCAGCTCCCTGCACTTGGCCTTATTGAACCTCAATAGGTTTTCATGGGCTCACTTCTCCAGACCTGTCCAGATCCCTCTGGATGGCTTCCCTTCCTTCCAGTGTATTGACTGCACTGCTCAGCTTGGTGTCAGAAGAGGAATCAGCGTTCATTCCCAAAACAACCAATCATTAATCTGGAATTTACTTTCTACTAAGGCAGTACGCCAATACCACTTTTTCCCCTGCCTTTGTTGACCAAGTAATTATTAATTTCATCCACAGGAGGGCAGCAAGAAGCTGAAAATCCTGTATGATATATAGTCATGATGTTTCAGTGAGCTATTCAAATTTCTAATTTACATTGCAAGAGACAGTCCATTTAAAAATCTTATTTTCACTGTAAACCAATATGAGGAGTTCAAACCTTGTTCTCTCTCTCTTTTTTTTTTTTTTTTTTTTTTCTCAAATTTAAATTTATAAGAGAATAAATTTTAAAAAGCTGAGATGTTTTACTTTTTCCTTTCTTGACAGTTTATACTCTTGGGCATGCCACAGTCTGAGGTCATGGAGTCTCAGTCTTCCATATGGAATAGATACCCATGTTTTTCCTTCCATGTTGTTTTAACAACAGAAGAGATGCAATCAACACAATTAAGACTACACCACATTCAGATCAAAAGGCCAACAGAAGCACAGGAACCCAGGCCTGCCTTTTGCAAGGCATTAAGTCACATAAAATGGATCCTTGTAAGCTGCACAGCTTTAGCCTAGTCTGTTCCACTCCAGCATCAGATATTTTCTAGAGACACAATTTGAAATTGGGAGAAAAATTAAAATGTTCCCTGGGAAAAGCCTCAATCACTGAAAAGTACGTGGTTCATTGAAAAATAATAATAATAATAATAATAATCATCATCATCATCAATGTGAAATTCTTGAGGGCATCCATTATAGAAGGCATTTTTCAACATTATTCAGTTAACTGTACTTTGCAGAGGCTGAGTGATCCTTTGACCACTAATGTTTAGGTTTATTTTAATAAATGAGCATTCATAATCCCAATTCATACTGCTGTACTAACATCAAGGAAGAAACTGAGACATTATGGCATGCAGAGATAAAATGTTTAATCCATTCAGGATTATTAATGTCCTCAGTTACACAAATATGCTTTTTAAAGACAATTAGACTGGCAGGGGATTGTTCAAATGGTTTCCACCACACTTTTTATTTGCATCTAGTTACTTTGGCTTTGTACAGTATTTTTAATGAAAGAATTTTGGTTTTACTTGTTCTGATAAAGCCCTAATTCAGTCCA
Source organism: Pavo muticus (assembly GCA_016647715.1). Lineage (NCBI taxonomy): Eukaryota > Metazoa > Chordata > Aves > Galliformes > Phasianidae > Pavo > Pavo muticus. The sequence goes on from JACDJE010000346.1 coordinate 611,872, forward strand.
GCTCAGATTCTTACCAATCACACCTCTCATTTCTCTCAGCAAGTTCAGGCGAAGTAATTTATAGTAATACTTAAAAGGGTCCCAGTGACTTTTCAGAACCAAAATCCACATTCTGAATATTTCTGAGTGCTATCAAATCTCTTATTCAATCAGTAAGTGTACAAGTGAGATCGGGCTACGGCTTGAATATTGTTCCACATTATCCAACTGAGCATTGTGTGAATTGCCATCAAAATAAGATGTCTACATAAAGAAGAGCTATGGAAATTGAGCTGTATTTGTCATACTGCTGCTATAGTCTGAGCTTCTACTTGATTGCAGAGTTTCAGGAAAGGCTCAAGCAGTATTGATTCCTCTGCTTGAACACGAGAGACTTGTTTCTTACAGCTTTGTCTTTCACATCTCATGTCTTAAAGTCCACACTGGCTCTATTCTGAATTGTGGTCAGCACAGCAGAAACTTCAACATATTAATTCTCCCAACATGGGAACTGCTTAACATGTGGTGGCCAGAGCCACCCTACAGGACAATGCAGCGACTGTATGTTTTGTTTTCATTTAAGTAGTGTGCCAGTCCCTGACTCTGGCTCACTGCACACTTTTGTAAACTATTTTCTTGCCCTTCTGACATTCAGGATCAATTTTGCTAAATAACCTCACTAAAGGTCTTGGCTTTAAAAACCTGTCAGGAAAAAAAAAAAAGAAAAAAAAATACTGTGATATGCAGCAGGAGCATCTGAATTTCCCATTCCTTAAGCTAAATTGACACAGAGGCACTGAAGGGACAGAATTTATTTCTTAGGAACATGTCCATAACTCATAATTCATTTTGTAGATGCTGACACTGAAATTCCACTTTGCAATCATTGCTGGCACTTTATATCCAAGCATCTGACTTATTCATCAGTGGATTCAGTCACCTTGTAGTAACTGATTTATTTTTCCATTATCCTATACACAAGCAAATAACATCATCTTTAAGTTTGCCCCTGCACTAGAAAAAATGTAGCAATAAACATTTTAGAATGTGTTTTCTGACTGGTGATGACTGAGCCTGTGTCCCAGCATAACTGCCAAGCCAGGAGGGAGCACTTATTTACTGTGCTTGGCCTGATGTTTCTCAGTTTAGACAGCAGCATTTGAAGTTGCATTGTCAGTGGAAAATACAATAAGCTTAAGTCCAAAAGTACTGATCCCTGTTAATGAGTCCACAAGGATGTCAAACATAGTTTGTCCAGCCCTCAAGTGCACACTCTGACATATCTAAAAGAGGGTATTTCATCAAAGAACCCATCTGAAGTCACCATGGGGCTTTACTAACACAGTGTCAGTGCTTAGCTGCAAGTATGCAGGAGCTGCCACATCAGATGACACAAGTGGTCTGTCTGGCCCAACAGCATGTCTCTGGCAGGACCTGGCACTAGAGAACTCCAACACATCTCTGCAGTGGATATTACAAACAACTTAAATGATTCTATAACTCTAACTTCTACAGCAAGAGTTTCTTCTCAAATTCAAGTATATGGTGATTTCTGCACTAATGTATGACTTTGCACATCTCACATAAAGAAGGAGTTTGGGGCTTGCTTCTACTTCTACTCTCCTTTAATGTAACTTGTGAATGTCTTCATTATTCTTCTGATAAAAGTATTTTATTCTCCTGTTTTTAAGCAAGTTGTATAAGAACCTGGGTATTATTAATTTTTTTGACAAGTTCCATACAACTTGTGTCTGTGTGCTTTGTGTTTCCTATTTCTGAGCTATTACGTTTTATTTTAGGGCTGATCTATATCTATATACTTTAAGTATCCCATCTACCACCCTTTATTGTACAGTATGCCTCTTTTAAGATTTCTAGTACCTGCTTACTGTGTAGTCTAATTCATTCTAACATATTTATTCTCTCTCACACTGTAAAAATTGTGTGTTGATCATTTGCTACATTTGTCAGTATTGTTTTAGTTTGAAGATTCTGAGTGTGGGTTTTGATTTTTGTTTTGTTTTGGAGGTAGTGATGGGTTTTTTTACTCTTTTGACAACTTGACTTATGATGTCATAAGCAGAAATGACGAAGTCCATGGAGCTATATAAAGAGCTAACTTACTGAGGGAGATGAATTTCACGCGTAAGCTGATCTGAACGAAAGCTGCATAACTTGTCTTCACTGACATACTTACTGTTTTCTTCTCAACATGATGGTCATTTTTTTTTACTCTCCATTCCTCAGCCCAGTTAAAAACAATGGAATTTTGCAGTTCAGGAGAGACTGGATTTCACAGTTCGGGTGCAGAAGCTGCTGATTCCCATAAGTAACAAAGAAAGTACATTATTTATCTCTCTCTTACAACCACAGAAACTGGAACATCAACTGTGCTTCAAGAGATTATCCATTAAGATAATCTAGGTTCAGGAGGTATGAATCCATACAATTTATTGGCACCTGAATGAAATATTGCATATATTGAAATCCAGTTCTGTTTCACATTGTCATTTATGAGCTGGATGTTGTAGCACAGTGCAACACTCACAAATTTGCAGATGACATAAAATGGGGAGGAGCAGCTGATACACCAATGGGGTGTGTTGCCATCCAGACCTCAGCAGGTTGGAGAAACAGGCTGACAGGAACCTCATGAAGGTCACCATGGAGCCTGCACTGGGGAAGGGACAACTCCATGCACCAACATATGCTGGGTGCCATCCAGTTGAAAAGCAGAAATGAACCTGGGGATCCCGGTTGATGTCAAGCTGCATATGAGCCAAAAGTGTGTCCCCACCACTTAGTATACCACAAGGGCACGCTAATGATATCCTGGGCTGCATTAGGCAAGGCATTGTCAGCAGTTTGAAGGAGGTGAGTTTTCTTTCTCCTCAGGTCACTCTCAGACTACTGGTTTTAGTGCTGGGCTCTCCAACATCCAATGTAGGGCCACCAAGATGATGAAGCAACTGGAGCACCTCAATTATGAGGAAAGGCTGTGAGAGCTGGAGAGTCTCAGCATGGAGAAGAGGAGGCTCAGGGGAGCCTTAGCAGTCTACATAAATACCTGAAGTGAGGATGCAAAGAGGACCGAGCCAGACTTTTCAGTGGTTCCCAGTATGAACCAGTGGGCACAAACTGAAATACAGGAGGTTTCCTCTTAACACAGGAAGTTCTTCTATACTGTGTGGACAACAGAGCACTGGCTCAGGTTGCCCAGAGAAGCTGTCTTGTCTTTCTCCTTGGAGACAAACAAAAGCTGCCTGGGCATGGTCCTGGGCAACCTGTTCTGTGGTAGAAATTCCTCAATCACAGGATGGTGAGGTACTGGAACAGGCTGCCCAGAGAAGTTGTGGATGCCCCAGTCCCCAGAGGCATTCAAGGCCAGGTTTGATGGGTTCCTGAGCAGTCTGAGCAGCTGTGGTTGGCAACTCTGCCCAAGACAGGGGGTTGGGACTAGATGATCTTTGAGGTCCCTTCCAACCCAACCCATTCTATGATTCTATGAGAATCTATGATTCTACCCTGCTTGGGCAGTCCCCCTGAACCATTCTTTAATACAAATAAAATTTACACTCAATAGCCTTTTGAAGCACTGGGATACCTAGTTCCATTGGCAATTGTGCCTGGAGTTGCCTAAGGTGTGGCAGCATTGTGCATATAAGCATCCCAGACTAAATGAGCCAGAGGCCTGGATTTTCACTCCTGTCAACTGCAGAGCCAAACGTAAGGTGATGATCTCACAGCACAACTACAGCATTATTACACTGATGCAACAGAGAATATCAAAGGACAGAAACTGATCTTTTTCCTGTGCAGGGAAGTGTTCTGATACCAAACTGTCTCACTTCATTGGGACAGATACAAATTCACAGCCTCTCAGTAGGAGGAGGAACATAATCCTAGCTTTTGTTACTGTGATGAGAATTTTAAACACTGAGCTACTGGGTTAAAAAAAAAAATCATCATATCTCTCTCTTTACATGTTCTTTATTAACAGTCTCTTCTTCATCAGAGTCTTGGAGATAGCTTAAAGAAGAATCAAACTTGTGAAACCCAGAATAAATTAAGTCCAAGGCAAGAGCATACTCACTTGTTTTTAGTATTTCCTACAGTAATTTCCTGCTCGTTCATCAGTAACATCTTGAGTGTCTACTTCTCTTCTACATATCATAGAGGAAGCCCATGCTCCCGACTCAGGACTGACTTGTCTGGGAGATGCCAGATGCACTCAAGGCCACACATTGCACTACCAAGTGTTGTACAGCCAGATGCCCTTCTGTATTTCTAGCTTTTAACTTGTTTGCAGTATAATAATAATGATAATGACAGTAATAATGATGATGTGGAGGAAGATAATAATAATAATACAAAGAAGTCAGATTTTATTAGAGCAATCAATATTGTAGAAAAAAAAAACGGTCAAAATCCCAGGCACATAAGCTTTCGCTTTCTAATATATTCCTTGTCCTTACAAACCTTGCCAACTATGTTCTTTCCAATGGTGCAGTCTCATCAGAAGATTTGAAATAGATAAAAAAGAGAGAGAGAGAGAGAGAGAGAGAGAAAGAATCTCTTTTAAGTACATCTGGCACAGAGCAGTTCTCTCTTAGCACCTAGGATTACCACAGCTCTTGGTCATTCCTGGATGCCATGACATATCTCTTCTTACAAGATCTGATATTCAAAAGAAAACACTTTGCTGTTGCTCTTAGGTATACAGTAGTTAATGCTTTTTACAGAGATCTTACATTTATCCCCAAAGTAATTGCCGTTAGCGGTTGTATATATTACTGGATGTTAACTCACCGTGCAGAAATAATGTAGCTGGATGTCTGAAATGTAATTTAGTTATGTCAACAGCAAGTGAACAATGTTCAGCTCTAACAGCAGTAATGTTCTGCACATACTACACAGTATAAAATAACTCTACAGATATCTGGATCAAACTCCAATTGTATCTGCATCATTTTGGCGGGGGGGATGAAGACATACTTGCACCAGAAAAGTGAAAGCAGATGATTCAGAGTCCTCTGTTAGATGACTAGTAACAAACAAATTAACAATGTCTACGTATGTATCATTGCATTTTCACCCTTTGAATGATTCTGAGGGAACATTTGCATCCAAGACAAGATCCTTGCTTGAATGACAATTTATCCCCCCTGGAATCAAATGAGGCTATTTTATATAAGTATAGAAATTAATTAAATACCTCTCTCTGCCAAGGGACTTTGGGCTTAGGCCTGCTGCTGTTGAGCTCATTGGGCAGACAGAGCCCATTGTCCTGTCCTTGTAGAAGATTATGGACCACATCTATGGTCCCACAGAAGGCTTATCATCGGTACAAAAACCTAAATGCTCTGATAAATTATTTTTGTTTCTGCACAGGCCTAACATTACAAACACTTCTAATGCTGTTCCCAACGTTGGAGCAAAATCCTGCACTCAGATTTGTGGGCTATGTGATCATGCTGCAGTTCTGTGAAGAGAGTTTATCCTCAATACATTTTTTTTTCTCCTCTCACTATTTCAGTGGGAGGAAACAGCAATTTATCTGCTTCAAATTCAAAAGAGAAAAAAGCAATTACAAAAATTATAGTAATTGAGGCATTCAGTTGCACTTCAAAGGATATTCTTTCTTTAACATCCTTGCCAAAATGTAGTTTTAGATTTCCTAACAATATGCCCTCCCGCCTACGTCATCAGTCTTCTTGAAAAATGAATCTTTTAGAAATTATTATGGGCTGATTATGAAGTCACTGAAATCAAATGATACAAATCAATGACTGTTGAATTCATACTTCTTGATTTTAAAAAATTGGCAAGGGGTTACAGAAAATTAAGTCCGTATTACTGATGTTAATGAAAGCATCTTTGAGCTTCCTGAGTACCCAGGGCCTGAAGAGAAATTTCACTAAAATCATGGGGGATTCTTCCTTAATTTTTATGATTTAATGCAGTAATTTATTGTCCACAGGTTTTATGGGAATAGTGCTTCTATTAAGCCACATTTTCTCCAGAAATGTGTCTTTTTCCTTTAAATCATCTCATCGTTATCATAACCTCAGTGCCTCCCCATTGCTCCTCAGTTCCCTGCACCAATTCACAGGGCAGGGGATCACTTGGCAGCAGAAGGGCACCAATTGCTGCCAAGCAGGATAGATAACAATGCTGTTCTCTTATGCTGTCCTCAGTGGGAGAATTAAAGTCTCTCTTCTGTTTGAGAACTGATTTTCACCAAACTAGGAGTAGCATGGTATATCCGAGACTTTTTTTCAATTTGGAGTAGGTGAATATTTTGAGAAGTCCCTTGATAATGATGATGATGATACAATAGAGTTTTAAATGTTATCTGCATATTTTCATTACCTGCCTCTTTCTCTAGTGTTGTACTACCCCGTCACTGGCCCTCTGAACCCCAAGATCAGTGGTGTCAGCATGGCTGGAGGACAAGTCATCAGCAACCTGACTCCTTTGCCAGCAGCAGTTTGGTGTTGACATTGCCTTCTTCACCTCTTAGGAAAAGCTTAAGGTCATTTTTTATGTTTGCTAACACACACACACAGTGTCCTGTGCTTCACTTCTCAAGGCCTGTTCTGTCGTACCAGGGCTGTGTCCTTGTGTTAGCCATAAATATCTTGCTCTGTGCAGAATAGCTGCTTGTTACTGCTATCTACATAAAATTACAGTCATACCATGCAAAGATAACCAAAGTGAAAGAACATAATTGTAGCCACCTGGTCATTTGGAAGATTGCTGTTACATCTAAATCCTGATGTAAAAACAAGAATCCAGGCAGGCCAGGACAAGCTGAAACAAAATTTGTCTGATAGGCCTCATCTCAGAGGCCTTGCAAAATCAGTAAAAATCCTTTGGCCAGTTACCAGCTGTAGCATTTCTACCGAAGTACAAGGATGCAGTACAATCACTGAGACCACTTTCCTTTAGAAAAACTGTGTAATGCCAAGAAAGACACACAGTGAATTGCCTGTTTTCTTTATAATAGTTCTGTATATCTTTCATGTGTACACTATTTCAGTGGAAAATCAAAACAAAATAAAACACAAAAACAATGAAAGAATCTAAAAGACACCTATGGGTAGGAAGCTAGCCTGAGTACAAATTAGAAAGGAATGACTAATGGAAGTCTCAGAGATATGGCAATATGACTGTAGAACAGCATGAAAAATTACTGCAGCCCTTCTTCTCACTTTTCCCTGTGGAAAAGTCCATTGTGATGCCATGTCAGCTGTGCTTCTTGGGTTTCACCTGAAGGTGCTGGTCCTTTGTTGCACCACAGTCTCACACAGCATCAGGGACTTCTCTTAGAAACCACATAGAACCACAGAACAGCTTGGTTTGGAAGGGACATTAAAGCATAACTAGTTCCAAGCCCCTGTCCAGGGAAGAGCTGCCACCCACCAGCTCAGGCTACCCAGGGCCCCATCCAACTTGGCCTTGAATGCTTCCAGTGATGGAGTACTCACAGCTTCTCTGGGCAGCCTGCATCAATGCCTCACCACCCTCTGAGCAAAGCAGTTTTCCCTAACATCTAACCTAAATCACTCCTCTTTTAGTTCAAAACCATCTTCCAGGGCCAACCTTCTTGGCTCACTCCATTCATGATAATATCCTAGATCCAATTTTCTCACCTTGGAAGTCAGGGCACTTGCCCCATCACTTCAGCACTAACTACAGCACACCCAACTGAAGCAGCCAGCAGTCTACTCTCTGGTCTCTCACTCACACTGCACACCTCAAGCTTTGTTTCCACCCTCAGACAGCTCGGATACTGGGGATGCACACTGCATGGGCTGCTTCAGGCCTTTCTGCTGGTCACCCACTGCACTGTCTGGCTCGTTGGGATTCCCTGCATTGTACAGCACCTGCAATAGTGCCAGGAGGGTATTAAAAGAGACTGCCCCGTCAAAGAGCCACTGTAACAAAGTGCTCCTGTGAGGTTCAGCCCTTGGGGAGACTTTGGGTCAGGAGGGTGCTGAAGTTGCATGCTATTAATTTCCTATTGATACCATTTCCATAATTGGAAGACAGATCTGCTGGCCCTTAATGCGGATTTTTGTGCTAATCCTTCCCAGAGACTGAAGCAGCTGTAGAGACACTGCAGGCAGGTGAGAGCAAAGGAGCTGTGATGAAAGATCTCTGGCATAAAGTCGCTGTGTATCCTTGGCATTCATATTATTTTCTACCAGGAACATCCTTCATAGCTAAGAAATAGGAAAGAAACATAGTTACGGAAAGGAGCTGTTGACTGTGAAACTACCGAAAATCAACAGAGATTGCTTTTCATGGTCTTTTGTGAGATATGAATAACATTTTGAGGCTTTCAGTACATCCAGAAGGTCCATTTCCAATGACAGCAAACTGCCCATCACTTTATGCACTCTGAAAACCTGATCTGTAAAACTGGTGAATTACCAATCAAAAGCAGTAATGCAGTAAAGAAGACAGGGAGTAGTAAGATCTTCCTTGTTTAAAGCAGAAAATGAAAAGTGTACTTGCTTTCAAGAAATGGTGATCCTCATACGGCATTAAGAATAACTTACCTCAAGCTCCATGGGGAGCAGATGGAAGGGATAATAACACTTAAGCTTTTGGAACACGTCCCCTGTGGGGCTGGTCTGCTGGAAAGATCTAGCTCATTATCTGCTGAAATGTAAATGTTATGTCATCACTACAGGAGAAAAGGAGTGAGCCTTTGTTTTAAAAGACAGGACCCCATATTTTCTCTAATCCAGCTGCATTAAAATTAGCTGCAGTCTTTATTCTCTGTTATAAATCTGTGCTCCAAGATCTAAGCTTCTATCAAAAATAACAGATAAGGTTTCTAAACCCCTAACGTGAAGAAAGTCTTCAGAACATCACCTTAACCTAAAGTGATATAATATTGCTCTTCTTCAGCAGCAAATATGATTTGAAAAAATAGACTCAATTTTCAGTTTTACTAAGGTTTTTCCACTCTACTGAGGTGCTACAAAGCTCCTCAGCAAAGAAGTGGGCTGCAAACAGAAAATTTCCTGTTTCGAGCTTGGCTTGCTGTTCTTCACTACCTTTGCCTCAGCCATCTGTGAGGGACAGACTAGACCTATGTCTGACACTCAAATGTGGTGCATGATGGCCATGCTTGCTTCCAGGGGTCCACAGGCCTTCATCTACAAATGGGAAGCATGAGACACATTGCTGTTAAGGCATCTTGTATATAATACATGAATTAAAATAAGTCCTGAGGTTTCTTCTTTCTTGCTCCCAGCTCTTTGCCTCTAAACCATTTACCACACTGTGTGCTTCAGCAGCTTCAGAAAAAAAGATTACATTGATCCAATGGCTTGTATCAGAAATTGTGTGGTGAGCACAACTAGAGAAGTAATCCTCCCCCTGTACTCGGCACTGGTGAAGCCCCCCCTCGAGTACTGCATTCAGTTTTGGACACCTCAGTACAGAAAATCCATCAGAAAATTACCTTCAGTGCATTTCAGGAACCACCTGGACCGTGCATGCCTGGCTGTGTTGCTTACCCAACAGATGTCTGGATAAGATGTTTTGCCCCTGCTCATTTTAAGCTCCAGAACAGCAGAAGATCACACCTCAATTTTATTTTAGGTAGTTCCATCCTCCCTAACCTCATTGTACCTGGCTCCAGCTGCTGGAGCTGCGCATCTGACCTGGCTCATCCTGAGCTTCTCTGCTGCGCCATCACACCTCTTCCAGTCCAACCTGCTGTACTTCCCTGCAGTGATCTCTGAATCTCTGACTGTAAACTCTGCTGACCTCCTGCTGTTCCTCATGTGCCCGCTTTGCTCTGCAGTGAGGTAGGGAAGGGCTTCAAGTCCTCAGCTACAAGTGCAGATGGGTGACAATGGAGATGGTTGAACCAGTACCAGGAGTGGGGTGAGGATGGGGTTGGACACTGGTCCTGTACGAGTCCCCCATCATGGCCACACACCTGAAGGACAGTCCTACAGAGAACGATCTTGCACAGCTGGAGCCCTACAGAAGGCTGAAGGCTCAGCCCAGGAGTGAGTGTCACTGAGGATATAGCCTCTCCAGCTGCTCTGCTAGCTTTTCCCTGGTCAAGGGGCTGACAAGGTCCTGGTGTCACACTGGAGCTTTCTTCTATCTCTCCCATGGTCCCTCAGAGCATCCCCTGCTCCATCCTGCCCTGCCCCATGCTGGGCTCGTTGGGAAATGGCCAAGTTGACCCTAGGAGTGGTGTTCTATCCTCATGCGCTCTCACTTCACTTTTGTCACTGAAGAATCAGCACTTGAACTCAGACTTAAGGATTTCTCTGGGTGATCCCACTGGTGCTGAAATAGGATCTTGGAGTTGCTCCAGGATGTGCCCCATAAAGCCCAGGCCAATTTCCCACTACTTTCTACAGCCCTGGGCTTTTTGTCACCAGCCCTTGCTCAAACCACTGCAGGTGGGGATTTCTGCACACCTTGAAACAGGAGCATTTCTACTGACTTGATGGAGACTTTCTCTTATTGTTCTGGGGGAAAAAAAAGGAAAATGCTGTTGGCAAGTTCTGGTGGGCGTGATGGCATACACAGGGTCACCCTGTGCAGGATAGAACAGTAACTGCTCCTGGGTCACAGCTGAGCCCTGTGCTGTGTGTGCTGCAGGACTGGGGGCAAACAGAAAGGCACAGGGACACCGCAGCTGCCCCATAATGCACAGCTCTGGGAGCTGGAGCAATGCTGCCCTCTAAGCCTGTTTCAGATGGAATTTCCCTGCTCGTCACTCGTTTTTTCTTTGGGATGCATGCGTCTGCATTTGCGTGAGTGTAGCCAGGTGTACCATAGGCCTTTGTGTCTAAGTATCTGTGTGGGTTGGTATTTCCCATGTAGGAGAAATCCACTGTGAGCCCACCCAGGGAGCTGCAGCTCTACTGGCACAAAAGACAGGCTATAGGGCTGCCCCCAGCCTGGCCAGCTGCAAGAAGCACAAGGGTACGTTGTTCTTCCCCAGCACTTCCAAGCACAGTTGCTTTGGGCTCCCTGCCTCCCACCTCAGCAGGCTGCTTGCAGTGTGTCCTCCCATCCCACCCTGGATGGAGTCCAGGTACGATCCCGCAGAGCTTGTCACTTGTCCCCTTGCCTTGCAGCATGCTTACCACTGTTTTGCTCCATACTGCAGGCAGCATCACCCTCCTAGTCCCCCAGGGGTCCCACCAGCCACAAATCTGTTTCTCCTGTAGTTACTTTGGTCTTTTTTGTAGTAATGGAGAATGTCACAAGGAACAGTAAATTCACTCAGGAACTGAAGAGTGCCTGGGAGTTTTACAGCATTGATTGGAAGAATATTTTGTGGTAGTCAATAGTATTCACATATATATCAAGCCTGACAGCAATTGTGCCTTTCACTGCTTGACAGGGCCCCACAAAACCTACCTTGAAGCTTGTGGAGTTTAATTTCTCAAGGCAGAAGAAATTGCATTTGGAAGAAACACACAAGAGACTTCCAAACTCGAGGAAATAGCACAGGTCAGGCAGCTAAGAAATAAAACAAGAAAAGATGGACATAAATAAAAAGCTGTTGGCAGTGCTTTTGCTGCAGTGCTTCATTATCAGTTTCCAAGAAAGAAAGAAGTATTTTTGTGCAGCAGGTCAGAGTTGAAGGAGGCAGAGAATGTAGGTTCTTCTGACGTTCCTCCCAGGAGTATGCATGTGTCATCTCGATCTAAAATTGACATCATTTCAGGAGATTATCTTCTAAGTTACACAGTGCTCCATACTAATCAAAATATGAGAAGAAAATTAACACAAAGTCTTTTGCTCTTCTCAAGGGAGACACTTTTTAGTGTTGTTTCCAGTTGATTTAGCTTTTAAATGAGGAAGGTTATAATTGGTAATTAAGCTAGCTACATTTTGGGCATACAAATGAAGATGAAAAGTAGAGTTGCAGCTTCTGAGGGGGAAACAAGAGTAAGCATATGGGAAGCAAATGAGGCTAATATGACAAAATTCACAGCTTCATTAACATCAAGTATGCAAGTCAGGCAGGCTCCTCTTGATGTTAACACTACACTTGCTGAACTTGATAATAAGAGGACAAGCTCTGTAGCAAGCCCAAAATAAAATAAAAAGGCAGCTACTAGATGAGAAATAGCCTAAAAATAAAATGGTGACAACTGTCACTCATAATCTAAAATGTGAAGCTGAGCCAGAGTCACACTATTGACACACAGAATATCTGGAGTCTCCAAATGGCATCTGAATCATGGCTGTGTCTGCAGCAGTTGCAAAACGGTTTTGGATATCGTTATTCCTTTTGTTTTGTACCAGCTTTGGTCAAATTTCTTGAATTAACACAGTGGCTGAGAAGCAGGTGATTTGCAGCAAGAAATGGGAAGTTGCAACATATCCATATGACAGAGCATATAGAAAACAGAAAGATAACTGAATAGTTTGAAAACTGCTGAAAACTGATAGTAGAAACTGCTTCCTGATAGTGGAGTGTGATCTTCATTTTCTTCCAGTTATCCTTTCTTAGTCCTGCTAGCTATGTTCTTCCTGGTTTTGGCTCTTCCTATCTTTATTTGACCAGGCACTCTTCTCTAGTCTTAGCATTAATGTCTCTTGCATGTTTTTCCCAATGTGAACAGCTGCTTTCTGGATCTGTGTTCAAAAACGTATAGCAGTTCAAAGGAAAAACACAGAATCTTGTTCTCTCTACACTTGGTAATATTTTGCTGCTAGCTATGGAACAGATTTCTAAACGGTAAAGATCTAAAAAATCTCCAGTCAACAATCTTTATCTGCTATTTTTTAATAGCTTGTCCAAAAATGTGCCCTAGATAATTATATCAGGAATGACAGTGAATGAACAGACTAGATTTCTTTAAAAGTTCTAACCAGAAATATTAAAGTCTGTAGAAGCATCTTGCAGACTTGTGAAATGTTGTGTCTGGCTCCTGCATGTCATGTGAAAGTAAACAATATTTACATAAACCCGCACTGAAAACCAATAGAAGTTTCATTCAGATTTTGTTCACAGTCCTCAAGATTTCAAGCCAGTTGTTACCTTTCCCTTCAAAAACAGAGTAGAAGTGCTATTTGACACACCTGTTTTCTACTTTACTTTGCCAAGAAACATCCTAAGGAATGAACTTCAAATTATTTCTCACACTAAGACATTCCATATGGCCAGCACATGTTCTCCCACATGTTTTTCTTTCCTTTCAATAAAGCTATGCATTTAGAATTGGTGTTTGTTGCATGGGCAGGTGGGAGAAAGAGAAACAAAGTGGGTAGCAGCTATAGTAAGGCATCAGAGGAAGAAATAATGAAAACATCTCACCCCTGGACGTGTTTTTATCTAGTTTTTTTGCAGCCTGTGGCCTTGGCTGGAACAAAATTGACTTGTGTTTAGAAGATGTTGCATCACTCTGATGTTAAGGGGCGTCCTTGTGAGATGTAGATAAATATAACAATTCAATAAATGAGTTGCAAAAAAGATGTGTCTGGTCACTTCATGTTTCAAATTGCATGCTGATTTGGGAGGCCACGTATTGTTTTACCAAAAAAGAGCCTAACTACCTCACTGCATGCTATCTAGTATACAGCTTGCTCAAGTAGGTCAGCACCACGGTGATATTACTGCAGCATGTCTATCCTTTCAGTTGCTCTAGGCCATAGTATAAGGCTTCGTTCACTGAAATATAACTTTACAGATGATGTGTATCTACAGGTAGCAATCTCCTGAAGCTGCATTTACATTTAAGGCTTCTGATAAGCACGACAACGCATTTGCAGGCTTTAACTCTTTTCCGAATGTTATAACATTTATCATATTAACATGGAGAATTGTTATGACTTTGATTCTTCCATCTGAAATGGTTTGGGTCTGAAGCTGTTGCACAGAAGAAGGAAGAATCACTCAAACAATATCTTCATTGGATTGGGTACGTGTATGAGTCACTGATAACAACGTGCAATGACTAAAATGCATGAGATAGATCAAAATTGGACTGCTGGTGGTTTTTTTGTGAGATTTTTTTTTTTTTTTTNAAAACAAAAAAAAAAACAATGGTTCTCTGGATGTTTTACTGAGGTGACAGCTGTGAATTGGATCACTGGCATTGTAGTTACCTTCTAAAACTTTCCTCAGCGATGTCTCTTCAAGTTTAGTGTAGAGTTTGCCTACTGCCCAGAACAAGCCTACATCTTCTGCTGCCACTGTTTAGTGAACAAAATTAAATTTTGAAGGGGGAAGATCTCAGCTTAATGAAAGCACATAAGTCAGTGAGTAGAAGAATGCGTAAGAGACAAAGACTGATGGTGTGACACAACCCTGAAACAACTTCATGTTGTGAAATGACACAGACACTCCATAGAGTGGTCAATGGAGAAATTTCCTAGATTTGTACGGCAGAATGGGAAAGACGTTTAGGAAAGGAACTGAAGGAAAATGGTAATAAGGAGAAAAATAGAAAAACAGAAAGAGGCTAAAAAGAAAGATTTAGGCTGTCATTACCCATGTATTCATGCAGCTGTTTTAATTAATCTCTACTGCTGCATTCTACTCTTCCTGCTATCTTGACACAACTTCTGCTGTGCCAAAAGGAATGTCTGGGCAATCATGCAGTGAACTGGACAGGAATCTCGTTGATGATGGTTACTTTTCAGCACATAACTCAGATTAAAATAACAGGAATAAAATGGATAGAAGCTGGAAACTCTTAAGCTGGCACTGCTGCTAAGAGGATCACGGAATCATAGCCCAAAGGGCAGATATAGCAAAGAGACTGGATAAACGAGCAGGTCTGGGACTGAGGGCTAAGACTGGTGATGCTACCATCTAGTCTGATGCAGGAATCACATCACCACTCCAAAAAGCTTTACACCAAATACAGCAATAACGTAGCTGAAGATACAGTCATTTCAATGAGCTGATTAAAAAAAAAAAACTACAACTTTTTTTTTGTTTTTTTCCTCGATCACCCCAGTTCACCTTGGAGTAGCCATAAGATCATCAAATCCAAACAGAAGAAAATGGCCAGACAAAGGAACTGCCTTTTTGCAATCAGATTTTTACGCTACACACTAAGAGGACTAAAGCTAGTCAATAAAGATTTAAAATAATATATGACAGAAAAGGTCAAACATTGAATGAAGTTGAAAGAGGACTGAAAAAAATAGGAAGAGACAATAGTTCACAAAACAGAAGAGTCAAGATAGAGACTACAGCAAGATATTTGTACATGTATACATTCTGGGCTGAAAGTTCAAGTAGGAGGGGCTTCAGGACACAGAAACAACAGATCTGAAACAAATAAACAAAAAAGAGCTGGTTAGAAAAACTCACAAGACAAAAACAAAACCAGAAGAATGGAGAAAATACGTCTATATTTATTAGCTGCTGACAAAGAACTGCCTGAAGAACATTAAGACCCCACAGGAGTACCTGGAAAACCTCAAGCACCTGACATGCAGAGGAAAAAAGAATTCACCCAACTCACAGGAGAGCAGAAAAGAAAGAGAATGAAATCAGGTTGATTTGGGAATGTTACTTTCTAGATATTTTCATGGGGGCAGACCTCACCTAGATTGAATTTTAACTTTTCTCTTTTCCTGTGTATTTTAATTTACATGTGCACACCTACAAAGACACTTTCATTTCAACAGTGCTAATGCTATTTATACTCTCCATTGGGAGCTTCCCACAGTATTTTTAATAATGCCTAAGCAACCCCACCTCTCCCTGGACTCCTGTTTGACACTGTACATTTCAGTAAGAATACATTTTAGCTTTAGAACTTCTATATCTTCACTTAGGAAACTGGAATTAACGTGTCCTCGAAAGACTGGCACCAGTTTTTGTTTCTAATTGTTACCTATTTAGAGTGAATTAACTAGTGAAGTTAAAGACACGATTTCATGATACAGGGGCAGAGTATCACTTTCAGTTCTGCATTACTCCTTCAGCTGCCCTCCCACCAGTGCTTACAGGGCTGTACCATGCAATCAAGTAATGAGTTGATGTGAATTAGAATTAATTTTCTTTCTGTTAAATCAGTTATCCGGTCCCTTGTGTCATCTCATCAAGACTGAAACATGGTGAGGAAACAGCGTGGGAACACAACCAACCAGCTGGGGAAGGTGAAGCAGTGGGAATTATTAAAATATGATTACTACCAAAGCCTTCCTAAAATGAAAACACAATCTCAACAGAGAGGAGGGGAAAAAAAAAAGGNGAAGGCTGAAGGCTCAGCCCAGGAGTGTGTGTCACTGAGGATATAGCCTCTCCAGCTGCTCTGCTTGCTTTTCCCTGGTCAAGGGGCTGACAAGGTCCTGGTGTCACACTGGAGCTTTCTTCTATCTCTCCCATGGTCCCTCAGAGCATCCCCTGCTCCATCCTGCCCTGCCCCATGCTGGGCTCGTTGGGAAATGGCCACGTTGACCCTAGGAGTGGTGTTCTGTCCTCATGCGCTCTCACTTCACTTTTGTCACTGAAGAATCAGCACTTGAACTCAGACTTAAGGATTTCTCTGGGTGATCCCACTGGTGCTGAAATAGGATCTTGGAGTTGCTCCAGGATGTGCCCCATAAAGCCCAGGCCAATTTCCCTCTGCTTTCTACAGCCCTGGGCTTTTTGTCACCAGCCCTTGCTCAAACCACTGCAGGTGGGGATTTCTGCACACCTTGAAACAGGAGCATTTCTACTGACTTGATGGAGACTTTCTCTTATTGTTCTGGGGGAAAAAAAAGGAAAATGCTGTTGGCACGTTCTGGTGGGCGTGATGGCATACACAGGGTCACCCTGTGCAGGATAGAACAGTAACTGCTCCTGGGTCACAGCTGAGCCCTGTGCTGTGTGTGCTGCAGGACTGGGGGCAAACAGAAAGGCACAGGGACACCGCAGCTGCCCCATAATGCACAGCTCTGGGAGCTGGAGCAATGCTGCCCTCTAAGCCTGTTTCAGATGGAATTTCCCTGCTCGTCACTCGTTTTTTCTTTGGGATGCATGCGTCTGCATTTGCGTGAGTGTAGCCAGGTGTACCATAGGCCTTTGTGTCTAAGTATCTGTGTGGGTTGGTATTTCCCATGTAGGAGAAATCCACTGTGAGCCCACCCAGGGAGCTGCAGCTCTACTGGCACAAAAGACAGGCTATAGGGCTGCCCCCAGCCTGGCCAGCTGCAAGAAGCACAAGGGTACGTTGTTCTTCCCCAGCACTTCCAAGCACAGTTGCTTTGGGCTCCCTGCCTCCCACCTCAGCAGGCTGCTTGCAGTGTGTCCTCCCATCCCACCCTGGATGGAGTCCAGGTACGATCCCGCAGAGCTTGTCACTTGTCCCCTTGCCTTGCAGCATGCTTACCGCTGTTTTGCTCCATACTGCAGGCAGCATCACCCTCCTCGTCCCCCAGGGGTCCCACCAGCCACAAATCTGTTTCTCCTGTAGTTACTTTGGTCTTTTTTGTAGTAATGGAGAATGTCACAAGGAACAGTAAATTCACTCAGGAACTGAAGAGTGCCTGGGAGTTTTACAGCATTGATTGGAAGAATATTTTGTGGTAGTCAATAGTATTCACATATATATCAAGCCTGACAGCAATTGTGCCTTTCACTGCTTGACAGGGCCCCACAAAACCTACCTTGAAGCTTGTGGAGTTTAATTTCTCAAGGCAGAAGAAATTGCATTTGGAAGAAACACACAAGAGACTTCCAAACTCGAGGAAATAGCACAGGTCAGGCAGCTAAGAAATAAAACAAGAAAAGATGGACATAAATAAAAAGCTGTTGGCAGTGCTTTTGCTGCAGTGCTTCATTATCAGTTTCCAAGAAAGAAAGAAGTATTTTTGTGCAGCAGGTCAGAGTTGAAGGAGGCAGAGAATGTAGGTTCTTCTGACGTTCCTCCCAGGAGTATGCATGTGTCATCTCGATCTAAAATTGACATCATTTCGGGAGATTATCTTCTAAGTTACACAGTGCTCCATACTAATCAAAATATGAGAAGAAAATTAACACAAAGTCTTTTGCTCTTCTCAAGGGAGACACTTTTTAGTGTTGTTTCCAGTTGATTTAGCTTTTAAATGAGGAAGGTTATAATTGGTAATTAAGCTAGCTACATTTTGGGCATACAAATGAAGATGAAAAGTAGAGTTGCAGCTTCTGAGGGGGAAACAAGAGTAAGCATATGGGAAGCAAATGAGGCTAATATGACAAAATTCACAGCTTCATTAACATCAAGTATGCAAGTCAGGCAGGCTCCTCTTGATGTTAACACTACACTTGCTGAACTTGATAATGAGAGGACAAGCTCTGTAGCAAGCCCAAAATAAAATAAAAAGGCAGCTACTAGATGAGAAATAGCCTAAAAATAAAATGGTGACAACTGTCACTCATAATCTAAAATGTGAAGCTGAGCCAGAGTCACACTATTGACACACAGAATATCTGGAGTCTCCAAATGGCATCTGAATCATGGCTGTGTCTGCAGCAGTTGCAAAACGGTTTTGGATATCGTTATTCCTTTTGTTTTGTACCAGCTTTGGTCAAATTTCTTGCATTAACACAGTGGCTGAGAAGCAGGTGATTTGCAGCAAGAAATGGGAAGTTGCAACATATCCATATGACAGAGCATATAGAAAACAGAAAGATAACTGAATAGTTTGAAAACTGCTGAAAACTGATAGTAGAAACTGCTTCCTGATAGTGGAGTGTGATCTTCATTTTCTTCCAGTTATCCTTTCTTAGTCCTGCTAGCTATGTTCTTCCTGGTTTTGGCTCTTCCTATCTTTATTTGACCAGGCACTCTTCTCTAGTCTTAGCATTAATGTCTCTTGCATGTTTTTCCCAATGTGAACAGCTGCTTTCTGGATCTGTGTTCAAAAACGTATAGCAGTTCAAAGGAAAAACACAGAATCTTGTTCTCTCTACTCTTGGTAATATTTTGCTGCTAGCTATGGAACAGATTTCTAAACGGTAAAGATCTAAAAAATCTCCAGTCAACAATCTTTATCTGCTATTTTTTAATAGCTTGTCCAAAAATGTGCCCTAGATAATTATATCAGGAATGACAGTGAATGAACAGACTAGATTTCTTTAAAAGTTCTAACCAGAAATATTAAAGTCTGTAGAAGCATCTTGCAGACTTGTGAAATGTTGTGTCTGGCTCCTGCATGTCATGTGAAAGTAAACAATATTTACATAAACCCGCACTGAAAACCAATAGAAGTTTCATTCAGATTTTGTTCACAGTCCTCAAGATTTCAAGCCAGTTGTTACCTTTCCCTTCAAAAACAGAGTAGAAGTGCTATTTGACACACCTGTTTTCTACTTTACTTTGCCAAGAAACATCCTAAGGAATGAACTTCAAATTATTTCTCACACTAAGACATTCCATATGGCCAGCACATGTTCTCCCACATGTTTTTCTTTCCTTTCAATAAAGCTATGCATTTAGAATTGGTGTTTGTTGCATGGGCAGGTGGGAGAAAGAGAAACAAAGTGGGTAGCAGCTATAGTAAGGCATCAGAGGAAGAAATAATGAAAACATCTCACCCCTGGACGTGTTTTTGTCTAGTTTTTTTGCAGCCTGTGGCCTTGGCTGGAACAAAATTGACTTGTGTTTAGAAGATGTTGCATCACTCTGATGTTAAGGGGCGTCCTTGTGAGATGTAGATAAATATAACAATTCAATAATTGAGTTGCAAAAAAGATGTGTCTGGTCACTTCATGTTTCAAATTGCATGCTGATTTGGGAGGCCACGTATTGTTTTACCAAAAAAGAGCCTAACTACCTCACTGCATGCTATCTAGTATACAGCTTGCTCAAGTAGGTCAGCACCACGGTGTTATTACTGCAGCATGTCTATCCTTTCAGTTGCTCTAGGCCATAGTATAAGGCTTCGTTCACTGAAATATAACTTTACAGATGATGTGTATCTACAGGTAGCAATCTCCTGAAGCTGCATTTACATTTAAGGCTTCTGATAAGCACGACAACGCATTTGCAGGCTTTAACTCTTTTCCGAATGTTATAACATTTATCATATTAACATGGAGAATTGTTATGTCTTTGATTCTTCCATCTGAAATGGTTTGGGTCTGAAGCTGTTGCACAGAAGAAGGAAGAATCACTCAAACAATATCTTCATTGGATTGGGTACGTGTATGAGTCACTGATAACAACGTGCAATGACTAAAATGCATGAGATAGATCAAAATTGGACTGCTGGTGGTTTTTTTGTGAGATTTTTTTTTTTTTTTTGAATCCTATTAATTATGTGGTGAAGTGCCTGAATGCAATAGCCTTATGTAACAGATTTTTAACGAAGAAGTCAAAAGTTTTATATTCTTGACATTGACTGTTGTTAGGACATCATGAATTTTGCAAATATGTTACAACAAATATCCTGTTATTAAACAGACTTTTTTTTGGCTGTATATGTGTATATGCAAACAGGCTGCCTTTGCTTGTAGGTTAAACAAATGGAACAATAGAGGATGCTGATTACATCTAGACTGAAGAGGATGTTGAACTAATTGTCACTACAGGCATTTCCTTACAGAGATAGCTGTATACATAGATTTTTTTTTTAATTAATTCTCTGTCCATTTTAATGTGCTGTATATTATTTCAACATGTTTCTAGACTATACCTAAAATAAATGCATTTTGGGAATAAGGATTAGTTTTAAAGGAATTCCAAAATAAAAAGTTAATGACAGTATGGTTGAGAGAATTAGGATGAAAGTTGGTCTAAAACAAAATAGTAATAATTAAATCTGACTATTATGTTATATGGAAAAACAGGAAGCAGTGTGATCTGATAGGCTCAGGAAGGACTTGGGTGCTCATACTCCTCCTCCCCTAACAATTGGTGTGTTTGCTTTTGGAAAAACACTTCTGTCAGCTGGCTTCTCCCAGACTAAGGAGCCTAAAACAGAAAATTCCACCCTAGCATCCAAGTAGTCACACTAGTTTTATTTGAGAAGCTTTGTTGCCAGTGAGTTGGACAACATGAAATAGCCAGCCTGTGCCATGACAGTAGTTTGATCAGTGTAAGAAGAGGACTTGGAGCAAAGATTTTCTCAACAGGGAAATGTTTTAACTTTGTTTAACAACACATGCTCTTAATTCTCTGAAATATCTTTCTTCAGCTGGTACATATGTAATGATATAGCACAGCTATATAAAACTGATCTTTGATGACTGCCAATATATACATATAGCACCGTTTGTATGTATACGTTTATGTTACATATCATATAATACACAACGCTGAATAAACATATAAATATAAATGTTGCCAAATTAAAATGGTACTTTGGACACTTACTTATTATACTAACATGGTTTTTGTAACAGAGCAATGAAAAATGGGTATTGCTTATACTCATTTTCGTAGGTTGCTTGCTGCTTATTTTTCTCTACAATTTGTTAATGTTATAAGACAGGAACAGTATATCCTATTTACAAAATAGGATATATGGTAATCATCAGTGATAGCATATGAGTACTGCTATAGTATATAAGAGTAAATAAGAAAATTTAGCATCAGCTAAGAAAAGCAAAATTTATAGTATCCAGAAATATCAGAGTTGCGATATACATGTAAGTTCAGGCTTCCCGTAGGTACAAGATTAGAACAATAGACAGAAAACCAAGTGGTAAATAAACTTATAGCTAATCCAGCACAAGGCAATTTGCCTTATTTAGATCAAATTAGTGTTAAGTATGTCTGATTACCTTATGTGAATATTTTTTTTTTATCATTAAGATAATATAAGGACAAGTACACAAAGTTTTCCTCTGTCCTTAAACCTACAGTGCGTGCAGAGGTTCTCAAGTGCTGATACCTGTCTTTTCTGATGCGTTACCTCTCATCTTAGATAAATCAGACCAGATTTCTGTCCCAGTGGGTAACTTTCTTATTAGTGCTTTACTAAAATTAAAACTTTTACCTTACTGAATATTACAGCCTATACTTTACTTTTGATCTACTTTTTGTCTTCCACATTTTATTTTTGCTAATTTCACAAAGTTATCATTTGCTTACATTTCATAATACTAAAGAACATGAATCTGTCATGTCACATCTGCATCTTGCAACTGCTGAATTTCATTATATTACATGACTGTTAAGTAAAAGCCTTTTCATCTACGACCATGAGAGCCAGATCTCTTCAGGGAATGTTTCCAGAGCACATATGATTTCCTGGTTAATTTCTAGGGACCAACAGCTCAGAAAGCTTCACTGCGTATTTGTGAATAGCTATGGTTGTTCAAAGAATGCACCTGTCTATACATATTCCATAACTACCATTAATTATTTTCAGATTTTTCTCCAATTTCAGTTATATTTGGCAGACAAACAAAAATCTCAATTTTTTTTTCTTGTAAATTTAATGAAGACAGGAACCTATGATAGAAAGATGTTAGCACCTCTATGCAGGAAGACTGGAATGTGAGATTATTAAATATTTATAAAGTACTAGAGATGCATGAGGACAGATGTGTTTTGAATTTCTCAACCCTAAGACAATCTGCAACATTACTTATTCCTTCCTACACACCAGAAAATTTATTCAGTAGGTAAAAGTTTATTGGAGATTCCACTAATAGAAAAGCTCACAGAATTCTATAATAACTCTGTTTTCTAGGTATTTCAGTTGGAATTAAGTCTGACATGCAGTGTGACAGTTAAGATGGTAGTTAGCAATCCATCTTTGGGCCAGTTATAGAAGAAAGCGCTTGAATAATGTGTACAATGCAGGAAATCATAGTATGGCTTTGGTTGGAGGGGATCTTACAGATCATCCAGTTCCAACTCCCTGCTGTGGGCAGGGTTGCTACCCACTAGATCAGACAAATTCATTTATTTTCACAAATCTGTCTGTGATATGAGAAGAGATTTTTATCTGTATTGAGGCTTTTCTTATCTCCTAGTGCATTGCCAGAGCTGTTCAGGAAGTACAAATATCACTACAGTCTAAATTGTTAAACTGGATGTTTCAGGACTTCCTAACAGAAGGATCTTGTTATCTTCTGTTATTTGGCTTGCACTTCTTCAGATGTACCTATTTTGAGTAAATCAAATACTCAACAAATACTTTCAACAAGTAAAACCTTACTCAACAAAAGCCTAGGATGTATGTTGAAAGACAAATTTAGCAGCCTTCACCTCAAAAAGGTTGCGTCCCTATTTTACCCCCAAAATGACAAGGAGAGTAACGTGTCTTGCTGCTTCTGAATCAAATATTAATTTGTTTAGTAGGACAAAACTATGTAACACAGGCATCCTACTTGTGGATCACACAGCTGTTTGAGGAAAAACACTTAGCAACCACAGCCCCTTCCATTTTGAGGAGTTCTATAGAGCAAAACCACAGAGAGCTGGGAACTCAACATTGCTGGCGTCAGCAGCCTCTTCTCCAAGGCTATGATGGTCACAGTGATGAGCAGGTCAGCAAGTCTCTTCCCACATGACTGTCAGACATTGCTCTTGGAGCTTCAAGGGGAAAAGCGACCACTAAGCTTCCTGTCCATACCACAGATTCCCTTCTTACAGTACAGCCCTTCATTTAGTATAATGGAGGTGATGATCAAGCCCTGCCTCGTATATGTCGTTATGTTAGGAACCTAACATTAACATCTCAGTAGCAAGAGAAACACAGACATCCCCAGAAAATTAGTAGCAAGAGAAACACAGACATGCCCAGAAAATTATTCAGAATAATCCAGGTCTCTATAGTTGTAGTTAAAAAATATTTTAAAAAATCAGATTGGCTTTTCTAAGTATTAAGATATTTTAGGGTTAAAAAAGAAACAGACATAATGCTCATTAAATGGAACCAGCAGGCATCTGATTTGAAATGGGATTAGTTCCCCCATCCTGCTGTGCTGTTTTCATGTACATGGATGGATTAACAAAACAGGTTGGGTTTGGGCTTTTTTTTTCCCCGTCATTTCAGCTCAGGACTATCAGTCACTACTTTTCCCTGACTTTGCTGACTAAAACTTTTAATGAATCTATCAGTAGAAACTAGGCCACTGTCAGCAATGAGCTTAATACTATCTGACGCTTTTTAGAGATTAAGGCTCAGCCTGTACATACAGTGATGCATCATTTTAATTTTAATTAACTAAAAAGACACGAGTAAACACAATTTTTACTTCTCATTGAGCTCAGTAGAGGTAACGTGTGCATTTGGCAGTAGCATGGAGCACCGCCTGCATTAAACAGAGGCTGGTAAACTGAATCAATAAGATATTCAGAAATCCAGGATGTTCAGGGACGAGGGTAGGAAAGCCAATGACAACCCAGAGGTGAATCTGGTGATGAATGTGAAAGGCAACAAGAAGGGTTTCTACAGGTACATTAGCAGCAAAAGGAAGACCAGGGAAATTGTGGGACCTCCACTTAACAGGGTAGAGTGACAGGGACCTGGTGACAAAGAACATGGAAAAGACCAAAATACATAGTGCCTTTGAATACCAGTAAACGCTGCAGGGCCATGAGTCTAGGCAGAAAGACTAGAGCAAAAAGGACTTAACCCTCAGTGAAGGAGAAGCACATTAGGGAGCATGTAAACAATCTGGACATACCCAGGTCTTCGCAACCTGATGTAATGCTCCCATGACAGCAGAGAAATTTGTCCAATATTACTGCAAGGCCACTGCCAATCATCTTTGAAAGGTTGTGGCAAACAGGAGAATTCTCTGACTGGAAGAAAGCAAGCGTCATCTGTATGTTCAAGAAGGGTTAGAAGGAACATCCAGAGAATTGCGGGCTGGTCAGCCTCACCACAGCTTCTGGGAAGGTGATGGGACAAATAATCCTGGAAGCCATTTCCAAACATATGAAGGACGGGACTTTCTCTCAGGTCCTGTCATTGTCATCAGGAAGCAGAACACAGCACTGCCCCTCTGCTCACCTCACACGGACCTGTAGGCCACCTTGAGTCCTCCTTCCAGATTCTTCTGCTTTGGGCTGAACAAACCTCAGCTGTTTCTCATACATCTCGTACACCTTCACGCTTTTTTTCTTCTAGATCCTTCACCATATTTGTAGCCCCCAAACACCATCTTTGTTTCACTTAATATGCAGTAAAACTTTTTACTGTATGGGTGGTTGAACAGTGGGGCAGGCTGCTCATACTGCGGAGTCTCCATCGTTGGAGATGTTCAAAACTTGACTGGATACATCCTTGGGCAACCTGCTCTGTCTTACTCTGCTCTGAGTAGGGTCTTGGATCAGATAATCTCCAGCGATGCCTTTCTGTATCAGCTGGTCTTTGATTGCATGTATAATTAGAAATGTTGCTGAATGTATTACACACAGTATATCTCAAACCAACAGGCTACATCTTCTGATGGGGTTTTTCTGTCTACTTTCCATCTTCTCCTATGTGTAGGCATCTGAACTGAATTAACAGTGGCCATTGCTAACATGGTGTTATGGAACTAACTCTTCTTCCTGCAGATATAAGTAGATTCTGATTGTATAATTAGTACAAAAGCACAAGCATAGCAGGAAGAAGGCAGGGCTAAGCAAATAACCTGGCCACAGGGATGCTGCAGTGTTTGCTGTATTTCACACGTTGTGCAGGCAGCTGATTTTTCCTATTCTTATTGCTGGGCACTGTTGTTCGATTGTTTGTTTTTTGCCTACAGAACTTTAATTCTCATTAATAAAAGGGGGAAGGAGCCACTTAACAGATCAGCCCCTACCAACATTCTGTCAAGGAACAGTTTCAACATTAAAAAGATATGGGAGGACAGTAGCATGAAGATGTCGTTTTTCTTGTGTTTGCTGCTACAGAGGACTGCAGTATGAAGACAACATAGACTATTGTTGTAATCTGATAACAAAGCTAATGAAATCAGTTCTTTAAGCAAGTAAAGATTTGCTAAGATACTAAAATATCTACATACCTCAGAAGTAGTACCTTAATCTTGTTCAGTAGATAGGTAAAATACGTAGCTATCATAGTGTATTCTCTTCAAGCCGTTATTTCGAAATGCGGAAAGCTATTAAATGCTACTAATATTCTATAACGCTGTGAGTAGGAAGTTATCTCTGCTGTGAAATCAGAGATCTCTTACTACTCAGTTTTGCTACTCATGTTTGGGGAGTCAGCGGACCTCTGGCACTTCTCCAAGTTTCTTATGTAATATTATACACCTGTTTGCCAAAACTGTAATGAAACTTTCACTTGAGCAACGTGGGACTGCAAACTACTTAAGATGATTTTCAGCAGACCACAGTTTGGCAACCTCAAGGCTTTGGTAAAAACAGTAAGTATTTGTAATAAATAGAAGAGTTTATTGGTTTTCAAATATACAAGGAATGGAACAACTGGATAACTACTACTGGTGAAGAGAATGGAAGGTACAAAGCACGATGACTGTATTTTACATATTCAACTCTGGGAAACAACTCTGTTCAACAATGCAGAATTAAGTCTTGGCTGATTAACAGCATGAACTAATTCCTTTAACATTTGTGAGGAACTTCCAACAAAGGAGGAGGCATTTTGTAAAAAGGCCAAAGGTGATTGTGTGAGAAATACTCTAATGAGACAGTGAAGACTAGTATTACTGACAGACAGTACATGAGGGCTGATGCTCAATGAGACAATAAAGCTGATTCAGCATAGAGTCAATTGATCAGAAACTTTGAAGAGGACAAAGAATTTGCCTTTGATGCTGATGAACTGAAAAGCCAGAGACAGACAGAGACATTATGTCAGCAAAGAAGATAATCCTCACAATGCAGTTTTGAATGAACTTTAGAAGAACACAGTGGAAGGCACAGGAATTAGAGAATGAAGTTGTTAATAGCTGAGGTGTGAAGTGACAGGCAGCTGAGACACTCATCAAGGCTGAATCTTCTAGTCGATATGTAGAAAGAAGTTAGATAATGCAGAGGCAATCCTCTTGTACTCAAAGGCCTAAATTATTGGAAAAAATATTATCTGAATGTATTGTACCTGTGTTAGCTGTGGTATTTGTCCTCAAGGAGTTGCCAAAAAGGTATGGATTTAGATCAGATGAGGCAAGACAAGTCAGCAATGAAAATGGAGAACTATGAGTCACTAGAATAAGATGCCAGTTAGTGCCAAGTTCAAGGATAAAAGAACTAGATATAGCGCTCACAGCTATGATAACTTTGGGGGATGTATGACAAATCATGATTAAAAGCTGACTGACAAGAATCAGCTGCTTTAAGAGAAATAGCCAAGAATTAGAAAGAAAATCAGACAAAGTGAAAAAATAAAGCCTACCTGAAGACTTTATATTAGAAACTGACAGATGATGTTGAGAGGTCAGTGAAGATTAAGAAGTGCTGAGATTTGGGTAGGAAAAAGGTGTACTTAGATTGAGAGCGCTTCCAGTGACTGGGAGAAATCCAGAAATTTGTGAACTCCTGGATGATCAAAGAGGAAACCGAGGCCATGGCAAAAACAGGGCTGAGGCAGTAAACAACACATTCAGTTAAGCTGAAAAGAAGTGTAGAAAGCTCTGGCTGATTACTAAACGGGCAAAAAGAATTGTAAAGAATAATCTATGGATGAAAAAGCAACACATAAACAACACTTAGAAATGAAGTGCTATGTCAACATAATAATTAATCACTGAGATCTTATTAGGATTAGGAAATCACATGTGTTCTTCCGAACAGAGAATGAGGATAAACGAGTTACTAGGAAATCTTTCCAGAACATGAATGTAAAGAAGTCATTTCTCTCCTCTGCCATTCACGGCTTGTTTGAACAGCCACGTACTGATTTATCAAGCCTCTGATCCACTCCAATCAGCAATCTGCGAGAAGCCTTTGCTTACAATACACAGACTGTTGCTGCTCCACCCTTGTGTGCTATGACTGAGGAATAATTTCAGGTTGGCTCAGCTTCCTCCATGGTATGGACTATTCAATGTACACAATTGTAGATTTCTTTTTCTAACCTCAGACAATTCAGAACATGTTTTTCCATGACTAATTTTTCACACTACATGGATATTCAATTTCAGGAGAAACTGTCNAGTGCTTAAGGATTGCTCCATTTTAGCGTTGATGTGCACACATGACTTCTCCCTCTGTGACATCGTCACAGCTAAGCATCTTGCAGGATGCTTATGTATTCCACTGTTTGCAGCAGCCCATGGCAACTTTTATGTATGAAGCTCTGGAAGTGGTTTTCCCAATTTCCTTGTTTAAAATGGTGTAGTATTCTAAAGCTTTAATGGAAACAGAGTTTTCTCACTGATTGCATTCCTGCCAGCATCACTTTCCTCAAAGCTGTCAGTTATAAATCCAGGCACATGAAAATGACCTAGCCTAAAATTTAAGCTGCCCAAAACAGACTTTCTCAAAGGTACATAAACAAAACTAACTGTACAGAAAATCGTAAAAAAACTATCGTATGAAAGTCACAGTTGCTGCACATTATAGATGAGTATTGGTGAATCTGTCTTCCAATCTGTGAATTCAGCAGCTGTAAAAGTTTGTGTAGATGGTAATGTTCTTGATCGTCACAGTTAAGGAGGATGAATAATTAGAAACAAGTAAAACTGGGAACGCCCCTAATCTTTAATGACTCAACACACATCTTCCTGCCTCAATATTGTTATGGGTTTCAGCCTTCAGCTGCCTGTTTGTTTGTTTTTATATAGCTTTTATATAGCTTTGTTTGGACAATAGATTGATAATGATGCACGATTGAAATAAATGTTCAAGTTCTTTGTCCAGTCATTTTATAAGGAAGACTTGTACAGAAAGCTTCATCTGCCTTAGCTAGATAATTGCTGAAATTCTGAACAGGAAAAGTATTATTTATGCTGCCATATAACCTTTGTTTTTAATCAGAAATATTGTCTCTGTCATATTGAATACTAGACTTTTAATGCTTAAATGGGGGGGAAAAAAAAGGTGGCTTAAGACACGGTGGTTCTTCTCAGTGTGTTTGTTAAGTCACAGGAACAACTGGTTTGAGTGCACCTTGGAGTTCAGCTCTGGTGTCTATCACTGAATTTATTCAGGAGTGGTGTATAAGGATAATAGAGTCCATTTCTCTGAAAATATCCTGGAAGGGAACTTTTTTTGGTAGCAGAACAGGGAGAAAAGGGCAGACGGGCATACAGAATAAACAAAAAGCCAAGATGCAGGTTTAAACTTTCTCCTATCATGTTGTCAAATTTTTTTGAGGAACAGGGAGAAATTAATGTAGAGGCTAGCAGTGCTTTTGCTGATCTTCGGTCTAATTGTGGGTTGACAAAAGGACAGTATTCTTGTCTGTCATGCTTTCCCTGTCTGCTCTGCTGGTTTGAGTATTAGTTCCCGGGGAAGCTGAGTGGACTAAGCTACCTGTAAATACTTTGTTTATTCCCAAGTTAGCTCTTGTCTTAAGGATCGTTATCGGGTGATTTAACATGTTAGGTTGTTAACGTGATGCTTAAGTTTTAAAGTACTTAAATATGAAATGCAAAGCTGCAATAACAATGCTTTGGGAAACTAAACCGGTCTTGTATAGCAGTTTTAAAGTTCTAGGTAGGATTTAGAGAATACAGGTGCTGCGGGTCTGCCGGGGTTTGACGCTGGCCTTTTGTATGCCTTCTGTAGGCAAAGTGGACATCAGAGATTGTTGTGTGCTGCCTTGGTTCTGAGTAGGTGCAATGTTAGTAATCTGTGATTGAAACAGGAAGTGTTTTAAATTCACGGGTAACAATTGCGTAAGTCAGGAAATAAGACAGTGTATGTTAGTTGGAGACTTGTTTCTTCACAGGAGCCTTTTCATTTATGGTTTCAAAACTTGTAATAATCACAGTTCAGTTTTTATTATTTGTCATAGATGGCATGCTTAACTTACCCTGTTTTTATGCTGGCATATCTTAATGCAGAGCTGTTTAAACGCGTGTAAGTTTTCAGAAACTCAAGAGTGTGTAGTAGGTGGGAAGATCTGATAGAACTGATTTTTACTTAGGGATTTGCTTGTCTGGTGCTGTTAATTGATAACTTGCTTCTGTTTCTGTTTAGAGTTGAACAGCGGCTGAATGGTAAATATTGGGAGTTGAAACCTAAATCTGCATTGCAGGCCTTCTAATGTGAAAGGGGAGGTGGGGGAGTAGATAACCCAGTAATTACATTGATTAATGTTAAGCCTAGTTACATTTCCGTGGTCCTTTAAAGTGCAGATAGACTCAGTATTTCAGGCAATTTCAGCATAAGATTTAGTGCATCCTAGTCTCAAGGTTGAGACAAAGATGCTATAAACTAATGTCTTAGTTTGTTGGGGTTTTGTTTTGTTTTGTTTTCCTGCTAAGGTCTATAAGATCTTGTATAATATCCTTATTCTGTGTTCTCTGCGTCCATCTTTGAAAAATGGGATTTCATTCTTAAAAGTTTCACTTTTTTTCCTGTTGTTCTTTTCAGAAGAATGTCTCACTGAAATGAAATAGATTGTAAGGTGTAGCTGAAAAGATTGGAAACTGTTCTACTTTCATTCTGTTCCAAAATATTACACATCCTTNGGGGGGAAGAAAGAAAGAAAGAAAGAAAAAAAGAAGCAGATTTGTTTGCTACTAAAATAATTTTCCAGTGAAAGTAAACTCTAGCTAGAATAATGTATATTGATGAAACAAGGGATTTGGAAGAAAATATGTATATGTACGTACATGTACAACCACATCATGGGCACTACGATTGAGCAGTATTGCAGGGGTTTCTTCGTAATGCTGCAACTGTAACATTTTCTTTCACTATTTTTAATGCAATGATCTCTATGCTTTAAACTATTTTTTTTACAAGAAAAGTAGTTCAATTACCAATAGCCATATTGCCTCCTCCACTTCATCTGTTAACAAGATTTATGGGTCTTTTTGCCATTGGATTTCACAGTTGCTGATACGCTGTGGCAACGAGGCATAGAAACATCAGATTCTGGAGGGGAAAATACTCTATTATTTATATACTTTATAATCCTCCCTACCATCATCTATCCAGCTTCTTCTTTCTGTTTGTAAATCCTCCACCCCGGGCTCACATCCTTTCCTCTCTTAATATTGCGTTTGCAACGAAGTCAGGCTGCTGCTTTTTTGCCACTTTTCATGCATATCAAATAAGCAAACAATGGGAGGACAGAGGAGGTGTAGCCGCCCTCCCAAGCTCAGTGTCAGCCAGTGGGAAAACCAATTTGAGGAAGATCTCAGGAAGCTCTGAAATTAAATTGTTCTGCTGTCCTCCAACAGAAATAAATCCAAAGTCTACCCGCTACTTTAAAGCTGCAGAGGAATGGACTAAAGAGCAACATTTCTTTTTTCTTACTGATAGAATTGAAAAAAATGCCCCAAGAAAATATGGTGAAAGGGATCATAAAAACCATAGGCAAATGTGTTTGGAGAGAGGAGATTTTGGAAGATGGTAGCTGTTTCATAGGTAACCCCACTTTCGACATATAGGAATGCATTGTAGGTAATTTCCACGAGTTGTGGAAATTCTCAGGAAGGCACGATCTGCCAGCTGTGGCTTAACCTTCTGAAGGCAAGCACGGAGCTGAGTTAGTTTTACTTTCCATTCAGATAGCACTTACAGTCAGTACTTGGTATTTCCCATCATGTCAAATATGAATGCATGCAACTTCAGCACTGTTTCTCTTACACATTCCTTTCTCCTCTTCCATTTCCATTTTATGTGCACAACTTCTAACTGTGTTCAACAGCAACTTTCTTTCCTTCCTCCCAAGGGAGTGAAAGGTAACAACAATCCCCAAGGACTGATTTCTTTCCTAGAAAGCTCACAGTAGAGCAAGCTCATCCTGAGCCAATGAAAGGACACTGTTAAAATCCAGCATAGATTTGCCAGCTTTGTATATTCATGTGGTATCAGATCATAGAATCATTTGAGTTGGAAGGGACTCTTAAAGGTCGACTTCCCTCCAATGAACAGGGGAGTTGACCTTTAAGGGTCCCCTCTTTCAGTCTGAAACCATTTCCCCTTGTCTTATCAAAATGGACTATAGAGTCTGTCTCCTCCTTTCTTATAGCCCCCCCTTTAGATACGGAAAGCCATTATCAGGTCTTCCCAGAGCCTTCTCTTCTCCAGCTGAACAGCCCCAGCTCTCTCACTCTGTCCTTGTAGGGGAGGTGCTGTATCCCTTGCATTTTTGTGGTCCTTCTCTGCACACTCTCTAACGTGTCCACATCTCTCATGCAGTGAGGATTCTACGTATGGACACAGTACGCCAGACGAGGCCTCACCAGTGCAGAGTAGAGGGGTAAGATCACCTCCTTCGACCTGCTGGCCATGCTTCTTTTGAAGCAGCACAGGATACGGTTGGCTTTCCAGGCTGTGAGGGCACACTGCTGGCTCATGTCCAGTTGCCATCCACCAGTATCCCTAGGTCCTTTTTAGCAGGGCTGTGCTCTATCCTTCCATCTGCCAGTTTGAACTGATAGCATAGGTTGCCACAACCCAGGTGCAAGACCTTGCACTTGGATTTGTTGAAACTCACAAAGTTCACTTGGGCCCACTGCACAAGCCTGTCTAGATCTCTCTGGATGGCACCCCACTGACCACACTACATAGCCTGAATATTGAGTTGGAAAGGACCCACAAGGATCAAGGAGTTCAACTCCTGGCTCCACACAGGATCATGCAAAAATCAGACCAGATGTCTGAGAGCGTTGTGCAAACACTCTTTGAGCTCCATGAGGCCTGATGCCATGACCAGTGCCCTGGGGAGCCTGTTCCAGGGTTCAACCACCACCTGGTGGAGAATCTTTTCCCAACACCCAAGCTTGATCCTCCCCTGACACATCTCCATGCAGTTCCCTTGGGTCCTGTCAATGTCACCAGAGAGCAGAGCTCAGGAGGAGGCTGCCACGAGGCCTCCCCTCAGCCTCTTCTACTCTGGGCTGAACCAACCAATGGACCTCAGCTGTTCCTCATATGCCTTTTTCTCTATCTTCGCAGCCCTCTTTTGGACGCTCTCTAATCGTTTTACATCTTCTTTGTACCTCGGTGCTCAAAGCTGCGCAGAGTTCTCGAGGTGAGACCGCACCAGCACAGAGCAGAAGAGGCGATCCTGACTTTGTTTTCTCCCTGCCTTCCGCTAATCTTCCTAGTTTCAATTCCTATACACAGAGGACTTCTGCATTTCTCACAAGACCCCATGACTCAGACCCCAGCAGCACTGTGCTGTACGCATCACCAGCACATTAGCACTCGGGATGCGCTAGGAGAACACGGAGCGCAGAGCACACCCGGAGCCACCGGCCGCCAGCACCGCGGAGAGGAGGAGGAAGCCGAGCAGGTCAGCCGTGGCACCGCCCAGGCTTCCCCTCAGCCGCCCCCAGTCGCCGCGGGGGGGGCGCACCGCAGCCGGGCTCCGGAAGAGCCCAAGCGACGCCGAAGAGGGGGTGCCCGCTGCTCGCACGGATTGTAGCGGCCGCTGGCTCGCCCCGCCCCTTCTGCACCGCCGGCGCAACCCTGGGGCGGTGCTGGCACCGAGGCGCGTCGGACAGCCGCAGCTCGCCCCTCCCGGCGCAGCCCCCCCCCCGTCCCGCCGGAGCCGTGGTCTCGGCCGGAAGCGGAGGGCGGTGCTGGCGCCGAGCTCCGGCTGCGCTCTCCGGCGAACAATAGTGGAACGCGGTGCGGGGCGGTTGGCGGTGAAGCGCGGCGAAGGGTGCGCGGAAGGGACGGATTGGCAGCGGCGGCTCGGGGCTCGGCGGCGATGTGCTGGGCACGGGGGGCGCGAGGAGCCGCGAGCTGGGGGCAGAGGGGACGGGACGGGGCTGCGAGGAAGGAAGGAGGGGTGCGCGGGGTCGGTGGGGCGGCGAGAGGGGCTCGTTCCGCCGGGGCTCTGGGAGCACTGTGCGGTGTGGCCACCGCCCGCCCCTACCCGCCGCGCCACCTCTCGTGCTCTGAGAAGGAAACTTGGCTGGGACGGAACGGTCCTGCCCCACACGCGGCCGGGCTTGGAGTAGTACGGGGATGTTGCGGGGTGCTTGGAGTAACAGTCTTGCGCCTTGTTCCCTCCTCTCTCAGGGCACGATGAACGAGGAGCAGTTCGTCAACATCGACCTGGACGATGACAACGTGTGCAGCGTATGCAAGCTGGGCACTGAGAAGGAGACGCTCTCGTTCTGCCACATTTGCTTCGAGCTGAACATCGAAGGTATTGTGTTAAAGGGGATCCTATTGCGCCGCTGCGCTGGCGGGACGCCGCGTGTGGAGCTGGGTGTAGACGGAGTTTGTTGGAAAGCTCCCACAGAGCTTCGGAAAGTTGTGTGCTAGAAGTTTTCTTGCTGACCAAATTAGGTTCCTTCCTGGTAAAGTAGGTTTTTGAGGCTTTCTAAAATAACACTTGCAAAGATGTGATCAAGTTTCAGCAGCTTCCGCAGACCTCTGGCGTCAGTTCAGGTGGAAAGCACTGGGTGTTTGGCCTTCGTTCGGCGCTTTAGTCAGTGACAGAGGGACTACAGATAGAACTCAGTTCAGCTGTGAATCTCATCACATGATTTTCTTGGAAGCAGATCAGTGTTTGACAGAAATTATCAGAGGTTTGGTGTGTGCTTTCATGAGATGATATATGCAACGTGATAAAACCATCACAGCACCATAAAGTTTCACGCGGAATCGCAGAACCGTAGGGGTTGGGAGGGACCTCTGGAGATCATCTGGTCCAACCCACTGCTAAAGCACTTCCCTACAGTTTACGAACTGTGAAGTAAGAGCTTTGGCCATTTTTAAAAGGCTGGCCTTGTAAGCATTGTTTCTGGTCTCCGAAATTACATAGGTTCAGTAAAATGTTTTTCTGTACAGTTTTACAACTTGAAGCCTTGCTTATTTAATTAATTAATCTTGTTACTTTTGGTAGATTAGAGATTTCCCTTTTTTAAATCAAATAAGCTCTTAGGTTTTTTTTCTTAAACGTAAGCACTATTCCTTGATTTTTTGAGTATTCCACTTACAGAAAGTGTTATTTGCTAGTGCCGCAGGCATGTGACCACCTAGGCTATTCTAAACTGCTGAGAGCAATCAGCTGTGAAGTCTCTAAAGCTGTTACATGAATGTTCCTGATTTTTGGTGAGAGTAAGATTCAGTTTGTTTGATATATGTGAGTAGACTGAAACTTTTTACACCCAACTCTGATGGGAGGATGCTGTGATCTATGAGCATTGTGCCCAGTGGTCTTGTTGCTTTTTCTGAATCTCAGGAGCGTAAAGCCATTATATTGCTATTTTTTTTTTTTCCTTTTGCATAGCAGTATAAAAGTGTTAATATCTTGATCATTGCAGCATAAAAAGTACCTCATTTTCTGATAATTCTGTCTTCTGTGCCCTATTTGATGTTACTTCTGCAGGGAGTGGAGCGCTGCCTGTGTAAATGACTTTAAAAAGTGTCTCTATAAGAATTTTTAGCTGACCCAATATATAAGCTGATTCTTTACCATATTCTATACCGTATTCCTCCTGCTTCTGGCATATCTGTTGCTTTCATCTCCTGTATTTTCCTATGACAAAGACTATGACTATATAAATATATATTTAGGACAGCAATTTTCTAACAGTTCTGGATAGGGAATGAAATGGATAATTCACTAGCTCAGGGTATTATACTGGATGTTTTCTTATCAACTTGCCACTTACGTTTTAACAGACTTCACATAACTACTTGTTAGGCAGAATCAACTCAAAGTTCTGTAAACTCTGTAAATGTACTGTCCTGCATGTACAAGCGTAGGTCATTTTTGCTGATAGTTTCTTTTGATTTAAAGTCATATTTAAAAATCCAAGCAGTTAAAACACACACAGAAGTCTCATTTTGTTCAGTTATAATTTTAAGTGAAATAGGCTGTTATAGGTGTTCATGCAACAGCTAGGGCAGTGCTTAAGGATTGCTCCATTTTAGCGTTGATGTGCACACATGACTTCTCCCTCTGTGACATCGTCACAGCTAAGCATCTTGCAGGATGCTTATGTATTCCACTGTTTGCAGCAGCCCATGGCAACTTTTATGTATGAAGCTCTGGAAGTGGTTTTCCCAATTTCCTTGTTTAAAATGGTGTAGTATTCTAATGCTTTAATGGAAACAGAGTTTTCTCACTGATTGCATTCCTGCCAGCATCACTTTCCTCAAAGCTGTCAGTTATAAATCCAGGCACATGAAAATGACCTAGCCTAAAATTTAAGCTGCCCAAAACAGACTTTCTCAAAGGTACATAAACAAAACTAACTGTACAGAAAATCGTAAAAAAACTATCGTATGAAAGTCACAGTTGCTGCACATTATAGATGAGTATTGGTGAATCTGTCTTCCCATCTGTGAATTCAGCAGCTGTAAAAGTTTGTGTAGATGGTAATGTTCTTGATCGTCACAGTTAAGGAGGATGAATAATTAGAAACAAGTAAAACTGGGAACGCCCCTAATCTTTAATGACTCAACACACATCTTCCTGCCTCAATATTGTTATGGGTTTCAGCCTTCAGCTGCCTGTTTGTTTGTTTTTATATAGCTTTTATATAGCTTTGTTTGGACAATAGATTGATAATGATGCACGATTGAAATAAATGTTCAAGTTCTTTGTCCAGTCATTTTATAAGGAAGACTTGTACAGAAAGCTTCATCTGCCTTAGCTAGATAATTGCTGAAATTCTGAACAGGAAAAGTATTATTTATGCTGCCATATAACCTTTGTTTTTAATCAGAAATATTGTCTCTGTCATATTGAATACTAGACTTTTAATGCTTAAATGGGGGGGAAAAAAAAGGTGGCTTAAGACACGGTGGTTCTTCTCAGTGTGTTTGTTAAGTCACAGGAACAACTGGTTTGAGTGCACCTTGGAGTTCAGCTCTGGTGTCTATCACTGAATTTATTCAGGAGTGGTGTATAAGGATAATAGAGTCCATTTCTCTGAAAATATCCTGGAAGGGAACTTTTTTTGGTAGCAGAACAGGGAGAAAAGGGCAGACGGGCATACAGAATAAACAAAAAGCCAAGATGCAGGTTTAAACTTTCTCCTATCATGTTGTCAAATTTTTTTGAGGAACAGGGAGAAATTAATGTAGAGGTTAGCAGTGCTTTTGCTGATCTTCGGTCTAAATGTGGGTTGACAAAAGGACAGTATTCTTGTCTGTCATGCTTTCCCTGTCTGCTCTGCTGGTTTGAGTATTAGTTCCCGGGGAAGCTGAGTGGACTAAGCTACCTGTAAATACTTTGTTTATTCCCAAGTTAGCTCTTGTCTTAAGGATCGTTATCGGGTGATTTAACATGTTAGGTTGTTAACGTGATGCTTAAGTTTTAAAGTACTTAAATATGAAATGCAAAGCTGCAATAACAATGCTTTGGGAAACTAAACCGGTCTTGTATAGCAGTTTTAAAGTTCTAGGTAGGATTTAGAGAATACAGGTGCTGCGGGTCTGCCGGGGTTTGACGCTGGCCTTTTGTATGCCTTCTGTAGGCAAAGTGGACATCAGAGATTGTTGTGTGCTGCCTTGGTTCTGAGTAGGTGCAATGTTAGTAATCTGTGATTGAAACAGGAAGTGTTTTAAATTCACGGGTAACAATTGCGTAAGTCAGGAAATAAGACAGTGTATGTTAGTTGGAGACTTGTTTCTTCACAGGAGCCTTTTCATTTATGGTTTCAAAACTTGTAATAATCACAGTTCAGTTTTTATTATTTGTCATAGATGGCATGCTTATCTTACCCTGTTTTTATGCTGGCATATCTTAATGCAGAGCTGTTTAAACGCGTGTAAGTTTTCAGAAACTCAAGAGTGTGTAGTAGGTGGGAAGATCTGATAGAACTGATTTTTACTTAGGGATTTGCTTGTCTGGTGCTGTTAATTGATAACTTGCTTCTGTTTCTGTTTAGAGTTGAACAGCGGCTGAATGGTAAATATTGGGAGTTGAAACCTAAATCTGCATTGCAGGCCTTCTAATGTGAAAGGGGAGGTGGGGGAGTAGATAACCCAGTAATTACATTGATTAATGTTAAGCCTAGTTACATTTCCGTGGTCCTTTAAAGTGCAGATAGACTCAGTATTTCAGGCAATTTCAGCATAAGATTTAGTGCATCCTAGTCTCAAGGTTGAGACAAAGATGCTATAAACTAATGTCTTAGTTTGTTGGGGTTTTGTTTTGTTTTGTTTTCCTGCTAAGGTCTATAAGATCTTGTATAATATCCTTATTCTGTGTTCTCTGCGTCCATCTTTGAAAAATGGGATTTCATTCTTAAAAGTTTCACTTTTTTTCCTGTTGTTCTTTTCAGAAGAATGTCTCACTGAAATGAAATAGATTGTAAGGTGTAGCTGAAAAGATTGGAAACTGTTCTACTTTCATTCTGTTCCAAAATATTACACATCCTTTTTTTTTTTTTCCTCAATGTTAATAAAATAACAGGAACTGAAATGCATTATTCTGGCAACAAAAGCTAAGAACTTTCATCGTTGTCCTTTGGGGCAGACAGATGAAATCTTGTGTTAAGGCAGCGCTTGCAGTCCAGGGGTATGACTCATTTCTGCAGACTTGAATGGACTTGTAGAACTAGCTGCAGCTTCCAGTAAACCTCTTAACAATGAATTCAAGTCCAAACGCATTTGTAGATGGTATTCTTAATCCATGAGGTGTTGTAGAATGTTTGGATAAAGAGGGTTATAATTTGCTAGGACTGAGCAATCCAGGCTGCAACGGTCGGCGACCTTGGAGTATTCGTGAAGGGGGGTGGATAACAGGGAGCTGGCATCCGACAGTGAGAAAGTTTCTGATATGTATAATTGTTTTTCTCTATGCACCGATCATAGAATTGTACTCGCCCCTGCATTCGCTAGATAACGATGTACTTCTTAGCCCACTATATAAACTGTATACGGTGTGTGTATGTTTAGCCCACTGCTTTCTCTATATAAGCATGGATTTTCTGAATAAAGGTGAGCATGATGATTTAATCATATTGATACCTGTCATGACTCTGGAACCTTTCTCCTCATCACATGAAGTGCTATATAAGTATTGTTGAGTAAGCTGAGCTGTGTGGCTAGTTCTGAAACTATATTTTTGAAGTCTTTAAGCTAAGGAAGTTTGTACATGTAAGCAAGTAACTTGAACAATTAATCCTACTTATCTGGTGTTATCCAGAATACAGAAATGCTGTCTCATGGCTTCTGTTCTCTTCTAGATGATCTGACTAGTCTTTCCTTAGGAAATGTAAGACACGTCTAACATGATGGTTCCTGTAATAAAGTTTTCAGCAGGATTCATTGGTTCGTCTGAAACAGCAGTAAAATCTTTTCTAGGGAACGTGGATTTTGGAAATCTGTTGATAGACTCAATTGGATCTATGTTCTATCTTATATGGGGTATGTTTGCTATATGGTAAAATATAAGCAAGCTGGTAGAAATCTGGTAGGAGGTTTTGTGTCTCCACCTGATGTATGGAATGCGCTGGCTTTATCAAACAAAAGCGAAGAGAGAATTTTAATTTGCAAACAAGATAATATCTACCATTTGTTTCATTTCGGAAGTTAATGAATAAATAGCACTGGCAT
Source organism: Pavo muticus (assembly GCA_016647715.1). Lineage (NCBI taxonomy): Eukaryota > Metazoa > Chordata > Aves > Galliformes > Phasianidae > Pavo > Pavo muticus. The sequence goes on from JACDJE010000346.1 coordinate 651,366, forward strand.
TTTTCCTTCCAGCTAATCTAGTAAATCAGAAGATTTAACTCTGCAGTGAAATTGCATGAATACACTTAGAAAGTAGCACTTGGCTTTAAATCTTGTCACGCAGATTTGTTGGATCACATTTCTCAGTGTTGGCAGAGTTGTGCAACTAAGAATAACAGTTTTCCTCCATCCCTAGTCATTCAGGTGTGAGGGTGACATGCTGTCGTAGCTAGTCATGGGCTGATTTTATTTAATGTATTTTGAAGAGGTCTTGGGGTAAGAACCCTCTTCTTTTAGCAGTCTGAATGATCTGACTAGTGGATAGACGTGAACATGTAATGTCTCGAAGCATTTCCTTCTGTGCTGCAGGTCCTAGCCCTGCACACAAAACAAATCAAAGGTGAGCTTGTCTGATCTTAGTGTTTTGAATGGAGATGCAGTTATTTAGAGGCTGTTTAAGCATCTGTGTTCATAGAGTAGTACTGTATGCAGGCAAGGAGGGCAGTTGAGGAAAGCAGCTGCTAGAATGTTTCAGGACTTGTAGTTGAAGCCAGAGCTCTTAAAGTGGGCAGCCACAGACTGAAACTTTGCAAGCTCTTTCTTGCCTATAGGATTACAGGAAAAGGTGTACGTGCTCATCACAAATACTTCTAGAGGTAACTACTTAGGATAAAGTGGATTGTGCCTGAAACACGTTTTTTCAGTGGCTGTGAAGGCAGTCTCCAACCAGCAAAAACTAAAGGTGTTATAATTCAATCATCCATTTCATCCACTTTGCCAGGACTGTACAAATCTGCATTATGAAGTGCATTTCTTCTTATTTTGCTGCCCTTAGTAACCATATGTACTTCATGAAGTTGTGGAATTTGTAAGTATGACGGCTGCTTGCATTTTGCAGTTTTCCTTTCCCTATGGTCAGGTGTAAATCTTACCCGAAAGTATTTGTAAATTCTCTAAAGAGATTTTAATGTGGCTTTAATTAAGCAGTGTTAAAGAACAAACTTGAAACAATTAACTTTGTCTAGAACTATCCGTGTTCATTTCAATTAATTCCATCTTAAATTCTGTGGGGTTTTTTATTTGTTTGTTTTTCCTCTTCAACTGCTCTGGCTAAGGCTATTCACTGCTGCAAAATGAGTTTGTTTCCAGCATCACATTATAAATTGCTAAGAATGGAATGCAGGCTTTTCTTTAACATGGAGCTGCAAGACTGACGAAGGAGTATTTAAAAACAACAGCAACAAACACAGGAAGATAAACAAGCAGGCTAACGATCTTTTGTAATGAAAATGTTTGTGAAGGAATGTGAAGTAGTCTCTCTGTTCAAGAGCATTCTTTTTGAATTGAACTTGTTTATTGTAGTTATCTACAAATAAAACTATTGTTCTAGCCAGCCTCATTTATAAATGTGAGCAAACATTTCAATCTCATGCTGTATCTTATTATGAAGAAGAGTTATGCATAGTTAGTCACATGGTTGTTCCAGATGCTCAGGTTGCAAGGACAGAATTAAGTCTTTGTAGACTTCATCCCTTCAAAAGAAAACTTTAATCTGATGCAAACTGATGTATTTTCTAGTACAAATAACTTTAGAATTGATGGAATTTGATTACACACCTAGTTCTGCAGTAGATGTTCTCTCTCTTCTCTGCTAGTTTGCTCTTAAGAATGACTGGAAGTTAGAAAAATGTATGCTGTTTCATATATTGTGTGATTACAAATTCGTTTACAAAATTATTTTGCAGGAGTGGATTAGAGCTCAGTGTTGAGAATTAGAGTGGCATGGAGGAAGAGTTTCTTTCTTGCTTGGCTTACAAAGCAAAATACTAAATTTTTGGCCTGAACACTGATCTCTTAAGTTCTTACATAGTCTCTTCTGTTCTTGGAAGTGCTGAGCATAAAAAGAGTATTGCTGGGAAAGGTGATACATACTACTCATATTTCACAGGTTGTTGAAGTCAGAAATTGATGGTAAACACATTCTTTTATTATTTGTCTTGAGGTTTGGCATCCTCCTTTGAATCTTATGCAATAGATGACTATTCAAGTGAATGACCTTGCTTCCTGATGGCATCTGTCTTAAATTACTTAGATATGGTCTTACAAATGTAACCCTCCCGCACACTCTGGCCTCAGGTAAAACTTTCCTGCTCTGGAAATGTTGGGTTTTTAGAGAGTCACTCTACACTCAGTGTGTCTGAGTGACAGAACATACTTGCACGTAGTCTCTAGTCCTATTCTTGGAAAGTAATACAGGAGGACAAACGTACGCATCCCAACAAATACGGCAAAAAAAAAAAAAAGCCCAAAAACATTGATAGTTCTGTGTTTGCCGACCTGAAAGGCCAGCCGAAAGCTAAAAAGGTTGAGATGAATTTTAGCAAACAGGAGCATTGAGTCAGAGGTGAAATCCTGTGAAAATCCACAAAACTAACTGATAGACAGTAGCTGTACATCCAAACTATGGTATTGCTTGTTGCAGAGTACTGAGGTCTTACTTTGTTCTTGTGTTGAATACAGTAACTTCTTCTCTAAGACTAAATCAATATGTGAAAGCTTAAGCAATTCTGCTAGTCTGAAGGCATCTTTTAAACCAATTTTGTATGATTTCTTTTCCTTATTGTTTTGAAGAGTATCTGGATAGACGTGCTTTGTTATTCCAGTGCGGCAGGAGAGGAGATTGGTCACACATTTTGGTGTGGGATGGGAGTTCTATTCCTGTAGACTGTGTTTTGTAATAATTTGTTCATTCTTCACAAATAGTGACATCATGGCTAATATCCTACGGCTGATAAATAATAACATTTCAAGTAAGCTTTTTTCCTTCTGTAATAGGTGCACCTGAAATTAGCAATGGTTATTACTGAATTCTGATAAAATAGATTTATTTCTTCGAGCAGCATGCCTGTGGAGTGGGAAAGCTAACAATACTCAGAACTCTTCTGAAAGATAACCTTATCAGTAGGAAAAAACGTTCAATTACTTTAAGCTCATGACTAAGACGTGAAAATCAGATGGGCCCTTATAAATCCATCGTGCACTTTCTCTTCTTCTGTATGACTGATACTTGTGCTTTTTCTGCTTTGTGTAGTTTTATATATACCCTCTGGGAAAGAAGAGGTCATGCCTAGCAAATGGTTCAACTAGTAAAGAATGCTGAGATTTTCAGTGATCTTGGGCTTTTTTTGTTTGGGTTTTTTCTTCTGTTGTTTTATTCATACAGTAGTATTCTACCTCGATGAATGCCAGCTTTGCAGAAATAGGTGAGTGTTCAACATCTACAGTGAAGACTGACTGTGTGAACCCTGGAACCTGATGTGTGTCTTTTAGCCAGCTGCATTTCTACCCTAGGATTTCCTATACACTTTCAAGTAGAATTTTCTCAGGTTTGTCAGCATGTGATCCAGATTGCAGTTCTCTGCCTTTGTCTTCTGAAGGATCAACCTCCAAATAAATGTGCTTGGGTAACGCTATTTAGACCTCTATGAAAATCTTGTACAGTGTAGCACGCTTGGTTGAACTTGAGTGTTTTTCATGTCTGCATTTGATTGTTATTTATCAGAGTGTTTACAGATAAATTATTGATATTTCTGTACTATTAGTAGCCCAGTAAAACAATTTAGGATCACAGAGCTTGTATTTGGCTTCATAAATGGTATTTGGGAAATCTTGAGTTTACCTGTGCTCGTCTATAAGTGTGTATGTGCTTTGGGTATTCAATATCTGGTTTTCATAAGCTCTTTAAGTATTTTATTTTAGAATTTTTTGTTGTTGTACTTCTATTTCTTACTTGTTGTCTTTCTGCTGCTTAGTAAAGTAAGATATTTTATTATATTCCAGTGGAATCAATTATTAGACTTTCCTTATTTATTTCCATATATTTACTGTTTAACCTGTGTAGATCTTTATGTCTAAAAATCAAACTATAAAAGCATTTTAAGGAACTTTATAAATATTGTTCTTTAATGCAGATGAGAACTTTTTTCTGGACAAGTGATGTGTTACTCTTAATGTGTTATTCTAATTCTATTCTAATTAATTTTATAATTAGCATTATTTTTTAGTGAAGCTGCAGCATTCTGTCACTTGTGCAGGTGGTTTGTGTTGTGATTGCCTCAGAAGCTATACAATGTGTAAATGAGGGAGTGTGATCTGACCTGCTTCTTCAGACATGTCAGATAGGGGACCTATCTGCAGGAGGCCATTTCTGTTGAGCCAGCTTTGGGAATCTATCATTGAATTTCCATGGTTCTGTGTTTCTATTTTTAACAGAAACTGTGGCAGTTCTTACCCCGGTTTTGCAGGGCTGGCAAAGGTGTAGAGAAGAGTGGAAAGAAGTAAAAATTTGGTGGTTGTGTATGATGATGATGATGATGATGATGATTATTATTGGTTTTGAGTGGGGAGAAGACTGGTGTCCCAGAAGTATTGCATATGGCAGTACCTTTGAAAAGCCAGAACACGGTACAAAACTGTATCCCAAACCTTGCTAACTGTGCTTTCTTGAGTTCCCTCTCCTCCTTTTTGCCAAATCTTAAGTATTTGCTTTAGACAGAGTTGCTCTGTCCTGTCATCAGAAGATAGTGGCTTCATTTATTCAACTTAAATGAAATTGTTAGGTGAACTCCTCAGAGCTATTGTATGGGAAATTGCACAAGACTGGTGTTTTTTTCCTGCCAGTCTACTGAAGTTTTCTCTAATTTTAAAAAGGGGAAGAAATTTACAAGGGGAAGAAAATGGGTAAAACAAAAAGCATTGAAAAGGATTAGTCTTAGTTTTTGTAGGCTTGGAAATGTTGTGAAGGTACAACCTTTGACAGTGTTCCTTCATGGATTGAAGATTTCAGAGTTTACATTATATTAGGTGAGTTAAGCAGACTTGTTATATTTGAATTATGTTAGTAAGCCATGAAGACAAACGTCTTGCCTTGCCTTGTTTGCACTAGAAATGAATGCTTGCACATTTTTGTTTGCTTTTAATGTCTCTGTAGGGACAGAGGTGGGGAAATAGTCACTGCAGGCAGACAGACTGTGTTGACCTTAAGTTTGTGGGCGTTTATTTGCTGAAAGAGATCGAAAGATATTTTGAGGTGCTGGGTATGAATCTCGATTTAATACCTGTGAAGAGGACGTCTGTCTTTGAACTTTGCTGGGGAACTTCCTTCTTAAAAGCTGCCTCTGGTTAGGGTTTGTTTTAATACTTAGTTGCTGGACAGCGGGAGTGTCTGATGACTTCACTGCTGCTGAGGATAAAGCATCATTTTTCACTTTTGTCATTTTGCCCCATAGATTGTATGTGCACTCATACAAACTTAACACAAGTTATCATTTACTAATTGTTTGGGATGGGGTGGGCTTAGTTTACCACAAGAATTTAAGATGATGTCGAATACAATTGAGAGTTGTTGTAATGTGTAGCTTTTCACTAATTTCTCTTTAAAGTCTCTTATCACATCTTGTTGGATTTCATGGTTTTTCCACTATTTGCATCACTTCTGTATATCTTTTTTTATGTGTTAAGGATGTTTTCCACTATTTGCATCGCTTCTGTATATCTTTTTTTTATGTGTTAAGGATGTTAAAATGGTGGCAGCTTGCCTAGTTTAAAAGATCTAATTATATTTTCGTATGTTGATTGTAAATATTTTTACTTCAGTGAGCATTGAGCATTTTCAGCCAGTGGTTCACAGGCAAGCTTTTGATTGTCTGTAATCAGGGACTTGTGTTACAGATTTTATTCTTTTTGTTAATGTTAGGAATCTCCCAAGTAGCGTATTTGATTGAGATAAAAGTCGAACTGCTCAATGTTCTAGACTTGGGTTTTGAATCTACTGCGTAGGTGTGAGTCTGAATAAAAAGATATCTGCTGAAGCTGCAGAAGGTAATTTGGTAGTGCAGTGCTGTTCACTTCATGAAATAGTTATTTCTCATGCCATCTGTCTTCACTTACTAACTGTCAGTCTTCACAGATTGTGTTCCTTTTTAACATGTTAATCACTATTAATTTCTTTGATGTTTGAGTAGGTTACCTGCTGTGGCTGTTTGAGTAGTCTTTAAGAGAGAACAAAGAGAATGAGTAACTGTCTTACTCGAAATTAATTTCAGGATGATTTAATGTTGGCAGTGTTAGAACTCATTTCTCTAGCTCAGCTGCAAGCTTGTAGTAATGCGAAATAATAAACTATGACTGAAGTCTATGTTATGTTTGACCCCTTGAATGATACAAACCTGCATACTGCAATATCCAAGCGGATGGCTTCAAACATTGTGTAGAAGACGGGGGCACAAGTGGCTGTTATCAGAATGTTCTTCAGTATTGTTCCAAAGAAATGTCTGATTTGTAGTTGGAATCATTTAGGACAGGTTATATGTCTATATAGTTTTCATGTAATAAGTATACGGAGTTGGCAGCTTGCTTCACCTCTGTGACTGCACGAGAGGCATGTGGAGGTAATTTGTAATTCCTGCAGTAGGGATTACTGTGTGCAAAATACTTTGTGTGTGAAGGATTTGAGATAAGTGGAATTTGAGATCATTTTAGGCTATCACTTATCCTGCTTTACTTCTCTGATTAGACTATTAATATGAAAGCATCAGTTAACATTTATTTTCTTGGTTAATTACGAGTAGAGACTTGAAAAAAAAAAAATCTGAATATATAGTAATTGAACTTTTTTTATTGTGTCTTTGCAGGAGTACCGAAGTCAGATCTTCTACATACAAGATCTTTAAGGGGGCACAGAGACTGCTTTGAAAAATTCCACTTAATTGCAAATCAGGACTGCCCACGTTCAAAGCTCTCTAGAAGCCCATATGCAGAAGTAAAAAGTATCTTGAGCAAAAAAATTAACTGGATCATACAGTATGCACAAAACAAGGATATAGACTCTGATACTGAAAGCTCGAAAACATCCCAACACCCGCTTTTTAACTTGAGACATCAGACTGATAGAAAATTGCTCCCCCAGTTTGACTCTCCAGTACCTAGATACTCTGCAAAGTGGATAGATGGAAATTCTGGAAGCATCTCAAACTGCTCGCGAAGTCTGTTAGAACAAAGCGAACCCACTGATTTCAGACTTGGTATGTTACAAGAAACAGGTGCTAACTTCTGTTGCAGCAGCGTCTTGTGGTCTAATCGCAGCCAAGCCCAGAAAACTGAAAAAGCTGAAAGTGACTCACTCACCAGCGTTCACAGAAGGCATCCTCATTACAGCAGGGAAGAATGTAAGTGAATTTCTATTTAAATGCAACATAGCAAGCAAGGGGCATCCTCTGAAATATCTGTTGATCACTTAGTGTTCCCACAGGGCATTAATTCACAGCCTGAAATGCGGCTTTTAACGGTTTGGAGTCTCTGTAAAATCTGTGAATAAGGTGACTGCATAGCTAAGCAGATGGGGGGGGAAAGCTGTCTGTTTGGTAGTTTTGATATTTTTGTGTTTGTTTTTTAACTTTTCTGTTAGTTATGCTCCAAAGTGATAGAGGGCACGTTTAATTTATGCAAAAAAGTTAGTGCTAGAGTTAATTGCAGTGAATCTTTATTATGTGAGTCAAACAGTTCTGCTTGTGCCAATTACTAAACTCCTGAAAGTAACCATCATCAGTTGCTGAATGCCTGAAACCAGCGTGTCAGGTGTCTTGAGTTACCTTTTGCACAAAGCCACTCTAAACAGTAGAAGAAATTAAAGGTGAAGAAGCATACAGAGTTAAATGTTATCAGTAGCAGCAGACTCTCTGTTCACACTAGATTTTTTTTCTTCTTCTTGTTGAGCATAGGAAAGTATGAAGGCCCTCATGCTGCCGTGTCATCTCAAACACTGTAGAATAGACCTGGTGATTCTTGTGATAACTGGTGATGTTGAAAGCAGCAGAAAATAAATTTTCCTGTTATTTCAGAAGGTGATCTCTAGAAAAATCTTCAGAAAGTAATTGGAAAGTGCTTCTGAATTTCAAAAGACATGAGAAAGATGGAAAAAGCTCATGAAATGTTCAGTGGAAAATTTAGGTAACGGGAAAAGAAGGCAACAGTAGAATTCAGAATATCAGAAGAGTGAGAAAAGGGGATGCTGAAAAAAGAAAAAGAAAAAATTGAAATCAGCTTCTTTAGACTCTTATTTTTAATAAACTAACTAAACTCATCCTTGCAAAGTTTGGTTATTCTTCATTATTTGTAAGAAGATTTTAACTGCTGTATGATGTTTCATATTGCATTTGTAATAAATGAGTAGTCTTAAAGCCATAAATCAAAACAGATGTGCTGTGCTGTTTGACCACCTGTCCTCTGGAGTCATAAATTGGGATTAAATACATCAGGGCAGAAGTTACCAGAGGAATTATGAAAGCTTGACCTGGTTTATGGAGTTATCTAACTGCAGTTAGTCACTTGGAATTTATCTCTTTGATTTCGAGACGTGGGAATATAAAGCTCTTTTAAGCATGGTAACATCTATTTTTCTTTCCCCTATTTATTATGACTACATAATATATTTTTTAAGGCATTTTTGCTTTATAATATAAATAATCATTTTGCAGTATTTAGCTCTTCTGCCTTGAATGATGCTCTTCTGCCGTGAATGATGCTCGTTTGAAGACTTGGTGCTTATCTGAAGTTTAGAGAAAAGTCTAGTCAGGCTTTCTGTACCAAAATTAGGCGACATAATTGAAATGTCCTCCTATACACACTGATCAGGGCTGATGTGTCCTGGTATACACACAAGGGTAATGTGTGAACCTACCTTCTTGCTACAGCTGATGAAATGTTAATGAGAACAGTGAAGTAGAAAGTAACTTCTTACAGCTGGGTGTAGAAAGAGGGAAAGATTTCTTGTGTTTTTATTTATGTATTTATTTATTAAGCTATTGATTACCATATTAAGTCTAATCAGGGTTTTCATGGAGTTTAAGAGGTCTTAACTTTTAAAGGATAATAAGATGTAAGAGAGGAAATTTCTGTTCTGTTGATAGCTGAAAGGAGTACTACTGTAGTTGGCTGTCAGAGGAGGCGAGTGGATCTGTTTCCCTGTGAAGTGGCCTTATGTCTTGAGTAACGACAAATTGGCTGTTGTAGCTGCTGCCAAGTTCTTTAATTTGGCAGTAGCAACATAAAGTTAATGCCCCATAACTGCAAGATGTGAGAAAGGTTGGAAGAGAAACCTTAGGGAAATAAGATAGTCTTTGGGGTAAGTAAAAATCAGCCTCATCAGGACAAAGTTTAACAACAAAAACTTCTTGCATTCAGAAATCCCTGAGCAAAAGCTGTGCGATTGCAGCATGTTTCTTTTTCCTCAGGCTCCATGTGAGATAGTTTTGCCAAGCTGCACCATTTGGGGTGGGAGGCTGAAAGGTTTATAAGGTATTAAAGTTTGTTTCAGTGTCCTGTAACCAGTGTCCTGTAACCAGTGTCCTGGTGATCAGTATCATCAGTTTCTGCCATTCTGTCCGATTAATCACCCAACAGAAGTGGCACCAACCTCTTCCCACCTCATCTGGGTTGAGGACAGTGCTTCCCTGCTCACTACTGTTGATTCAGATCCGTGTAGAATACTTCCAGAGTTCTCTCCATTGAGGTTTAATACACGTTTTCTCTCAGGACGAGCAGTGTGCTTGTAAACTGAGATGTAAGGAGGGCTTATGAATGATGCAGGGGGTCTTTTAGTTCTCACTACGAATGTAATGCAGGTAAATGAGAAGCTTTGTATGTTGGTCTTCTCTTGCATCAAACTGAGGTTTTTCTTCATCAGTTGTCACTGAGTTACTCTGTGGAATGTGGAAACATTATTTCTATGTTATGGATTTCTATATTATGAAGACATTATTTTTGCATGCGAAAAGCACAGAACTTTCTAGGCAACAAATGTAGTTGTGCGCTGAAAATTCTGTCCAGGAACGATTTCCTATGGAGTTTAAAAAAAAAAAAAATTGTAGCAGGACTTGCTTTAGTATTGGCTGCTTGCCATCAGGAGTAACAGATGTACTTGCAGGGGTCAGAGTGCGGGAAACATGTTATGCTGTCAGAAGTCCTCACAGAAGTGTTAAAAGGGGGCAAGCAATCTACAAACAGTTGTGATGTGGGCATTTCTGTTGTGAGTGCTTGAGTTTCCATCTTTTTGACGCTGAGGAAAGGACTTTCCTATAGAATAGAAAGCTACGTCAATGTCAAGAGACACTTTTCAAGTTTTCTATAATTTAGTAATGAACAGTGCTGCCTCTGATTTACTGTCATGCAACGATTGGTCATTAGGATGCAAGCTAAAAAGAAAGACGAAGGCAATCTGTTTAGAGGTGCTCGTGTTACTTTTGTAGAAGTGATAACTGATTTTGTTGTTACAGTGAATACGATGACTCCTGGAGAGTTAAAGCAGCTTAATGAAAAACTGCTCAAGCAAATCCAAGGTGAGAAGTTTTCAGTACTCTTTGTTTTGGTTTTGTACTGCTTTGTAATAAAGAATCTTCTCTTTAAAAAAAAAAAAAGTGATGGCTTTACTGTCAGCTAAGTTTTGAACTAAAATCTCTTTACGCCTTGTTCCACGTGCAAGAAACTTGAGTGCTTTTATTATGTAACCCTCTTGAGTGACACAAACTTGCACATAGTGTGTGTTTTCTTTAATTTTTTTTAACTGGATTCAGCTTCATTTCAAGTTACAAACTGATCCACCTTGGCTCAGGTCCCCTAAAACGTAACTGCTGATCTAGTATACAGTGCATATGCCAGGCTGTGCTGGAGCTTAATAATGTTCTTGTGTGTGAGCCCACTTGATTATTAAAAAGGCACAGATATTTACGTTCACCATTGCTTCTTAATTCTGCAGTAAAAGTACGGTGACCAAATGCATTAACCTAATAATCAATGTTCATGCAGATGTGTTTGAGGAACTGAAGCAGCAAGTCCAAGAAAAAGACTCTCTGGCTTCAGAACTGAATGTCCGTCACATTGCTATTGAGCAGCTGCTGAAGAACTGCTCCAAACTGCCATGTCTACAAATGGGACGTGCGGGAATGAAATCAAATGTCCCCATATGATGGGGATACAGCTCGTATCCCCTGTAGAGCTGACTTTCCCTGGTGGCTTTGATAACCATTAAATACAGCTGCACAGATATTTAGAAGCTTTTGAGGAAACTCAGGCAGCTTGCTCTTTGCATTCCTAATCCATATAAAGTCTTATTCCACTTTGGTTTTAAGAAAACAGGCAAATATTGTAGGTATTTAAACCTATTGTAATGGGGTTTATTCCCATTCTGGGTTTGTTTTTGCCCATAATGATGCATGAACCTTGAACCAAATTTTGTGTTTTGTTGATAATAAAAACGTTTCTAACAAAGAACGACCTGAACCTGCCTATTCCATACAGAAGTAAATCTGCTTACTTCATACAGAGGAGGAATAAAAAATTGAGTTTTGATCAGATTTGATCGTGTTACATCAAAGAGAGCTTTAACAGGAGAACAGTATTAATGAAACTCATGTCTTATTTATTACGAGCAATATTTTATTATTGAAATTTTGTACTAAATAATGCTATTTTAGATACTTTTCCAAATCTCTTTATAAAATGTCTGAACTACTCTGTGTAAAGTTTACGCCTTGTGTATGATTGTTTATCCTTTTTCAGGTCTGTATCTTTCATGATACAATGTTTAAGAGGGGGGAAAAAAAGCAAACCCAAACCTTATTTCCCAAAGAGATGAAATTCACTTCTTAAAAAANTGGTGGTGCATCACCTATTTTTATCAAATTTATAACTGAAAAATTTGTTTCATGAGATGTTTAAAAAAGTAAAAATAAAAGGAAAAGCACAGCACTTAATACAATCCATACTTAGGATTTAACGCATAGAAGTTGTTTTGTATGTGTGAAATTTTCAATGCTGAAAAAGATGACTTCAAGAAACTAAATAAATTTGTACTACTGCATTACTCTCGTGAGGTTTTTTTTTTTTAATGAATTTGTGATGTTTGTATTTCAGGTTGAGAACACCAGTAATGGCACGTTGTAAAACAGAATAGTCTGCTTCTTTTAGAACGTGAATTGGTCAATCATACTGAAAAATTCTAGTTAATGTTTATTGAAACAACTGTAGAGCTGCATTTGCATAACTGAAAGTGACGGGTTTCCACTAGAAAAGTAGGGGGTGGTGAGAGAAGCTTTATTCTCCCTAAAGTTCTTCTGTGTGCTCTCTGTTTTTAATCACTTGAAGTGAAAAGTGAAAAAGTTACCCAGGATGACTAGTGAAAGATTTAGGTTTGGTTTTAAAGTAAAACTGGAAATTAGCTAAAGTTCAGTTTTTTCATCACCCTACCTGGCATCTGAACCACGTAGAACAGGTATTTATTTATTCATTCATTTATTTATTTATCAGAATGCAGTTGTGAAAAGGCACTCTGAGCAGTGTGAGAGTGTGCAAGACCAGGACTTGAGCTCGTCTGTATCTGGGTATTTTGTGCTGTTTAGGAAAGGAAAATAATGATAGTGTCATATTGCTTGCAAGTAAAAGTGAGTTTGTAAGTAAATGTGCAGTAGGTTATCCCTGATTTTGGCTGTCAGAAGGTGAGTTAATAAGTATAAGTATGGAGATTAATCCAATAAGAAAATAACTGCAGATCATAGAATTGCTCAGGTTGGAAGAGACCTTAAAGATCATCAAGATCAACTGCAACCTAACCAAACTACCCTAACTCTAACAGTGCTCTGCTAAATCATGTCCCTGAGCACCACATCCAAACAGATTTTAAGCACATCCACGGATGGTGACTAAACCACCTCCCTGGGGAGCCTATTCCAGTATTTAAAGAGCCTATTCCAATGCATAATATAAGGTGAGAGGAGAAATGCCATCATTACTTACATCCAAGAAGATGGTCATCATTCAGCCTATAGTAGACTGCATCTAGAAGTCCCCAGCTATCTCATTAGACTGATGAGGAATTTCAGTTCACTGGATAGTGAGGCGCTCTGAAAGAATTAGGTTGTATTTCTGCTCTTGTCTTTGTGGGAATTAGAAGTACAATATCTACACTTAAGTCATCCTTCCTAATACCTTTCTATGGATTGTATTTTTGTTAGATTAGATTTTGATACGAGCAAGGTGAGGAGAGTTGTTCTGTTTTTAAGGTAGGTTATCATTAAGGACAACTTCTAGAGCACATAAGCCATAGGAACACTATTTTTTTAATGCTTTGCCCTTGATCCAATTTTGAGTCGGGAAGAAAGCACAGTCCTAGCTTGTGTGCTTAAAAGAAAATCTAACTGTGTAGCTGCTGCTGCTTCTGCTTATATTCTGAGGAAAATGCTTAAGAGTGCAGAGGGGTCAGCATGTTCCCCAGCTGTCTGGCAGCTCGGAGCTGGAGCTGCTGTTGTATGCCTCTGTATATCAGAAGGAGTTTAAGGAAATGATAGATGTGCTTGTGCTCTTGGATGCTTGGCTTCAAAATCACAGAATGGCTTGGGTTGGAAGGGACCTCAAAGAACATCTAGTTCCAACCTCCCTGCCACAGGCAGAGTTGCCAATCACTAAACCAACGTGCTATAAGAAAATGCTGTCGCATGAATGGGGTTTCTTTCCTTCCCTGACTTTTGCTGAAAAATCTGTAGTGTAAATCATACCTCAAATTTGAGCTGTTTCTGTATATGTAATGTTGACCCTATGGGTATTCAGGTGCAAGATGTGTTTTGAGTGAGTGGTAAATAAGCTTTTTGTGAGGGGAGAAAAGTGTTTGCAAGAGTGATGTTTGAGGCTATGAACACCTATCAAACAAAAGCCAATATGAAAGTCTTAGCAGCTTGAAATTTAGTAGTTTGTATTGCAAACTATTGCACATTGAAAATACGAGCAAGAACTGGCCAGAAACTGGTGAAGCAGCGATCTTCATGAAGTGCTCTCTGAAAACACACATAATTGCTACAGCTTTTCTGTTCTTTGTTGTTTGTTTATTGCTGTGTTTTGTTTTTTTAATTGCTGGTGGTAAAGGACAGAAAGAATCCTAGTTTTCTTTGTTTGTTTTGGGGAGGGTGATTTTTGCTTTTCACAAAGCAATCTATTACCAATAGAAATATTCTCCTAAACTTAATATTAAATCCTATTGTTACTTTCTTTGTACTGCAGTGCTTGGAGACCCCAACAGTGAGAACACAGCTGGATGTAAAGCTCTCTCAGACAGTAATTAAATTCACAAGGAGTCTTGCTAGATCAAAATGAGATCTGTATGAGTGTAAAAGCACGGACCACAGAGTTGGATCCGTTTAAGAGCTTAATCTATTACTTTCATGTAGATTCTTCCTGATTTTTTGTTTTGTTTTGGTGTTTGGTTTTTTTTTTTATTATTTTTTTTTATTGGAGGGAGATTGGGAACAGCTCAATAACTGCATTATAAAAACATTGCTCTTTTATCCCCTTTTCCTAAGTTGAAATCTCATGTTGGATGTGGGTATTGTTAGCACCCCCGAATGGTGATGCATGATCTGGTTTCCATGCCAACGAGCCATTTCCAGAAAGAGGGTATGGGGTTTGGGGCTCGTTGCTGCTTTTTCATTAATCAAGCCCTAGGAACAGAATTGATTTTTGTTTGTTTGTTTTTGTTAGACATATTTCTTCCACGTAACATTCCCTAGGTAATGCAGCTGCCTTAATTGGAAATGCAGATTGCATATGGCAGTTAGGTATTAGATCGCACATGCAGTTAAATTTGGTTTATAAGATTTAGGTTGACTATACATATTTGAACACCGAGATTTAATTTTGAGGAATAAATTACAAAATAATGAGCTAGTTACTTTCTTTTTCAGATTGATTCTTTTTCCCAGAATTTTTGTTTCTCAGCATGAATAAAATGTTAGTTCTGTTTTTTACTGCATATAAAATTAGTGATGTACAACTGTGGAACAACATCAGGGAAACTCTAGTAATTGCATTGCATTTTGCAGTAATTAAACGAAGCTTTAAATGTTGATTTTAAAAGAAAATTGTATTAAGAAGGGGTGTCTGAATGAAGGGAAGGAGGAACGCAGGAAGTGGTAGTTCTCTAGATAGAAGAAATTCTGCAGTAGAGTGGAAGAAACGAAGATGGTGCTAAATTGCTATTGTTGTTTGGCAGTGTAATAATAACACGAGTCAGTTGTGGATTCCACTGTGAAATGAAAGGCAGAACTTACCGTGTTTTTCTCCCTCATTTAATTTATATCCTATACAGTGCCCATCACCAGAGAGTTCTGAAACCTGCAAGAAATATATTGCAGTCGTTTCTTCATCTACCATCTGCTGAACATTTATTTAAAGAACTGGTTTCCTCAATTAGTGAGAACAAATTAATTTGCCAGTTGAAAGCACAGTTGCAGAGGCGTTTAATTCTTTTCTGTAGGCCTGTCCCAAGATAGCCACTTCCAACATCTCCTGGCACTTGCCTGTATTGACCTCCTGTGCTCACTGTCAGTTCCATTCTTGCATTGCCATGAAAAGCCTGAGAAACACCATCATTTTTCAGCTAGCACAAACAACGATGAAATCATAGTTCTCAGTACTTGTAATTCATGGACATTCTTCTTTGCCCCTCCAGCGCATAACCTGCACTCCTTGTAAACCACAGTCACTTTCCCCACCAGCCCCCTCCTGGTTCAGCTGCCTCGTTTCCAAGAGTCCCAGGCGCGGCTGCCTAACCCGGACATGGATTTACAAATGTTGCCACCACAGGAAAGGGAGCTGTGAGAAAGTGCAAGAAGGGGTGAAATTACAGGCTGAGGCAGGGATGTTGTTATATTCAGTAGAAGAGAGATGGATCTTTTGGAGTGCATCCAGACGGGGGCCACAAAATGATCCAAGGGATGGAACACCTCTCCTATGAGGACAGGCTGAGAGAGATGGGGCTGTTCAGCCTGGGTCTCTGGGGAGACCTGAGGGCAGACTTTCAGTATCTAAAAGGGAGCTATTACAAAGAAGGGGACAGACTCTTTAGCATGGTCTGTGGTGATAGGACAAGAGGAAATGGCTTCAAACTAAAAGAGAGGAGATTTGGATTGGATACAAGGGAGAAGATTTTTAAAGTGAGAGAGGTGAGGCACTGGCACAGGTTGCCCAGAGAGGTGGTGGATTCCCCATCCCTGGAGACATCCAGAGTCAGGCTGGGTGGGGCTCTGAGCAACCTGTTCTAGCTGTGTCCAGGTGTCCCTGTTCATTGCGGGGGAGTTGGACTAGGTGACCTTTAAAGGTCCCTTTTAACTCAAACAATTCTATGATTCTATGATGAATTACTCATGGATTCAAGAGTAACGGATGTGAAAATCATAAAATCATGAAGGGAAAAGTGCCGAGACCACAGCCAGTAGATTAGGTTGGCGGTGTAGACAATGTGGTGAGTGGGCGTGATTAGCAGCGCCCACAGTCTGCAAGTCTGTCCTGGCCCCAAGCTTGCTGCTCCCACCACCCCTTCCCCGAGCAATGCCTGCCTGCTCAGCAGACTTCTCAGGCATCTTACCGGAGTGTCAGCATGCTGCTCCTCAGCTCTGTAAGCCCTAGTGAGCTTTGTGTACAAGAGACCATATATAATTAATTGCTTTATACTTTGAAGCTGTTTGTATCTAACTTTCAGAGCCTCTGCAGTGCTACGATTGGCCGAATACTCAGTACTCAGGCACAAAAGATGTCTGCTTTTGTGTGACAAATACAGTCTTTAAGTAAATTTGCAGGTGTCCTTGCAGGAACATCTTGAGGGTATTTATTGTAATGCTGGCTGAACCTGAGATAAGCATGCAGCAAACGTCCTTGATGCCATGTAAGCCTATCAGTAGAATAGGCCAGATATTTCAGGAAAAAAAAAAAAACACCTTACAGCTGTGTTGAAATCAGACAAATTTCCAGTGAAGATGATGTTTTACAAAGTAAGGAAAGATTTGTTTGTGCACAGAGAACACTAATAATGAAATTTAAAGTTGTCACTAAATGTGCAATAAAAGTGTGCAACTGTTGCATTTAAAAAGAAAAATAAAATGTTTGACTTGTGACAGCCTACTTATGTACACCTATGCTAGCAAACAGAATTAATGCGTGTCTTTTTTTCTACTCTTTATCTTTTGATGTTGTGTGGGTTAGTTTCTGCTTTTTATTTTAAAAGTAGACAAAACAGATGATACTCCTTCATAGTCTTGGTCTAATGGAAATAGCTGAGGGATGATACCAGGGCTCTTCAGCCTGGAGAAGACAAGGTTCCCAGGAGACCTTATAGCAGCCTTCCAGTACCTGAAGGGGGCCTACAGGAAAGCTGGGGAGGGACTGTTTATAAGGACAGGTAGCAACACCATGAGCGGAAGTGGCTTTAAACTGGAAGAGGGTAGATTTAGACTAGGTATCAGGAAGAAATTCTTTAATGTGAGGGAGGTGAGACACTAGAACAGGTTGCCCAGTGAGGCTGTGGATGCCCCCTCCCTGGAATCATCCAAGGCCAGGCTGGATGGGGCTTTGAGCAACTTGGTCTAGAGGGAAATGTCCCTGCCTATAACAGGGGGGTTGGAACTAGATGATCTTAAAGGTGCTTTCCAACCCAAACCATTCTATAGTTCTAAGACTGGATCAGGCATTGGTCATAAGATGAAAAAGAGCTTACCTAAAAGCTAACAAAGATGTTTCAAAAGGGATTATTTTCAGGATGATGTTATTTGGCACTGATGAAAGTGTGTGCAGTTCTTAAAAATCACCTGACAAACGAAGGCTTATGCAGTGCTACATTCATCTGTTCTGGTCTCTCAAGAGCTCTGGTACTGGCACAGCTGCCCAGAGAAGCTGTGGCGCCCCATCCCTGGAGGTGCTCAAGGCCAGGTTGGATGGGGCCCTGGGCAGCCTGAGCTGGTGGGGGGCAGCCCTGCCCACGGCAGGAGGGTTGGGGCTGGGTGGGCTTTGAGCTCCCTTCCAACCCAAGGCATTCTACAGTCACATGAACATTTTCTGATTTTATTGCAGTTTGATAGGAATTCAATAGCTAAAAATGTAATAGGCAGCTAAAAATCTCACAACCTTTACAAGGTTATGTGGCTAAGGGAGATTTTATGAAGCCCTCTACAAGCATTTCACTTACAAGGAAAAAAAAGGTCTGCAGGATAAGGTCACACCCAAGTGTCTGCACCTCGCAAGTGAGATGATTGTGTAGGGGAGTAATGCCACAACCACAATTAAAGCTTTTCTCAATGCCTGAGAATAAGGAGAATTCAAAAGTCTATGGGCAAAAAGGCTTCACTCCTTGTCTGCTGCAACTGTGGTGATGCACTGAGATGCTCCAGTGCTGGTGTGCCCAAACGCAATCCCACAGCTTCCCATCAAGCCAAGATCAACGGTCTGTGTTTCTGATTGATTTCCTGCTGTGGGTTGAAGCAGCTGCAGAGCAGCTCCTGCTGGGTTACTGAGACAACCCTGTGATGTTATCTTTTCAGAATGCATCAGAACAGAGATCATCATGCCGTCAGAGAGGGGAACTAAGTGATGTTTCCCGTGAGCTGCTCTTAGAGCAGCAGCAGTGCTGCTGTTAACCTTGCGCAGCGACCCTCTGCTGCCTGTAAGGAATGTCAGAGAGCACCAACCTACCAAGAAGTACATGCAGCTAAAAGCTTTTCTTTTCAAAGCGTCACACACAAGAAATGAGGTTATCGAGAAAAGTGGTTAATAAATCTGATGCAAAACCACCAGGAGTCTTTGGACTGCTTTGTATGATCATTGTTTCTCAGCAGCTCTAAAATTTGACAGGATCTAGTGATGTCTTTTTGATTTCTTTGAACTGTAATCTCTGTGTTAGGATAGCTAAATGCACTCTTATTGTAGCATTTAGTTTTACTCACAGAGACATAATCAATGCTAGCTCACTTCAAGCCTTGCATATTCCTGGGGTGCTGCATTGACATTCAATGAAGAAGCCTCAGAGCGAAATCCTCAGCAGCAACAGAAGGTCTGCCAAGGCTAACCCTGGAGAAACTTGCATGTAAACCTCCCTTAAAACAACTTCAGTATTTTCAAGATCATCTATCTTCACCCTTATTTCAGAAGTAGATTGCAGTGCTGAGGGACTAAGAAAAGCAGGTTATTGGCTAGAGGTCACCTTTGCAATTCTAGATGCATGGTACAGTCTGAAAAAATTAGTTGTGTCTTTTTACTTCTCACCTGGGAAACATATCTGGTTTAGTTCATTGATACTAGTATGGAGAGAATCATAGAAAGCTGGAAAATCATAAGGTTGGAAAAGACCACTAGGATCTTCTAGTCCAACTGTTATCCCATCCCCGCCATCTGCACTATGTCTCTCAGTGCCACATCCACACGCTTCTTGAACACCTCCAGGGATGGTGACTCCACCACCTCCCTGGGCAGCCTGTGCCACTACCTCATCACTTGTTCAAAGAAATTTTTCTCCATATCCAACCTGAACCTCCACTGGTGCAACTGAGTCCATTCCCACTTGTCCTGTCACTGTTACCTGGGAGAAGAGGCCAAGAAAGTGAGTGCCAGCAGCTACCTGGCTATGTTCTTAAAATCAGTTATATATAATCATGTGTATCTAAAATTAGAACTTATCTAAGAAATTTTCTATCTCTTATTTGCAACACCTACTGTGTTTTTCTATGTATTTGGAACGCGTATGACTCAACATGCCTGTTGGCTCTGTGGTCAATCTGGTACAGAGGAGAATTCAATGACTTTTGGGAAGGACACACAATACAACTGTACAGAGCACGTATGTAGAAAGTTCATATAACAGTGGCATTGCAAAGCCTTAACTGTTGTATCCTGTTAGTGAAGAGACATGGCTAAAGATTGTGTTGTAGCCAGTGGCAGCCTAACTTCTTTTAGTTAGTAACACCAGTTTGGCACAGAATCCTGAGCAGAATGGCTCTAATAATTCCTCTTCTGAGATTTTTTATGATCCTGATATAGGAGAAAAATAAATACTCTGCAAAGCTAAATGCTAGCTTTAAGTGATAAGGCTTCCTTAATCCTCCTAAAAAAAAGATGAAATTATCGAAAAAGAGTTTCCTGGTTTTCAGCTGTTCAACGATTTTTGCTAATCTACTGAAGCTAAAAAATACTGTGGGAAGTCAGTTTTCACAGTTTTCACAGCAGTGGTTTTAAGGATTTCTTTCTCTCTCTCATCTTTTTTTTTTTTTTTTTTTTTTTTTTGGTATCAGCCTGTGGATTCCAGTGGATATTTTAATTAGAATTCAGAAATCCAGTGCAGCCAGAGTTTCCAATGAAAAGATCATAGAGTGCGGATTACACTGTTCAGAGCTGCGCGTTGAAATAGACGGCAGGGGTTTTCTGTGCCAAGATGGTTTTAAAAAGTGATTTTTAACAAGTGAGTAGATGTTTATGAGGGCTGCACTTCTGAAAAACAGCAATGCTTCTGCTGAGCTGCAGGTTGGTTTGAAGTACCATTGCTTGAAGTTCTTTGTGCAGTTAGCTTGGAACGAGGTCTTTGTACAGGTGATATATTTGAAGGGTAGATATTCCTTTCACCGTGGAGACAGGTGAGGAATTAAAGGTGCAATAGCACATCTAACTGGAGAACACACAATATTTTTCTTCTCTCAGCTGCTGACACATCTCAGAATAAGCTGGACTCCCCTCCCCCCCCCTAGAAAAAAAAATTGAGTGAATTCCCTCTTCCTTTGTAGACTCATAGGTACTGGGAGGAAAAAACCCTACAATAGCAAACCAAAACATAGGAGAGGGACACTCACCTACAGTACTGACCAGTAGGTGTGCCAATATGGTCCCCATTAGTCTGGAATGATCCCATGTATTTTTTTCCCCAGTAGCAAATGAGCACTTTTTTTTTTTTTTAGATTACTGTATTTACTTACAAAACATCCCCTTACAGTAGGTCTAGCCAAACTGCATTTGTTTGTTCCCAAAAGTTGTATTTTCTGTGTATGATTAACACTTGAGAGGGGCAGGAGATTCATTGTTGAAGGCATGGTATTTGCAAGGCAAAGGAAAGGGAGGGAAGGGCAAGAAAATGGTTGGATTGTTTTGTTGTTGTTGTTCAGTTTTCACAAGATTCTTCATTGCAGCTGGCAGGTGATCTTATATTGACCCTCAGATCCCCCAGAAGCACTACGAGCCCACTCCAACATGAACTACCTTTGGATTGCCCCGCTAAGACTGTCCCCTGAGAGGAGTGAGGTGAGTGGGAGTGGGAGGAAGTCCAGTCCTATCCAGCCCCAACTTCTCCCACATTAAGATGTAACGGTGGCAGTTGAGGCAGCTCTGTGTATACCAGAGGCTCCATTTTGCAAGCAGCAGGCACACCGACTGGCTCAGCCAGCCCTCTGCACCCCAGAGAAAAGGGCTCACGGTGCCATAGGCACTGCACGGTGTCTGACAGCATCTGCACAGGGCTGTGGGCTTGCCTGGGAGGAAGGCTGGACGCAGAGAAGAACAGGCTGTACCCAGGGTGCGTTTGTTTATCAGCTCCAAGTTGCAACATGATGCTCTCAAGTACACCGCGGAGGAGCAGCTGAAGCTCTTCCACAGAGACATTACACAAAATTGTCCTGTTGTTCATGAACAATCCCTCTTGTTTTCTTTTACTGTGGCAAGCAGCCAAGGCTTGCTTGTGCTCATGCTTTGTTTCTGTACTTGTTAATATAACACAGCACTTGAAGAAGAATTTGATTTCTGGCATCCAAGAGTGAGCCATTGATCCAACAGGAAAAGCAGACCAGATTCTTCTGCCAGTAATGCAAGAGTGTCTGTCGGTGCCAGGAAAATAACACTAGAAGCCAGATGCTTTTATCCTTATTTCTACCCTGTTGTATTTGATCACAACAAATCTGTTAATTAATGGCATTCGTCGAAATTAAGTGCCTAATGTTCAAATCCAACATTTTGTTTGGTGCTGCATCATGGTTGATGGCATCTCTCCGTTAGCTCCAGTGTTGTATTCATTTCCTTACATTGCACATCATTTAGCAGATAAGGTTTTGCACACAAGAAAGCGATTATTCAGAAGTATTCCTCTAAAAGCAGATCAGCAAGAGTTCGCTTTTTTGTACTCAATAATAGTTGGCATTCTGTGTATACATACAGCAAATCTATGAGAATCTCTAATCTCATTCACAAGCATATTTCATGTTTTGCCTGATCAAGGTGACACTGGGGGCACTGTGTTTTCCTTCACATTGGAGATCAGCTCGAGGCTTTGTCAATTTGATTTTGATATTCTTCATCTTGTTATCAGAGAAGCAAATCCTTGAGACTGCACTTACATGTGAGTAGTTTCTTTTAAAAACTTTGCAGCTTTGCATTATCTCTTGGATAAAACAAACAAACAAACAAACCAACAAACAAACCCCTCCATTTTAGATACATAACATAAATGAGGAAATGGCATTGCCTAGCATTACAGTGTTCAGACTCATTTGATCATAATGTGCGGCCCCATTTGCTAGCAAAACTGCTGAACATTACCCTGTTGGAATAAACTCTTCACTGCTGGTCTCTGCTTCATACTGTGTCCTTTCTTACCCTCTAATCCTGGTGATCACAGCACTGAGGAGATCCAGAACATTTTTACATTAACATGAGGCCATGAAATCAGACCTGTGACCTTGCTTTTGCTGGAAGCACGCTTTCCTTTACCCTGGTGAGACTGCAGCCAAAGCTAGCCAACTTAGAGGCCTCTGAAAAAGCTCACATGCTCATGCCAGGGCTGGCTATGCAGGACTGAATCCTGCTGGAACCTGACTGAAGTTTGCTCTGTGGTTTAGGCTGGGCAGTGCTAAAGTGCAAAGTCAGGCAGAACATGCACAGCCATCCTGCAACAAAAAAAAAACTCCTGATATTAAACAAAGCCAGAATTAAACTGGCTCATCCTGAAAGGAAACACATCAGGAGCTGTCTGCCATGGGCATTTACCCCAGCAAAGTTGCAGAGGCTGCAATGGCCTGATGGCACTGATGCGCTGGAGATAGCTGGCATTAGCAGATGCTCAGTTAAAAACCCCAAAATTTCCATCAGCTCATTGCTCATCTATCCTCAATGCGCTGAAAGAGCACCAGCTGGCACAGTCTGGCCATCTCCAGGTGCCACAGCAGGCCCCAGGCCTGGCCAGGAAACTCAAGTGTGCAAAGATAGACAAGGATATAGGCATGGCAGGGGCAGAGCCCAAGCACTTTTCCCCAGGCAGCAGCTGGCGGGCATGTAGGCTGAGCTGACACAGCTCACGCTTGTAATTTAGCAGTTTTCTCAGAAAACTGATCTGAGGTTCTCCAGCTGCACTGTGTCAGTGCTGAATGTGAGCAGCTGAGCTGGGGCTGAGATGCGCTGCAGTTGGGCAGTCACCAAAAGGAAGTGGCTAACAGAACCTTATTTATATATATTAATCAGATGTCGCTCAGCTTTCTCTGCTCCAGGCTGAGCAACACCATCTCTCCCAGCCTCTCTTCATTGATGAGAGATGCTCCAGTCCTTTAATCATCTCTGGCACTTCTCTGGAGTTGTTCAAGTACTTCTCTAACTGGACTCACAGGCCAAAGCTGCTAAGAGTAGGATGGCCCCAGTACAGTATGTGTTGTTTCTCTGTGCCCTGCTGGCACGTGGTCTGGATCAAGCATGAATAAGGTTATAAAACAGTGGCTCTGTTCATGAGTCCCAGCTGTCATGGAAATGAAGGGGAGGAGGAGGATAGCTTAAAAGTAAACAGAAGAGACGGTGGTGATGGGTTGACAGTTGGACTAGATAATCTCAGTGGTCTTTTCCAACCTTAATGATTCTATGATCACAGCAATGACTGTCTCATACTGGCCAGCCACAAAGGGTCAAATGGCACTGGTCTGCCAACTTTGACTCTGCCAAACCAGAGTACCCAATACTGCAAACAGCTGCATGTGCTGTGTTTTCTACATGCTATATTGCTGTTTTTAAGACACTTTGAAATTTTGTACTAAAGCACGAGATATAAAACCAACCCACAACCATGTCCCTTTCTGGCATCTTACTCTATTTTTGCTGATCAGATCTTTCCAGAAACATTTATCACACCGACTTCTTTGCTTACACTTGCGGGGAAGGCAGATTCCTGGTACTCCAGGCATCAGGCTGATTCAGCCCTCACTTTAGAATCATAGAATCATAGAATGGCCTGGGTTGAAGAGAACCTCAAAGATCATCTAGTTGCAACTCCCCTGCTATGTGCAGAGTTGCCAACCACTAGACCAGGCTGCCCAGAGCCACATCCAGCCTGGCCTTGAATGCCTCCAGGGATGTGGCATCCACAACCTCCTTGGACAACCTGTTCCAGTGCGTCACCACTCTCTGAGTGAAAAACTTCCTCATAAAAACTTCCTCCACCTTGCTGACCTTTCAACTGGACTTATTCCAGAATTGCTATTGTACTGGGGAGCCTAGCTGTGGACTCTCGCATAATGCTACTGAAAAATAGTAAGACCATTTGCCTTGTGACTACTGCCTTTCTTCAGTCCAGCTGTGGCTGGGGACACACTTGGGATTTTCACTGTCACCTGCTGCCATGGTTGCACTAACTTTAATTGTCTCATTGGAGCCAAAGCTGGCCAGAGAAGGGCTGAGAAACTGTCTTCAATGATGGGCTCTTTCTAGCTGTGTTACTGAGTACTAGAGGATGATCTAATGCAAATAAGTTACTAACTTATTTACACTTGTTTCTTCACCTCCAAAATGTGGCAGTACTGAATTTGTTTGCAAAGCTTAACCTATGTCTGAGGTCCTGTACAGCTGTTTGCTATGCAGTTGTGCTCTTACTCGCTACTTCTCAAAATTTTGGAGGATAAATCCTTCAGAAATTTCTCTGAAATGGCCTGCATGGTCATGCTGACTTATTTAGAAAATATGGAGCCCAAACACAAGCAGAAGGTGTTTTGTACAGTACAATCTTTGCTCTGATAAATTCAGAATTTCCTGAGATCCTGTGGCAGCTACCTTCTTTGAGAGGGTTTTGCTGGACAAAATGTCAGCAAGCAAGTGCAGTGCCTGGTCACACATAACGGGATGGTTTTTTCTCTGCCTTAGAGAGGTAAATCCGCTTATGTTGCTCTGTATTTTGAAAGTGATAACCTTCTTCTCCCTCCACCATAACTGCTGCATGAAATGAGCTCTAAATATTCCCATTATTTCTCCTGCTGATATGAGTCTGCTATTTGATATCACACAGCTATATGCCACCTCTATTCTGAACTGCTGCTGGCTCCTGATTTCACCTTGTGGCATGTTTTAAGTTAACAAATGTACTAAAATTGGAAACCCTGGGTTAAAACACTGGTAAAAGAGGAAGAAAAGTGTTAGGTTCTTTTCATCCCTCTGCTTCAAAAATCTGGTGTTAAGCTTCCAAGCTGGCACTGGCATTTATGAAACCAAGGCAGAGCAGCAGCCTTGTGTGACGCCTTCCCTTTATAAACCCTGCGAAGGTACAGCGGGCAGTGATGGTGAAGCCATTGGCAGGGAGAAGTGTTGAAATCTATCAAGACAGATCAGGCACACTGGGAGCGACAGCGTAATTGAAAAGACGTCCCGAGAACTGGAGTCTGTGGTTTCCAGGGCTTTTCTTCTCTACTGCTGAACAGAGGATGCTTTCTCAGCCAGGTCCTGAAGCCCTCAGAAAGCAAGGATGCCGATCCACTGAGATCTCACTCCCCTGGCAAACTGAGAGCCTGCAATTGAGGAAGCTCACGCCAGCACTGTTTTATTCCCCAGGCCAAGCAAATGCATCCTTGCTGCCCGCAACACAGGAATACCCAATCTTTCCACAGATGTGTAGGCATGGCTGTCTGCAGCACTGTGTTTTTCTGGGTTGTTTACCACGCCACACAGTTCCTGGAGCTGATTCACAGTGCAGTCTGACAAAGAATTGAGTCGATACTACTTCAAAGGGCAGCGTGGCGTGGGTGGGCTGGGACTGTGCAGCACTGGGCAGAGGGAGCGGATGTGCCTTGGGCAGTGCTCTTCAGCAATGTCATACCTTCCCCTCAGAGCACAGGAAGAGGTTGTAGATCAGCTGCAAAAGCTCTCAACTGCATTCATAGAAGCAGCCAGACAGCCTGTTGAGCTTTTGAAATGCTTTCTGTTGCACCCTGACATCACAGCTAAAGAACCTGGTGGCCTCAGGAGGCCTCAGCACCTTCACACCCATGTTGCACCCAGGTCCTGGAGCACAGCTGCTTGTTGACAGGTTCATGGGCTGCCTGGAGAATGTCCTGGTGATGGATGCCCAAGGCAGTTTCTTCCTCAGACACATACTTTATGCCCTGAGAGAAGGAAGACTTTTTTGTTCATACACTGAATCCTTTGTGAAATTATTAGAAAGACTATAGGACTATGTGGAGACAGACTGATGACAGCAGTAAAGTTTTCTCTAATTGTCATTAATTCCAAATGATTAAAATGGCTAAGGGGAGAATTTCACATGTTTTCAAAGTTGTTCAACGTCTTGCAGTGTCAAATCCTCTATTACTTAAGACAACTTTTCACCTTTTCTCTAAAGCACGGCCTTGAATTATAACAACTCTAAAACCTCACTTGACACTGATGGGATTTTGATATGATCAGCATCACTGACATATCTGGTCAATCCAATGGTGCAGCAGCATGTCTTACCCAACCACTGTCAGGGGCTTGAGCACCATTTGTGTCACAGCAAGCAGCCAACACAACCCTCATGAATTAAGAGCTCACTTTAGGGTCAGGAAACCCAGAGTTACATTTCTGTTAAAATATATTTTTGAAAATACATTAGTATCTATCTACAGCCACAATGTTCTTTCAGGTAAGCAAAACAAACTAGAACCTGATTCATTAGTAGGATACTTTAGCACAGTCACGTATTACGAGGAGGAAACTCCGTAGTTTGTTTATATGAATCCCAAGCTAAAATTAATAGCTGAGTTTTCCAGAACTTTACAAAAAATGTTGGCTGTCAGTGTCATTGCTAATTTATTTAGTTAGTCACACACACACACAAAAATCCCAGAACACAGCATTAAAGGCAACCTATAATTAAGCTGTCTTGATATAACTGGAATTATTCACCGCCTGTAATACACTCTTTTCTTCAGGGGTTTCTTGGGTACATGTATGTGTGGTCAGATCACGTGGACTTTTGCCATCTATTTGGCCCCCTAAGAGGACATAGATTCCTTTGGTGGCTATTTGATATGCTGTGTGATATGATTCTACAAAAAAAAAAAACAAAACAAAACAAAACAGGATGTGGAGTACATTTGATATATACTATGAAGAACATTTAAAGGATAGTAAGGAATGTTGAGATCAGGCATTCCTAGAACAAAACAGTTCTTGGAAGAGAACAGGAACAGCTGTAATTATTCTACCTGCAGTGAGAAGCGTTTCTTGCAGAACTGAGTATGTATATTCCTGTGCAGTCCCAGAAGTTTTCATGTGGGAAGGGCAAGCGAGGGCATTAAGCAAAAGAACTGAACATGAAAAATGTTCCTGTTAGAATAAGAACGTTGCTTTGTTGAAGGTTTCCATCGATTTCTGCACAGATCTCAGGAGAATCACTTAAACATGGTATAATTCACCTTCAAAAGTGCAAATACTCCTTTACAGCAAGAATGAAAAATGGACAGTGGAGGTAGGAAGGGTGGAAAATGGGATACATAGTTGGATGACACAAAATTGGTGAATCTGCTGGGTGACAACAAAGGTTCATTTTGACCAGTATCCTATTCACAATGCAGTGCACCCAGGAAAGATGCTGGGAATCCTGAAAATCTGCTGTGACACATCCCAGAAACAGCTTTAGAGCTCTGCCCCACCTGCTGCTCTTCCTGAGCCAGTGTTGATGTCTGTGCCACAAGTAATATGAGTAATATGAAACATGAGGCACAGCTGCTCCAAAAGTAATTCCTCATGTTTTGGCTGACACTTCAGGTGCAGATGTTGGTGGTATGGCAGTAGAGGCTCAACCTTCCTGCCAATATTCCGTTACATTTTGTTGCTATGTGACAGATGGCAGCAGAGGGGCAGTCTGACAGAATGAAGTCTGACTTGGAAGTGTATAGGAAGCAATGGTGTGGAAATGAATTCCTCCATGTGGAAAAGAATTACACCCACTGACATACATTGACACTTCCTGAACACCTACAGAGACCAAACAGTGGCTGTGAGCACAATGAGGTGGTGGGTGGTGTGTTTCAGCAGTGATGACAGCAACAGTGGATCACCTCCATTGGTGCAGAATCTTACGAGCGCAACACGCACTCTCTTGTTCACTGCTGGCAAAATGCACAGCTAATGATGGTGACTATGTTAATAAAATAGTGTTTTGTAGCTGACAATTTTCTCTATCGAATAGTGTTATTGTGCTCTTTGTAGCTGTTGCAGTTTCCATGGAAATAAATAGGATTCATTACTTTGAGAGCAACCTACATATACTCCAAGCTTTGCCAAGCATATGAATATATAATAATAAATATATAAAGTTGTGTTTGTTTTATGGAGATTGGTTTTTTGCTTAGAAATTCAGAGTGATCAAAAATAGCACTTAAAAACTAGGATGTTATGTCACATGTCAGCAGTGAAAACCAAAAGCAAAATCTCCAAAGCAAGATTATACACATGATTTTGTCACAAAGGAGAGCTGTGCAGCTTAGCTCTCCACTCAGTTAAATTCTGGATGCAGGCTTACTGTTAATAAAGCAACCTTCTCTCTCTTGGCCACAATAGCAGATTGAGTTAAAATCAAGAGAACCTGTATCAGATTAGAACCTGAATAGATACGGGTAATTCAGTTAGTACCAGCTTGTCCCCAGTTTACATTAGTTTTATTTTTCTGTACTGTCCTGACAGTTGTCAAAGGATAAAGTGTGCAATTAAAATGATTTCTATTCATGTATACGCATACACACAGAGCATTTATGCTTCCTACTGGCGCTGTCAATTTTGATTCATTATTCACCTCCTGATACTTTAAGATGAATAATTTAATGCTTACAAAAATTTCCATTATAACAGCAGAGATGAAGCACTGCTTTCTGCAGTCTTCCTATTAGTGCTAGAAAGACAAAAGCTCTCTCTGGTGGCAGGTTTTAGTAATTACATTTTTCTTTTTATCCCGTTTCCCACTGCATCTCAAGCAGCCTAGCAACTCTGTTACTAACCCTAAAGCGCTCCAGTGACAGCGCTAGAGGAAAGAAACCATGGCACTGGCCTGTTTTAATAACGCTACGTATGCTTTGCATATGATCACATATAAACAGTGGATTGGGACGCACATTTAAAGCAGTGAAGTCAGAAAACTCCTTATATATTGACATATATAACTGCTTCATATTTGTCATTAAGCCCAAAGACTCAGGGCTCTCAGTAAACAGCTGATTTACTTGTTTTCATGGGTACAGTTTCTTACCACAGTATAATATCAGCTAGACACATTTCCAGCCACAGGAGGAGGCTTGGGGCAGAAAATGTGCTTACTTTCCAATCCAATTTTTATGCATATCCCCAGCTGCCAAGCAGCTATCACTCTAAATTAATTTGCCACTTCCAATGTGAAAACATACCTATAAGTAAATTAAAAACCTCAGAAAGAAAAGAGACAGGGATATCGGTCTTGTACAGTTTGCTGTGATTTCTGAGTTCAGTTTACATCACCAGAAGATTTATGTTTAATAATGATAGTCTTGGGAAGCTGTAACCAGGTGCTGCTGCTCCTGCTATCTGCAGTGGGTCCTATGCTATGGTGCTGGCCCATCACCTGCATCTGCCCTGCAAGAGCTGCAGGTGCACACTGAGTGGTGCGGGGCTGCCCCATAGGAACTGCAGGTGCATGTTGAGCAGCATGGGGCTGCCCAGGGCCATCTGTCAGGTGGTGTCAGCAGATCCAGTGAGTAATCTCTCCTGAAGTATGGACTATAATAGAAGAGTCACTGAAACACGCAAAGGAGAAGAGTTAGTTGCAATCAGTTTGGAATGAAAGACAGCAAGGTACAGGAACTAAGGCTTTTAATTGCTAAAGACAAACACAAGCATTAAAATGTCTTTTGGTCAGTTTAAACCTATAGCTTAGGCTGACTAGAACTTTGTGATGCAGTTCTGATCATAGAATCACAGAATCATTAAGGTTGGAAAAGACCACTGGGATCATTTAGTCCAATCACCAACCCATCACATCATCCCCACTAACCACATCCCTCAGTGCCATATCCACAAGGTTCTTGAACACCTCCAAGGACAGTGACTGCACCACCTCCCTGGGTGGCCTGTGCCAGTGTCTCAGCACTCTTTCCAAGCCATTATTTCACATCCTATCAAAGACATATTTTTTTCCCCTGGGTAACTAGTGATAGGATAAATTATGATGACACAGTTCTGTAACACAGTAAACATCGTTGTGTTTTTGCTGTCTGGGAGCTGAGCAGTGTAATATTTAATAAATAAATAAATAAGAGAGAAATGCAGGTACCACAACTTTTCACCTTCCATGTATTGTTAACATAAGGGTAACATTATACTCCTTAGCTGTATTCCACATTTGGAAAAAAAAAAAAACAATAGAATTCAGATCTTGCACAGCAAGATATCTTGTAAATATGTTGAAATAAATACTCATTATATCCTGATTTATTTATTTATCTGTTTCATGGGTGCCAACTCCCTGAATAAAACCCAAATATATTTTCTCCACACTTCTACTTCTCAACGATGCTCCCTCTAAAATATCTAGAAGCAGATAAGAACATTTACTGTCATCCTCATCTCCCCTACTACCAAGGCCTATTTTATTGGACCCTTCATCTCTCCCACCAGAATATTGTGAAAGTTGGTTCCTGAATGGAGCAACTGATGTACCTTCCTGTGAGCATCAAATGCCTCTTCCTCTCCTGAAATTCAGGAAATGAGGGAAATCTTTTCAAGTCTGTATTTTGGTGTATCCATACATATTCAGTTGTTAAATTAAGCTTTTTATGCCTTCTGTCCGAAAAAAAAAAAAAAAAAAAAAAAAAAAAAAAGCCTCTCAAAGGCCCTTTCTGTCCCAGTACTTCCACTTGAAACAGTTCTTCACCAATTATAACACACCTTCACTGTGACCTCACCAATGGTCATAAGTTGATCACTCTCAACCAGTACCCAGAGTTTCTCTGGAAAGCTGCACACTGCAAAGATACTGGCTTTGCCAGCTCTCTGCTCCAAAGAAATATGAGATGAACTTCTGGTTTCCTGCTCATCAGTAAAAGTCTGTGAATCCTTTTCTCCTATTATTGATGCTAGAGCAGCATTCCAAGCTGTTCCTTGATCCTGAGGACGACCAGAAGAAGGGTAGCCTGAGGACTCAGACAGCTCCTCTGGATCCAAAACAGAAGAGGTTCCTACTGCAGATGGCTGACTTTCAAGGTCTCCTGTCTCAGTTTGACCAAGTTTGCACTCTCAGCCTTTTCTATGAGAAGCCACTCTTTGTCCTGCCAGTCAGCAAGTGAAATTGCATGGTACTGTCGGGGGTTCCAAAGGGAGAGGCTCAAACATTACCATGGTGCCCACATGTCACCACAGTAACATCTCCAGGTGATGCCCAAGGCCCAGCTGGTGCAGCAGCCAGAGCAGGCATTGCTGACCTGCCTTTGTTGCTGGTCCTGCACAGAGCCACAGGTGTTGTCTCTTGAGTCAAGGAGCAAATAAAACTGTATCTGAAGGGGATCATTCCTCATCCAGACCTTGCTTCCCCTTCCCTGTGTCGTCCCATGAATCGACCCCTTCTGGACTCCTTGGTGTCCCTCTGATTCTCCAGATGGGGGTGGAAAATGGTTTCTCAAGCAATGTTAACAGAAGAAATAGCAATCTCTTCCCAGTTTGTCGCCATTTTTTTGCAAATGCTCCGTGACTTCAACAGCACAGCTTCTGCAAGGAAGTAGCTGTGTGTACAGGCGAAGTTCTGCCATGTCAGTAGTCTCCCAAAGGCCACTCTATGGGTCCAACTGGAAAAAAACAGTAAGTGTACTTTGCTGATGACATAAACAAGTGACCAACCTCTCTTTTCTTTGACTTGGTTCCAATGCTTTTATTTGATAAATTAGAAATTTAGAAAGCAATCTAAAAAAATCGATGATGTTTTCTAAGCTGTTTAAATCACACCCCTCTCTATAGGATCAAGTACTCTATGTGTAAAGAAAAGCTTTGATCTGGAGATGGTAACTGGATGCAGGACTTGAATGTATGTTAAGTTTGAGGATAACACTAAATCAGGAGGAGCTGTTGACTCCCTCAGGGGTAGAGAGGCCTTGCAGAGAGATTTTAACAAATGGGAGCGTTGGGCAATCACAAACAGCATGAATTTGAACAAGAAGGATGATCTCTGCTTTCTGATGGCAGCAACAGGGCCAAAGGGAATGGCATGGAGCTGTGTCAAGGGAGGGCCAGGTTGGGTGTTAGGAAAAGGCTCTTCACCAGAGGGCAGTGGACATGGAACAGGCTCCCCGAGGCAGCAGTCATGGCCTCAGGCTACCGGAGTACAAGGAGCGTTTGGACAACACTCAGAAGTATGGTTTAGTTTTTAGGCAGTGCTCTGTAGAGACAGGAGCTGGACTCAATGACCCTTGTAGATTCATTCCAAAGAAAAGGGTATTCTTAGATCAGATTATGTGAACAATGGATTTTACAGAACTACTTTCTCATTTCACTGGCTCATTATAACTTTGGTGTACGCAACTATGGAAGCAGGACTCAAATATATTTGGGTAATGCTCAAAGGCACATCTAATTGCTAGCAGGTTGCCATACATCTGTGACTTAAGTGCAGCAACATATATATATATATATATGTATATATAATTTTTTTTCTGTATAGGGAACCTGCTTGGGAAAATGACGTGTGGAACTTCAGGCAGAAGACTTCAGTAAAACTCTTCCTAAATACAAATTAAACATTTGCTTAAGTAGTTACTCAGACTTCTTGCAAGCATTTGCAGGGACAGGAGGATTTTATCAATAAATCAATTTACTATTATTATATTAATTAACATGTGCCACTTTCAAGTGCCTTCAGCACCTTGCCACGTGTTGGAAGAATTATAATACAAGAAAATATACTTTGTACAAGTCTGGTGTCATCTCTGTCACGGAGACATCCACAGATTAGCAGTCTGCCTTAAGAGTAAACTTGTTAAGTGGTATTTATTTTTCTTTTTAAGTCTGTCATTAATGTTTACTAACAGTGCATTCCAAATACACCTAGATTTACAACAAACAAGGACCTCCAGTCCTATGTCATAGTCCTTATATCAGTTCTTGTGAGCTCATATTTTTGTCTTTGAAGGAGTGTTTCTTACATTAAAAAAGACAGATGCTGATGTTTGCTTCATGACAAAAGATCACTGATACGTTCTGACAGAAGCACACTGTAGGTAAATGACAACATACAGGGTTGTATTATAAGTGTACATAAAAAACGATATGTATTTATACTGTCTACACTGAAAATATACCTGAACATCCTTGCCACAGCCTCAGTGGATAGAGGCTTCCAGTGAAGGCTTTGAATAGAAAGGGTAAGAAGAACATACAATGTTGCCAGTAATGCCTTATTTTAAAGAAGGATTTCTCCAGCTGATTTAATGCATTTTGCCAAACTTGACCTCATTCCATCTCAGCAATTTGGAGGTGTAAGTCTCCCTATCACTCTTCATTATTCTTTGTTCACTGCTGAAACTGGTGTCTCACCTAGGACAGTATGCACCAGGAAAAATCCTTTTTGCCTATTTAGAAGAAGCTTCTTGACTTCTTGCTTACTTCTAGCCTGCTGCAGAGTCCAAAGAAGAGAGTAAGCTGATGATACACTGTAGGAAACCTCTGACAGTATGCTGAGTTTGGTACTGAATGAGAAACAACTTATTAAATTTTACATACGAATGACTTAAGCAAGCAGAGGCCCAGGGACTGAACTCTGGTCAGAGACCAGTCTCACACATCAAACTGCAATGGACAATCAAAGGCAGAACTTTCAAAGGGACGTCTAAACCTCTGTGTGACTGCTGCCAACCAAAATGCAGCTTAGGCTGTTTCCTATCATGATTCTTCTCCTGAAATTCTGGCGATAAATTTTCTGTTGCTTAGTAGATTATGCCACATAATCTGTCTTCTAGACACACTGTCAAAATAATGTTAATTAGCGTACGAAAATCCATTTAATAAAGTATATTAAAAAAAAAAAAAAAGGCATGAATTGGCTCGCGTTGGAGCTGTCTGGTGGATTACACAAAGTGCCTGCTTCACCGGACAGCTAATCCAAAGTAATCCTCTTTTGAGATCACTGATTCACCATCTGATTTGCACTCTGATTTGTACTGGGAATGTCTGCTGCTGCAAATTATTCCAAAGGGACAGACTGTTTTTCACTATGCACACTCCAATCTCCAGGATCAGATGGGCAGCACAGTATTTTCAACAGCTGATAAATCAACTTAAAAAAAAAAAATAGAAGAACCGCGCACACTTCTGTCCTCCTGTTAGAAACAAACCTATAGTAAACATCTTATTTTGGCAATCATACCTCAGATAGACACAAAGGGAAGGTTCATAGGTTAAAAGCTTTGCTTTTTGCTTTTCCATAATCCTTTTCTCCAGTTTCCAGCTTCCTCTTTTTACCTACTGACTTACAGTTTTGTCAGCCATCTCAACTAATACCTGGGTGTGCTTGTTCTTTTTCCACTCACACAGCTGTAGCTGTTGGAAGAATGCTGATCCGGTGAATGCACTGGACTTTGATGCCAGTAACCCGGGTTGGGTTATCTTTCTCTTACAGTGCTCCTTTTTGATCTGTGGTATCTCACTTAACCGATCTCCAGCTCAGTTCCCCAAGAAAAGATAATGATCTGCCTGCCCCTTGATCTGCCAGCATTTGGCTGTTGTTACTATTTAGACTACAAGATCTATGTGGCGGGACTGGTTTCTTACTGATTGCCTGTAGTGTTTAACCCAGTGAGGCCAGTCTGGGTCAAAATATTTACACTTGTCTCTACCCTAAGTATAGCAACTGCACAATTACTTGCTGGTGGTAAGAGAAAGCATGTTTAACGAGTTCATCAAATTAATATTAAAAGAAGAGCATTTCTATGCTTCTCTTTGACTGAATTCCTATTTTTTAACTACATCATACATTAAATATGAATGTATGTGGTTTTGTATATAAAATGTGATTTTATTTATTTATTGACTTCTTATACTGGTTTCATATTTTGGTTAAATATTTCCTCATAAGTTGCTCTTTCATTAAATAATTCTAACAGTTCGAGCCTGCTATCAAATACAAAATACTAAATATCAGACTGTAGAATCCAGCACCTTTTTCATATTTGCATGTGCCATTTCATAATTAGGAAAATATTAAAAAAAAATACTCAATAAGCAGGAAACTTTAAGCATGCATTTGTTTGTTTGCTTGTTTTTTTTTACTTCAGTTACAGAGACTAAGTTAACAATAATTAAGTCCATAAACTAAATCAGGATTACAAACTGAGAGCAGGGGACAGAACAGGTAAAAGAACAACAGTAATTCCAGATTTCAGATCATTGTTACTCCATTGCTACGACACTGAAATATGCAGATTGTTGGTCTCCACTTCAATTTCTGGGCAATGTGCTGTAAAAACAACAGTCACTTAAAGAACATTGACGTTATTAATTAGCTTGAGGCTAATTTTATGAAGCTTGACATACTATTCACCTGGAGTACTGTGTCCAGATGTGGATTCCTCAGTGCAGGAGAGACACAGACCTGTCGAAGTATATTCAGTGGAGGGCCACAAAAATGATCCAAGAGATGGAACACCTCTAGGGAGACCTCATAGTGGCCTTTAAATATCTAAAGGAGTGCTATAAGAAAGAAGGGGACAGACTCTTTAGCAGGGTCTGTGATGACAGAACAAAGGGAAATAGTTTCAAACTAAAAGAGGGGAGAT
Source organism: Pavo muticus (assembly GCA_016647715.1). Lineage (NCBI taxonomy): Eukaryota > Metazoa > Chordata > Aves > Galliformes > Phasianidae > Pavo > Pavo muticus. The sequence goes on from JACDJE010000346.1 coordinate 687,254, forward strand.
GTAGATTGGATATAAGGAAGAAGTTTTTTACCCTAAGAGTTATGAGGCACTGGCACAGGTTGCCCAGAGAGATGGTGAATGCCCCATCCCTGGAGACATCCAAGGTCAGGCTGGATGGGGCTCTGAGCAACCTGATGTAGCTGCAGGCGTCCCTGCTCATTGCAGGGGAGTTGGACTAGATGGCCTTTAAGGGCCCCTTCCAGCTCAAACCCTAACCCTAGCACTTCCAACTCAAACAATTCTGTAATTCTACATTTCTTAAAAGGCTGACTGATAAACCCAGTAGAAATGAATATTGGCAAGATGCTATTAATTAACCACATAAATGTCTTCAGTGACTGCCAAAAATACATTGTAGAGTAAATGGAAACTCACTGCAGAAACTTCTATAGAGCAGCACTGTTGTGGTTTACCTATGTGTTTCAAATATGAGGGCTGCTTTGAAAGTACTGTCTCCTATTTTATTATGTTGGACCATAATGCCAGAAGCAGAGGTTGAAGTTTCCCACCAGTATTCCATTTCAATTTGTTGCCATGTGAGAAGTGGCAGCAGAGGGGCAGTCTGACAAAATGGCGTCTGATGCAAAAGTGCATGTGAAGCAAATGTAGGTCACTGAATTCCTCCATGCGGAAAAAATGGCATCCACTGACATTCATCGACACTTGCTGAACACTTCTAGAGACCAACCAGTAGATGTAATCACAGTGAGGTGGTGGGTGGTGCTTTTCAGAAGTGTGACAGTGACATGAAAGACAAGCCACGTTCCAGATGGCCATGAACAACTGTCACACCATGTAATGAAGACTGTTTCAATCAGCTTATCTGCACAAAGCAGCTAATGATAGTGACTCAATAGAGTTCTGTAGCTGAGAATTTGTTCTGTCACACAGTGTTATTGTGCTCTTTCTATCTGTCATAATTATCATGGAAATAAATAGAAGGCCTTACTTTTGGAGCAAACTATATACATAGAAAAACTGCAAAAAGTGCAAACCAACTCCCTGTTGCAAGCTTTGCTGCAGTGAAATAGAAAGAAACTGATGTTTTCATACTGCACTAAGGTTAGATCTCAGAATCTGATCAACGTTTATTTCCGCAGTACACACTTTGCATTGCTTTTAATGAAGGTGCAGCTCTCATTCTCAACTATATCTCGTTGCCTGAGAAACAGTGTTTGGATTTGACTTGCTTTGTTACTCAAGAGACATAAAAAAGAAACAAAATTGGTACTTGCTACGTAAAGGACGCTTTGATAGGCTTGTGGGCGCGAAGCTTTGTTAGCAGCAGCCATAACTTATGGCATACTCCATGGCTCCAATAATGACTCCAATAATGACAGTTAATTCACAAAGGAAATTTAAAAAAGGGACAGAGACAGGAACATAAAGAGGAGAAAGGGGAAGTAGCCAGCAAGAGGACAGGAACAGTCCAGGAGGATTAGGTGACTGCAGCAGAGTAGCTGGCAGTAATAAAGGTGATGGGGATGATGTGGATACCATTCTTTTTGGTATTACATGTTTTTTTTCAGGGCCTGATCAAATTCCCCACTGACTGCTTCCGTTTAAAATGCTCTCAGCACTGACAGAAGTATGCTAATTAGGTGCAGTGTCACACGTGTGTTGTGAAGCTTCCATGGGCATACATTATTGGGTACGTATTATGAAGAATTTAAGTGCCTGTTTACTTTATTATGCACTGTGTTTGTTCTTCACTAATGAAAGCTAAAGGCTACAATACAAGAGGTAATGCAGAAAGAGGGTGGGACAGGTGACTGTCACTCAGGGGTAGCTGCTTTCCAGGAATAAGGCCAGGAAAACTACAGGAGTGCAGAAAGGAAAAAGAAGGCCACAGAGGCTCTGATAATGCTGGTTAAGATGAAAGGTTGCCATTTTCTTAGAGTAAACATACTGTTAGAGTAAACATACTCTTTTCTTAGAGCTAACATTTACTCCTAAGGTCACATAACTTCAGTCTTGATGAGTTACTTAAAAATTAATTTCACACTAATGTATTGCATCTCTCATTTCATGGCCTTCTTCACTCAGATTCTTGACCCAGAACAGCAAACAGTGGTCATACCAAAGGATCTGTGGTGGCTGGAAGAAGGCAGGTGCCCCTCTGACATGGTTACCAGGCCATGGGCACTGAAACAAGAGGCAGAAAAACTTCCTGCAGGTTTCCAAGCAGTCTTCCAGCAGCATTAGCACTGGTCTGTTATCCTTAGGCAGGAGTCAAACCGACAAGCTAAAGACAATGGCAGTCTTATTTATGGTTCTGCTCTGTACATCTAACATTTCAGGGCTTGTACACCAGAACCGTGTTGTCATGAGTGGGTGATGAAGATGAGAGCTGAAATCAGAATAATCATTTCTAGCTTACTGCTTATTTACTGCCATTTTTTTTCCTTTATTTTTTCCCAACAAGAGAGTTCAAATGCAGATTTTCTGATTGTGTCTGTTTAAAATTAATATAAAATCCCACTTGGAAATGAGACACATCTAATCCAAATGAGAATCTTTCGGAGGAGGCTTTTTACTGAGAAAGCCTTGATGTTAGACTCGATGTTCCCTTTCACTTCAGAATAAATTAGTTAAAGAGAAAGAAAATCAGCCATACCCAAATGCAAAGCTTGTTATATCCTATGAATTTCCACTGTGCTTTAAGAAGACGTAACAAGGAACAAACATAAAATGCATTTCCTATGTGCTCAATGCTGGATGGAATTCATGCTAGTTCCAGGGTTATATTAACATCTCTGGGAATGCATGAATAATATCCAAGTTGAGAAGCTCCTACTTGGCTAAATACTAGCAAAATAAAAATGTTAAGTATTTTTAGATGTAACGTCTAGTTGATGTTATACTAACTTTAAATATCGACTCCTAATATTATGTAAGGTTTTACATTGTACTAAAGCAAAATCATACAATAAAAATGGAAAATCACCCCAGGGTGATGCATATTTGTTTTATATATGTACACATACATACGTAATAACATCTAATGTAAATATGTATAAATATGTACATGTGACCTAGAATCAAAAAGTAAACTGTACATCTACAAAATATATTTTTAAAAAGAATGATGAAGTGATTTTAATGGAAACAGAGAAGGCACCATGGTGGTTTGAATAGATTTTCTTCGTTTTAATTCCTTCTACTAAATCCACTTTTACCTGCTCAGCTATCAGGTTATTATTAATTCCTACAAACAGCCCCTCCTGAGTGGTTCACTCCTGCAATCTCTCTTTCTGAATATGCACATTCTCCATACATGAGTCATCGCACAGCAGGACAAATTTAATCCTTCTTCTTCTGCATGACAGCGCAATGCCAAGCAAATACATTCAGAACACACAAAGGAAGAGAAGCCACCGCCAATATCAGCAAACAATAATAGCGTTTAAGTTCTTCCATACATTTTCTTGCTTCAGGCAATCCACTGACATGCCCAAATCTGGCTCTTTAGTATAATACAATAGGACAAGGATTTACTAGTGTACAGTGCATTTTATGAATAGTAATAGCATTATTTTAGGTCAAATAACAGTTGGTCTTACTCTGCAACTAAAGAGATTGGAAGAGCTAGTCCTAAGAGCAAGGAAAAGAGGCTCTGGAAACCTCCACTCTTAGCAGTCCATGTCACTTGAGCCACCTCCCTGCTACTAAGAGGAAAAAAGCAAACTCTTCTTCTGAGTTTTCCATGACAGAGAGGCAAGATGCCAGTACAGAGCACTCAGAGACAATCCCCCCAGCAGGGCATCAAGCCCCATGGCTTCTCCAGCCCCAGCACAGCACACAGGAGCCCCCACACATCACCCACTGCCTCCCAGTCTTGGCTGGCACCTCCAGAAAGCTCCAGATCCGTGAGATGGAGGGAGGCTGAGATTGTCAGCTCCCAGAGTGTGTGCACAGGTCTAAGGAAAAGACAACACAATATATCCATCATCAAATGAACCAACAGAGCCTTAAAGAAAGAATTACAAAGTTTTTTTCTTATGTCTCAAAACTGCTAAGAATAAATTATTACAACTTTGTTATTAGCTATGTACAAAGGTGTGTATGGTTCTTCATACTACAAATACAGATTTACATTGCTTACTATCATACAAACTGTGCCAACAGTTGCTTCACAGAAATTTCTGCACAAGTCATTAGAAATGATATTGTGATATAATGCTAGACCTGTTGCTCACTGCATCTTTGCTGTACAGAGGTGCTTCCCGACAGCATCTCCCCTGCTGGATCTGGGTGAAAAAGCTGAAGATGGTACCTACCTACCCACCAGCTCTTTTTTGTTGCCAGATAGTTCTGTTGTGTAATAGAAATTACTTGCACACACCAAATTTCCCCAGTGAAAGGCTAATCCAAGCTAATTTAAACCATCCTCAGGTTGGATGTCAGGAAAACGTTCTTCACCAGAGGGTGGCTGGGCCCTGGAACAGGCTCCCCAGGGCAGTCATGGCCCCAAGTTCAAGAAGCGTTTGGACAATGCTCTCAGCCATATGGTCTGATTTTCACATGGTCCTGTGTGGAGCCAGGAGTTGAACTCAATGATCCTTATGGGTCCCTTCCAACTGAAGGTATCCTATGATTCTATTAGTACTTTATAGCATTGAATGCAAAGGAGATTTTGTGGAACCATTAACAGCTCTCTGATGATTAAATACTGAAATACCAACCCTGAGGGATGAATCACAGAATCACAGAATCACAGGGGTTGGAAGGGACCTCCAGAGATCATCAAGTCCAATCCCCCTGCCAACGCAGGTTCCCTACACCAGGTCGCACAGGTGAGCGTCCAGGTGGGTCTTGAATATCTCCAGAGAAGGAGACTCCACAACCTCCCTGGGCAGCCTGTTCCAGTGCTCCGTCACCCTCACCGTAAAGAAGTTCTTGTGCACATTGGTGCGGAACTTCCTATGCTCCAGTTTCTGGCCGTTTCCCCTTGTCCTGTCTCCGCACACTGCTGAAAAGGGTCTGGCCTCACCACTTTGCCCCCCACACCTTAGATATTTATAGACCTGGATCAGGTATCCTCTCAGTCTTCTTTTCTCAAGGCTAAACAGACCCAGTTCACTTAGCCTTTCTTCATAGGGGAGATGCTCCAGGCCCTTCACCATCTTTGTGGCCCTCCGCCAGACTCTTTCCAAGAGATCCCTGTCTTTTTTGTACTCTCTCTGAGAAGAGACTCCTTTTACTTTAAGGAAAGCCAAGGAGCTAAAAAAGAAAAGAGCAATAAGTAAGACACCTCCTGTGCCCTAAGAAAGTAGCAGCAACTTTGTGCAGCATGTATTCCAGAGCAAAAGACTGAGGGCTAGGAACTGCCTGGAAACTCAAACATCCGGTAACAGGCCAAGATTTTGACTCGAGGGAGGGGCAGAAAAAAATAGACAGCCATTTCAATACAAGTTTCCCTATCCAAGGGATCTCAAGCCACACTACCCTGACTGCTGGGCTGAAAACTGCCCCAGAGAGCATCCAACAGCACCAACAGCAGGGCATCAGCTCTGCAGCTCTGGTGTGGCATAGTCACAGGTCATTCAGGGTATGATGATTGTTAAGGCTGAACTGTATTGCATGTGTAGTAATAATGGCTGGCAATCCATCTTGTTAACAACAGTAAACCCAGTAAGATTGTACACTAAATTTGAAACTAGCCTAGCTTCTTATAAGCAATCCCATCATAGAATAGTTTGGAATGATTTTAAAGCCCACCCAGCACCAACCCCCTGCCGTGGGCAGAGCTGCCCTCCACCAGCTCAGCTGTCCAGGGCCCCATCCAGCCTGGCCTTGAGCGCCTCCAGGGATGGGGCGCCACCACTTCTCTGGGCAGTTGTGCCAGCACCTCACCGCCCTCTGAGTAAAGGATTTCCTCCTAACAGCTAAACTAAATCTCTGTTAGTTTAAAGCTATTCCCCCTTGGCCTATCACTATCCCAATGCATACAGTAAGTCTCCATATTTTATATAATAATTTAAACTGTAATACATACATCAAAATTAAGATTTGAAAGTATGAAACTTTTCTTTTATAGGAGAGGCATCAGTGTGTTAGTTTTCTATTCCGCAGTTTCAGCAAATCACGTATAGCTTCCTTCACTGAGTTCTGCAAGGGTTGCATGCACTTCATTCCCATGTTAAAGTATGATTTGATCAGAGAAGCATTAGATTTACAGCTCTTTCCTGTTAACCTGAAGAGTAGGACTATTGGAGCCTCTGGAAATGTTTGTCTTCTGATAAGAGGGCTACACAGAAAATGGCCCAAAGCTGAGAAAGACAGGTGTGAACAGATTCTTCTGCAAGGACAATGCATACTTGTTGCATTAATGACACCTTGGTCATGAGGACAAACACATGGCGCTGGCAATTTAAATAAATACTCTGAGGTGGTAAAAAATACCATAAGGCAATGTTAATGCAGAAGGCAGTAATTCCATAATTAGTTCTCTGTCAAGAAAAATTTTCATAGTTGCATTATTTACGGTTATCACAACAGAAATTTACTTTGTAACTGAGAAATTACTTATACAGAACAACGTACATACAGTGCATTGTAAGCGTTCTGACATATTCAGTATCAGCTCAGGCTCCTGTTCGTGTCTAGTTGCTTCCTCAACATTAAAGCAGCCTGTGTTATATAAGCAAACAATTCAAAATAAATTATCTTCAATTCTTAACATATTACATTTTCCTGTAGACAATTAGAATTATATGAGGAATACAAACGACCTAGAATGAACCACACTGAAGTCTTAGCTATACATATTAAAATTCAGTGAGCTGGGCCTTGTGTACGCAGATTAAAGCATGCAATCCTTGGACATTGCACCACATGGTAGTGAAAGATGCTGAATTTTCCTTCTAATGGTTTTCCTCTTCACCTTCCACATGTTACTGGAGTAAAGTTTGAAGCAAGCTGTTCTCTTCACTTGCATTTCACCCCTTTATGTGCTGTAAACAACAACAGACCCAGAGTTCGCAAAGAGAATCACATCACCGGTGACCCATCCAAGCTGCCCTTAAAGCTAACGGTGATTGGCCCCCGTGAATCTACTTCACAAGATGCCTTAGGGAGAGACTTGGTATTACTTTAGTCACATAAAATAACTGCGTACATTTTCACAAGCTCATAGTTGAAGACAACATCACATTATCAACAACCATCTCCCTTATGTATGAAAAGAAAAGAGACAGCTGCTGCCAACATGCTTATTCCCAACTCCAACTGGGGCAGGATGTCCTGAGAACACACTCTGCTTTTGTGGAGACACACATACTGGTTCATTCGTGTGGCAGCCAACAGGATGCACATGCGACATGGCACAGCTTTGCATCCCCTTCAGTCTAACTGGTTTCTGAGTAGGCTAAGGGTGCCTGGAGCCGTCGGTGTCATAAACTGAGGTGCCCACAGCCTTCAAGCACCTTCAAACATACATGGCAGCTGAGGATCACCAGCTCTGATGCAGGGAGAGTTTGGGCACGTGTGTTTATTTCACAGAATCTCAGAGCAGTTGAAGCTGGGAGGCAGCTTTCTGCTCAGAGCACCTTTAGCACTGCTGCTGAAAGCTGTCCTGCCTTTCCCTCATTCTTTGATCCTTGTTTCCACTTTCACACTGCCTCCTTCCCCTTTTGTCAGCACAAATGCTGATGCAGTCACCTTGTGAACTGAAACGATGAACATATTCAAGTTAAAACTAAACTACACAGTGTGTAAGTAGTTTAAACTAAATCTTGTCTCTGATGTGGCTCACAGCAGCTGCAATAATGCTTATGCTGACAAAAGATAAGAGGTAGCCCAAGGACAGGAATGAAGAGCCAGGAGCAAAAAGGGCAGGGCCAATTCAGTCTGTAGCATGCTGAATTCTGCCACTTAAAACACACGTGCTAGAGCTACAGTCTGGCTTTCTAATTTTTATGCAAATCATTGCAATGATATAAGTTCAGGCCTGGAAAGACTTGAAGCAATATGAAATTGCCTTGTGCTGGCATAGCTCATTTCTGAGCCTGCTGCAGCCACAGTGCCTGCTGGGCAAAGTTAGAATGGGAATTAGCCCCTGAACCACAGGAAAGTTCAGCTGGTAAGGGACCTGGCTCACCCGAAACCCTGGGCAGTGCACCAGACAACATGGAGGCAGTCTGAACCCATGTAATCAACTTTGGTCTGAGATTGCAACACCCAGTTTCCAACCTCAAACCTGAAGATGTGTGTGACTGGAACACTTGCTAACAGTGAAGAGGAGGCCAGGAAGTGTGAGAACGGATGAGCACAGTGCTGTTTTTCAGACGTCTGTAATTAGAGAAAGGCTCCTGGAAGAATTATACTGAAGTGGTCTGAACTAAATAAAGTACAGTAACAGCTTGATCCAAAAGTATGTATTTGATAAGACCTACAAATTAAGCAGTGATAGTGGGAAAGCACTGCAAGTTAGCTTCTCCATTTTGCAGTAAAAATGCAGGCTAAGTAATGAGTGTAGGCAACATTTAGGCTTAGTCCATTGGCCAGGTCAGCTAGCTGGCACATGAAGAAGAGATTTCTGGCTGTGGAAAAGAGCAGAGCTGTCAAATAAGCACTGCTTGAACTTTTCTATGAAAAGCAAGCCCTGGCAAGAAGGTCTCATTTAACACCGTTGGCACAGGAGTTAAGGTGTTTTCTCCACATAAGCCATTCCTGTGTGTTAGACAGAAAGGATGAAAGGTTGAAAGCTTCCACCACAGCCAATTAAAAATGTCTACTGACATCTACAATAATTCATAAACAGCTAGCTGGTCACAATAGTCTATCTAGGCATGATCTGCAAGCTTGATTATTGTACCTTCGAAACATGAATGTGACAGAAGATGGCAGATTGAGAGTTAGTCTCAACCTTCAACCTCTCTGCCACATCACGCAGGCTTTCAAGCTTGTACTCAGGTTACATCACAAAAACAAATTAACGCTTGGCCATCTCACTGGGGTATAATTTTGGACTGAACAGTGGACTGAACAATGAACATTCAGTACCTTTCAGAAGACTCTGCATTGGCGTACAGAAAGCTGATTAAGAACAGCTGTCCTGTGGATTAGACATGATGAAGTAGTTCTGCAGTTACTAGTTTTCTTGAAGAAAACATAAATGCAGCACGTTTAACTTCAATAAAAGTTATTTTTCTTTACTCAAAATACAAGCATATTAAAGTTAATTTAAACAGGAATTTGAGTACAAAAACTAGTTCCTTTCTCTTACTCCTCCAAAGACATACTTTGGTGCATGACATTTTTTCATATCTTCCCCAAGTTCTTTTCACAAAACTCATTTTTTTAACTGACATAATACCTCGCACACTAATTCCTACATTTCTCCCCTCTGCTAAAACACTAGCAGTTAAGCACTTAGACATTGGCATTCATTGGGAATAGAAGAGAAGGACACCTATTCATCTTCGACACTGTAGTGCAAAACTTAAGTTCCATTTACAAATTACTATCTTATAGATCATCTACCAAAAAAGCAATTGTTGCTTCTTGATCGGGTAACTTTCACACTGATCCCAACAGATTTTACCCTCATTAATTACCTGCCAGATTTGCTCAGACAAGTTTAGGCAGCGTGGAGTCAAAGGAGAGGATGAGGAATGTAACATTTTAGCATAAAAACAAGTGCTTCTAAAAGGCAAAGTATCTTTTCTGTAATTATAACACTGAAATTAAATCAGATTTGGAGAATCATACGGACTTCTTGGTCAAAAGCATCTCAGTTAGAGATTATTGTAGAATTAGGTACGTTCCTCTCAAAACCGGGAGTAAAAATAATTTAATAAGCAGCACACCTTTTCAGTGTTACAACCAACAGTTTCACCAATAAAGCGTACGGTTTCCTTCAGAGAAAAGCATGGCTGGTATCACCGGATTAAGCTTTAAATTAGTAACTGCATATAACTGATGAAAAATAAAAACAAAAAAAAAAAAAAAAAAAAAGCCCAGCCACATGGCAGAGAAAGATGTTGATGATCAAAGACAGGTTTAGACTTGTCTACCCTCGCTGTTAATTCCTCAGTGCTGGAATGTCCTTCAGCTTGCTCTGATTTACGTTGACTGTGTCAGTAATCAGAAGACAGTTATTAAATCTGCCCAAATATCAGTGGGGTAGAGGCTCCCACCTCTTTCATCTCAGTCACAACTTTTTAAAAAAAAGAAGAAAGTGAATTATTAAGTTCCCATCCACACTATCAGTCTACAGTGATCTCTTATGGTTAGGCATTATGAAATCAATACTCAAAGTTTCACATCACAGAAGGCAAAAAAGACCATGTAATTAGCTTTCTTTAAAGAGAGTGCGCTTCTTTGCTCCAGTTTCCTGCAGGGTAAAAGCTGAGAAGAAAAAGAATGAGGCAGTGTACAGACATGAATTACTACAACATCAACATTAACAAATTATGCTGAAGCATGCCTTGACGTTCAAGCATATTTTATTAAGTATTATAAAATATATACAATCTTAAAATACAGTGCATTTCAAACATAGATTCCAAGTCTTTGTTAGTATCACTACAGCACTGAATTGATGATGCGCTTCCTATCGTATCAGCAGGACAGAAGGCTAGGGATAAACACAGCTACTCAAAGTTTAAAATCTCTTTCAGTGCCCAGCTGCTTAAGGCTGTATTTTTGCTACCTGGATTGATTTTGTGAACTTGAGAAGCTTTTGAATCGATGTGGAGGTGGGGGCAGAGTGGAGAGATTGTGCGTGCTTTAAAAAACAGAACCAGCATGAAAAATGTCTGTAAACTTGGCATTAAAAATATTCTTTAACGTATTTGGTACTTACAAAACTGAATACAGCCTACTTTACAGTCTTGGATCTAAAAAATGAGATAAGGTAAAAAAAAAAACAAAAACCAGCACTTCATTATGAACTTCAGTTTCACCATACTTGAAATTCATGCAAAAAATGATGCGTTTCTTCATGTTTATACCACTGTTATGTCACCAATCTTGTATGCGATGTCAGACTATAAGAAAAAAAGAATATCATTAATCTAAATTAAAAATGGGCCAGGCAGTTTAACATACAGCAACTAAATGCATGATTCAGATAATGATCCAAACGATGGCCTTTCAGGTAAGAATTTATACCGGTGTTTTACGTAGAACAAGTGCAGTGAAGTAGTAAGCTAACAGCTAATTAATCAGCTAACTTGAAAAGAAATGACTGAGTTTGCCAAGAACACACTTCAAGTCCACTCAAGTCAACGGCATTGGCAACAATAGGATCACTCTTCATCTGGCTAATAATGCAATTTTAATTCATCACAAATTTTCTAGTATTTTCAACTAGGTTATTTGAAAATTCTCATGAATTTCCAGCACACACCCACTACAGTCATTTTTTAAAGTTCCTGGAGAAGTCTGCTTGGATACCTATTTCTTCAGTTTCATCCCAGGAACTTGAATCATCAAAGAATCACACATTTTTGTTTACTGCTAAACACTCAAATGTTTTTTTTTCGAAGTATCCAGTGATGCATCCGTACTCAATAAAAAATACTTAACAGTCAACAGTATTCATTTGCAAGACATGAGACACAAACCAGCTCTTCTTAATTAATAATCCACAAAAGTGAATACATCTGCTGCATGTACTAGAAAGATCTCATTTTCTTACTCCACCATTTCAACCTACTAAGACTTTCTGTATTGCCATCCCAGTCCTCGCAGATGTTTAAAACATGCCTCAACTCCACCACTGTTCCTCTGCCAGATCTGTAATTCTAAAGCTGACTCAAGCTATCTCTGTAACATCTCACGCTCTTCCTCACAAACTGTCACATTTCAATTTGAATTACACTTTGAGTAAAAACTTCCAGGTGCATGTGATAATAAAAGAAATTGAGTACCTTCAAAAACCTTGCTTGGAAGCATAATTCAAAGCAGTGCCAAGTACTGCTAGGCACTAAATCACCATATTTGTTGATCTGTTCTACCATCTTATTCTGGTTATTGTTTATGAATTGTTTTCAAAATGTTTTTTTGTTGGTTTGTTGGGTTGTTGTTGCTATTGTTGTTGTTGTTTAAATGAGTAACTACATGTTGAAGTGTGAGAAAGTAAATTTTCTGCATCATTTATCTACCATGCTCTCCATTTGGGAAAATATTGGCAATATTACTTTTTTCTCCTGGAACTTATTTTCCACTCCAACTTAATGCATCTATCTGTCCTCAACTCCCACATCACGGGAACAATAACACTGCCATCAGCCCAAAATTGTATGTGATAGAATTAACTGATACTCTTAAGAGACATTAATTGGAATTCTACACTGAGTCAACAAGCATCTTCTACTGTCTGTATTTCTGTCTTTGCTCTACAACTAACACATTATTCCTATTTCTGACCTTTGCCATCAATAGCTCTCAAGGAGGTAACTAATAATTAGTAATTAATTAGTAATAATTAATAACTAGAGATAGTTAATAATTGCTAAACATATGCCTTCTAAAAAAAATTAAGCTGCTCCCCTCACAACTCATCCTATCCCACTCTACTGGAAAACCCTGAAGAAACAGCTCTCACATGCTTTTTAAAGCTTGATAGCTATTCTCAAGGATAAGACAGGCATGCAAGTCGGGGCTTACATAACGAGGGCTCTCCATCAAGTCTGTCCTGCTCACTCCCTTCCACAAATGAGTCTAAAGACAATTAACATCGCCTGCATGTGAAAACAGAAGTCCGTTGCGTGGCACACACAGACCAGCTTAGACAGGATGAGAGTTTTTGATCGCCCATTTGTTTAGAAGAAGCAGAAGGTAAAAATCAAATTCTTAGGAGAGCCGGAAGGGCAACATCAAACAAATACAACATAATCCGTTTTCCCTTCTGCACTGTCCTGATACTTTCAGTCTTCATTTTCTTCTCCTCCTTCTCATCTAAGTAAATCTTTATTTAAAAAAGAAAAAAAGAAAAATGCAGACTGGCAAGTGAAGCTTTGCATGCAGCTAGAAGTTATTCATGTAGCTGTGATAAAGCAACAACAGGAAAGATAATCCACCCACCACTGCTGTACCTTATAAACAAGATGTGCTAACTCCTTGGAAAAATCTCACAAGGACAAATTAATGAGAAACTGCTGTCTGACCAGGTACCTGCAATCATACATAACATTTATTCTGGATAAATAGGTCTCTAAAATATTACGGTGGTTTTAAAGTGCCTAATACCAAAAACAGAGACAAACAAGCAAAACTGTTTAGGAGCAAAAACTATGATGGAAAAGATCAGTGAAAACTACGATCTTCCACAAAAGCTTGTTCAATAGCAACACACTATATTCAGAAAAGGGAAAAGCTACCTAAAACCCATCCCACTTCAGTGGTAAAACAAATCCAGCAATAAGAAATAAAGGCAGAGTGTAACAGAAAAACAGAGGAAGATCACCCATTGGTGGAAGTGGGAAGCTGCAGGTAAAGTTATCAGAAAGCCAAACCCAAGGAGCCACTCGTCACGGACACGGCCAATGACAACAAGAAGCAACTCTGCTTCTCTCTGTATGTAACTCAGTCTGGCAGTTTAAGTATGTATGGCTAGTTTTGTTTTTTAAAAAGTAAGTAGTATGATGGGCAAATCTAATTCTAAAGTCTCTAGCAGTCAAGAGAATTATCTCCTTCCAGTACTTGAAGGGAGCATATAAACAGGAGGGGGGATGGCTGTTTACAAGGGGGGGAAATTTAGGTTGGATGTCAGGGGGAAGTTCTTACTATGAGAGTGGTGAGGTGCTGGAACAGGCTGCCCAGAGAGGTTGTGGATGCCCTGTTCCTGGAGGTGTTCAAGGCCAGGTTGGATGGGGCCCCGGGCAGCCTGGTCTAGTATTAAATGTGGAGGCTGGTGGCCCTGCTTGTGGCATGGGGGGTTGGAGATTCATGATCCTTGAGGTCCCTTCCAACCTGGGCCATTCTGTGATTCTGTGTATGATTCTGTGATAGGACAAGGGGGAATGGTTTTAAACTGAGACAGGGGAGGTTTAGGTTAGATATTAGGAGGAAGTTTTCCACTCAGAGGGTGGTGATGCTCTGGAACAGGTTGCCCAAGGAAATTGTGGATGCCCCATCCCTGGAGGCATTCAAGGCCAGGCTGGGCAGCCTGGACTAGTGGCTGGCAACCCTGCACATAGCAGGGGGGTTGAAACTAGATGACCATTGTGGTCCTTTTCAACCCAGGCCATTCTATGATTCTATAATCTCCATTCTCTAGGGGCTCTGGGAAGCTGGATCTAGTGGCTGGCAACCCTGCTCCTGGCAAGTGGGTTGGAACTAGATGATCTTTAAGGTCCTTTCCAACCCAAGCCATTCTTTGATTCTGAGATGTGAAAACTAATAAACAAGGAGACGTTCCCAATGTTCAAAAAATAAGAATAGGGAAAAAAAAAATCATGTGGCAAAGTAATGACATAGCCAGGACTTCAACTCTAATCCTCTATTTCCTTGCCTTGGAACTATTTTGTTATTGTCACTACTGCAATTGAGTGCGCTTCTGTTGGCCACATCAAGCATTAAAGATGTCCTATAGCTCCTTGCATTTTCGGCAATTTCCCCTCAGGAACAAACCATAAAGCCAGCAGCAAGTTAGCTTGTTAATATGGTTGTCACAGACACAGAATGTTGTCAGAATAAAATTCACATGTGTAATGTAATGACCCAATTTTCGCTGTCAGTTAATACCCCTCTTAGAGTGCTGATTAAAATCCTAGCTTGCCCAGGTATAAACAAGGGCAGGGAAATTATGCTAATTCGGGCAAAATAGGGCTGTTCAGCACAAAGGCTCTAACACTGCTTTCAGCACTTTCATCTAGGAATAAAATATTTTTGAAGGTTGTCTGAAGTTCAGCCCTGCCCATCCAAGTATTAAAAAAAATCATATTGGTATATCTTATTTAAATAAAACCACTAAACTTCAAACAGCAACAATTTCAATTTTAAGAAGATGTAATTAACGCTTAACTTCAATATCTTCCAATTAGGCAAGCCTAGCATGATCAGAACTGTACATTATTTTTACAAGAATAACACTTTTCATTGTCTTGCCTCTGAAAAAAAGACAACTGCTATAATTAAAGAGGTCTGAGAAACTTTTTTTCCCTGAAAGGCCTGCAAATGAAGAAACAATGCTGTTGACCTTAACTTCAGCCTTAGCAAAACAGGTATTTTAAGGATCATCACTAAGCTCTGGTTCACAGTAGTCAATCAGGCTTCAGTGATTTTTTTTTTTTTTTTTTTTTTTTTTTTTGAAGTATAAGGAATGTAGCAAATTTGTACTTACAGCTTAGCAATAGGTTTTGTAAAGGTAACAGAAGTAGCATTTTGCATCAAAACTGTTAATATCTGTCAAATCCTATACTCGTACCTCAGCTGCGCATTTCCTTTAATGATATCTGTACAGTTGACAGCTTTCTGTAGAGTTTATACAGAGAAATAAAGTTTCTTAATTGATGCAGGTTACAACAGCCACTTTCTTAATCTATATTCCTGAACAAACAATTAGAAAATAAGTGTCTAGTATTTAAGAAAGTTACTGTGTTCTCTTTTGACAAAACAACATTCCTTAGCCATCAGTAGAACTGTACAGTGTCTTTTAGCACCGGTAAAAGAAGGATTAAGGGCTGCCAACAGGTCAGCCACCAGAGGGCAATCAGTATTCTCAAACAGAAAATGTATTACTTTGGTCCAAAGCACTCGTATTTAGCCATAAATTTTTTTGAAGTCAGTTGGAACAAGCATGGGAGAACAGAGCATTTTTCAAGTTTTCACTTTAAACACTGTGAGTTTTCTGTCTTACATAGGAATAACAAGGTAATTAAATTCAAATAAGTTCCATAAAGAAGTGACCTTAACCAAAACTCAAGTCTGAAGCAAGAGAAAGGCACTGCAATTCTTAAGCAACTTCACGTTAAATTATAGAATACAAGGATGAAACTGGGGCAACACCAAACAGTCCATTTGAAGCTACTGGCACTCAAGAAAAATCCCAGGGTACTCAAAGGCCACAAGAAACAGGTTAGACTATATTAAGTAACTGCAAGCTTAATTTTGTATTTCACAGCTCTTCCTAGCTTAGATGAATTGTTTCTGGTCTTGGAAGGATTGGAAGTGACATAAAAGGACATTCTATTTATTGAGCTAAAAAGTGCAGTGCTGGCAGCAAAAACATAAGCTTTTTGACAAGTTCCACAAAACACCAGCTGTGCCCCAGAGTTGTCATCTCGTTCAGAAGTTGCAAGGCATTCAGTAGTTTTTATGCATTACCACCAGCTGCCTTTACTTCTGCTTTAAGGGTATCAGTTTCTCTTCTACCTGAGCTTTTCCACTTACATGAGTTAAGTGGAAATCTGAAGTAAATATTTTATTTTAATCTCCTATGGATAAGAATGGCACAGATCAAGTGTTTTGACTTCAGCAAACAGTTTCTTAGAAACGCTGTCCATTCACATGACTAGCAAGATACTGCAAGTTGCTGCTGACAGCTGCAGAGACCTTAAACACTGAGGAAAGATGCTCTGCTGCACACTTCTGTGCAATTAAAATATTATAAAGCAATATGAAATAAGGAGATTTGGATTCCATTATGGGAAGTAGTTTCACTCACAAATCATTAGCTATGGAAAAGCATTACTTTACTTGTATACCAGCAACTGGCCACAAAAAGGCTGCAGATCTGTTTCTCTCCTATACACAAGAAACATTACGTAGCAAAAGTGACACAGTTGGATACCATTATACTAAGGGTACTAGGTGAGGTTTCTTTTATAGCTCTTTGCCTTCTGACACAGTGTTCTTGATACCACATTCTGAATTCTGACACCAAATTCCTGCCACATAACCTGAACAGTCACTGCATCCCTACAAATGCTTGGAAAGCACCAAGAAACCTGGGCTGTCACTGTTTGCACTGTGTGGGAGACTTCTACTGCAGTTCTTACCATCTCTGACTGCTTCTTTATAAAGCATCATTAACAACAATACAACCAGAGATATCCCATGCAGAAATTCTTCATCATAGGAAGAGTGCAAGAACTCTGCATTTTTCAGCAGTGAACACAAACTGATTATATGAACAACCTGTAAATGCTAAAAGGTTTAGCAGATAGTCTGCAAATCATCAAAAAGTGCTACTGGAAAGAAGTCTGTTACCCCTCAGCCACTTAGCTCAACTTTTACCCTGCCTGCCGCTTACAGAACCAAAGCTTCCAGCCCTGAGAAATGGGACAACTGTCATTGCATCACACAGCTTTCTGAGCTTCCCAGTGGACATACTGCCTCAAGAGGTTTCTCCCTAAAGAAAAAATTAGATTACTGAAGGTAAAATGATGTGCTTTCAGATGTTAACATCTATTCTAATATTGCTGTTTTAAAATCGTTACATAATCAAGTTGTGTAACGAACTTACTCAACTTCTTCGTAACGCTACCCCTTCCCTCCCACCACCCACTCACCCTAACACCATATCAAGATCTTTGGTATGAGCTAAAAAACTGCAATGTTTTCTAAATAATATGGCAGAAGTGTCCTTCGTCCAGTCAACACAATTGAAAACAAGCAGAAAAAGTTCAAGGACTATATGTATCCACAAAACAAAAAGAACCACCACCCAAAATACAGCTATCAGCTGCTGCCTCCTAATTATTAACTTTCTTACTCAAAGATCCCTGGCCAGTACTAGACAACTGAGAATTTAAGTATTCCAAGCTGCAGCACATGAAGGTGGTACTGACTCACAACAATATGAACTCATTACAGAATCCATTTTCAAAACTTCCCCCATCCCAGAACTGAGNCGAACTCTTCAAACATCGTGTTCCTATCAACAATTCTGGATAAATATTTCCTCTCAGATTCTGGTTGTGTGAAGCTCTTGCTGATGAGAATCTAAACGTCTATTAAGAATATTTAGGGCTCTTGAACAGATAAAAAGTGAGGAAGTGAATTCCTTGCAAATTTACATAAAAATGCATCAGTCTCTTTAGACTACCTACTGCTTACCTGAACCTGGAAAAGATTTTTCTGAAGTGATGTTAGAGCAAGAGCAACTATCAAATACCAGTTACTTAACAGCTTTAATAAAGCCCCATGAAACTTCTAGGTAGTTGGTTTAGAAAAAGAACACTGCCTTAGAATCTAAGCAGGCTTTGGAAAACGTGAGATACAGCTAACTTAAGACCTGCAGAGGTGCATGTTCACTCTCACTTTGACAATGTAACAGTTGAGCTGTAGATTTTAGAACTTAGATACCACTAGTAACAACCTGGTAAGACTTGTTACATAAGATGAAGTAATTATCTGACACTATTAGAACTAGTTATTGAAGTAAAATTCTGATTTCAAGGAGCTTGCAAAATCTCCTGTCACATTTCTACTCACTGTGATTTTAAACTCAGAACAGATTCATTAAATTAACTGAACTAACCAAATGACTGGCAGCCCCTGAGATACTAACTCAGGAAACACTCCAGACAAACATTACCAACTTAAAGAACTGCATAAATCCTCTGAGTTTGAGCAGAATTCAAATTCATCCTCAGTATTTCATCCCCACTGTAAGTTCATCAGACAGTGGCCAAATTAAAATAGTCCTGTTACTCCAAGATTGAGAATTAAGCTTCAAGAACTCTGAGGAACTTCATGGTCTACATATGAAATGGTTTTGTTACTTCTCAGTTGTGTTGCTCTTTCAGTTTCTGAAAACTGCACATCAGCTAATAGCGTCTCTTCAGTAAGCCACCAGAGATCCAAACACCTTCAGTATCTGATATTTAGGAACTTCCACACATTCAATAGTTCAACTGTTACACGCTACTAAGTTTAAAATTAAAAACGAGGATTGGTGGCTTTTCAAACTAACTTGTCCATTTTCTTCAAGGAAAATTGCATGCCATTGTTTAAATGAGGGTTGGAATACTGTAGTTTTCTCTAATACTTACAACAAACACTTAAACCCAGGACTTAAATTAATATTTCATACTATGGACCCATCTTTGCTTTGTGCTGGAATCATCACAGGGACAGCTCCCATTCTACTTAAATTAGGTGCAGCTACCTTTGAAGATGCAATGGTTTGGTTTTGACCAGAAGTACGTTCAAAGTCTTCACTTGGAACCTGGCTATATGGAGTTTTGGAGTATCCTTCCATATTTGAGGGAGACATTGAACCCAGAGAAGAACGATTGCTGCCTATGTAGCTGCGTGCTGTTGAACTGCGACTTTTTGGAGGCAGAACATCCTCTCTGAAAGAAAAGAAAGAACAGACGCACAACAAGAGTTCAGTCACTACTACTACTGTGCAGCAGCTTACATAATAATGTTTCCATTTGTTTCTTCCCATTCTGACTCAGTAGACAAAAAGGTTTTTTTTTTTTTTTTTNAAGTCCACTCAAGTCAACGGCATTGGCAACAATAGGATCACTCTTCATCTGGCTAATAATGCAATTTTAATTCATCACAAATTTTCTAGTATTTTCAACTAGGTTATTTGAAAATTCTCATGAATTTCCAGCACACACCCACTACAGTCATTTTTTAAAGTTCCTGGAGAAGTCTGCTTGGATACCTATTTCTTCAGTTTCATCCCAGGAACTTGAATCATCAAAGAATCACACATTTTTGTTTACTGCTAAACACTCAAATGTTTTTTTTTCGAAGTATCCAGTGATGCATCCGTACTCAATAAAAAATACTTAACAGTCAACAGTATTCATTTGCAAGACATGAGACACAAACCAGCTCTTCTTAATTAATAATCCACAAAAGTGAATACATCTGCTGCATGTACTAGAAAGATCTCATTTTCTTACTCCACCATTTCAACCTACTAAGACTTTCTGTATTGCCATCCCAGTCCTCGCAGATGTTTAAAACATGCCTCAACTCCACCACTGTTCCTCTGCCAGATCTGTAATTCTAAAGCTGACTCAAGCTATCTCTGTAACATCTCACGCTCTTCCTCACAAACTGTCACATTTCAATTTGAATTACACTTTGAGTAAAAACTTCCAGGTGCATGTGATAATAAAAGAAATTGAGTACCTTCAAAAACCTTGCTTGGAAGCATAATTCAAAGCAGTGCCAAGTACTGCTAGGCACTAAATCACCATATTTGTTGATCTGTTCTACCATCTTATTCTGGTTATTGTTTATGAATTGTTTTCAAAATGTTTTTTTGTTGGTTTGTTGGGTTGTTGTTGCTATTGTTGTTGTTGTTTAAATGAGTAACTACATGTTGAAGTGTGAGAAAGTAAATTTTCTGCATCATTTATCTACCATGCTCTCCATTTGGGAAAATATTGGCAATATTACTTTTTTCTCCTGGAACTTATTTTCCACTCCAACTTAATGCATCTATCTGTCCTCAACTCCCACATCACGGGAACAATAACACTGCCATCAGCCCAAAATTGTATGTGATAGAATTAACTGATACTCTTAAGAGACATTAATTGGAATTCTACACTGAGTCAACAAGCATCTTCTACTGTCTGTATTTCTGTCTTTGCTCTACAACTAACACATTATTCCTATTTCTGACCTTTGCCATCAATAGCTCTCAAGGAGGTAACTAATAATTAGTAATTAATTAGTAATAATTAATAACTAGAGATAGTTAATAATTGCTAAACATATGCCTTCTAAAAAAAATTAAGCTGCTCCCCTCACAACTCATCCTATCCCACTCTACTGGAAAACCCTGAAGAAACAGCTCTCACATGCTTTTTAAAGCTTGATAGCTATTCTCAAGGATAAGACAGGCATGCAAGTCGGGGCTTACATAACG
This sequence comes from Pavo muticus, assembly GCA_016647715.1. Classification (NCBI taxonomy): domain Eukaryota; kingdom Metazoa; phylum Chordata; class Aves; order Galliformes; family Phasianidae; genus Pavo; species Pavo muticus. The sequence goes on from JACDJE010000346.1 coordinate 708,051, forward strand.
AGGGCTCTCCATCAAGTCTGTCCTGCTCACTCCCTTCCACAAATGAGTCTAAAGACAATTAACATCGCCTGCATGTGAAAACAGAAGTCCGTTGCGTGGCACACACAGACCAGCTTAGACAGGATGAGAGTTTTTGATCGCCCATTTGTTTAGAAGAAGCAGAAGGTAAAAATCAAATTCTTAGGAGAGCCGGAAGGGCAACATCAAACAAATACAACATAATCCGTTTTCCCTTCTGCACTGTCCTGATACTTTCAGTCTTCATTTTCTTCTCCTCCTTCTCATCTAAGTAAATCTTTATTTAAAAAAGAAAAAAAGAAAAATGCAGACTGGCAAGTGAAGCTTTGCATGCAGCTAGAAGTTATTCATGTAGCTGTGATAAAGCAACAACAGGAAAGATAATCCACCCACCACTGCTGTACCTTATAAACAAGATGTGCTAACTCCTTGGAAAAATCTCACAAGGACAAATTAATGAGAAACTGCTGTCTGACCAGGTACCTGCAATCATACATAACATTTATTCTGGATAAATAGGTCTCTAAAATATTACGGTGGTTTTAAAGTGCCTAATACCAAAAACAGAGACAAACAAGCAAAACTGTTTAGGAGCAAAAACTATGATGGAAAAGATCAGTGAAAACTACGATCTTCCACAAAAGCTTGTTCAATAGCAACACACTATATTCAGAAAAGGGAAAAGCTACCTAAAACCCATCCCACTTCAGTGGTAAAACAAATCCAGCAATAAGAAATAAAGGCAGAGTGTAACAGAAAAACAGAGGAAGATCACCCATTGGTGGAAGTGGGAAGCTGCAGGTAAAGTTATCAGAAAGCCAAACCCAAGGAGCCACTCGTCACGGACACGGCCAATGACAACAAGAAGCAACTCTGCTTCTCTCTGTATGTAACTCAGTCTGGCAGTTTAAGTATGTATGGCTAGTTTTGTTTTTTAAAAAGTAAGTAGTATGATGGGCAAATCTAATTCTAAAGTCTCTAGCAGTCAAGAGAATTATCTCCTTCCAGTACTTGAAGGGAGCATATAAACAGGAGGGGGGATGGCTGTTTACAAGGGGGGGAAATTTAGGTTGGATGTCAGGGGGAAGTTCTTACTATGAGAGTGGTGAGGTGCTGGAACAGGCTGCCCAGAGAGGTTGTGGATGCCCTGTTCCTGGAGGTGTTCAAGGCCAGGTTGGATGGGGCCCCGGGCAGCCTGGTCTAGTATTAAATGTGGAGGCTGGTGGCCCTGCTTGTGGCATGGGGGGTTGGAGATTCATGATCCTTGAGGTCCCTTCCAACCTGGGCCATTCTGTGATTCTGTGTATGATTCTGTGATAGGACAAGGGGGAATGGTTTTAAACTGAGACAGGGGAGGTTTAGGTTAGATATTAGGAGGAAGTTTTCCACTCAGAGGGTGGTGATGCTCTGGAACAGGTTGCCCAAGGAAATTGTGGATGCCCCATCCCTGGAGGCATTCAAGGCCAGGCTGGGCAGCCTGGACTAGTGGCTGGCAACCCTGCACATAGCAGGGGGGTTGAAACTAGATGACCATTGTGGTCCTTTTCAACCCAGGCCATTCTATGATTCTATAATCTCCATTCTCTAGGGGCTCTGGGAAGCTGGATCTAGTGGCTGGCAACCCTGCTCCTGGCAAGTGGGTTGGAACTAGATGATCTTTAAGGTCCTTTCCAACCCAAGCCATTCTTTGATTCTGAGATGTGAAAACTAATAAACAAGGAGACGTTCCCAATGTTCAAAAAATAAGAATAGGGAAAAAAAAAATCATGTGGCAAAGTAATGACATAGCCAGGACTTCAACTCTAATCCTCTATTTCCTTGCCTTGGAACTATTTTGTTATTGTCACTACTGCAATTGAGTGCGCTTCTGTTGGCCACATCAAGCATTAAAGATGTCCTATAGCTCCTTGCATTTTCGGCAATTTCCCCTCAGGAACAAACCATAAAGCCAGCAGCAAGTTAGCTTGTTAATATGGTTGTCACAGACACAGAATGTTGTCAGAATAAAATTCACATGTGTAATGTAATGACCCAATTTTCGCTGTCAGTTAATACCCCTCTTAGAGTGCTGATTAAAATCCTAGCTTGCCCAGGTATAAACAAGGGCAGGGAAATTATGCTAATTCGGGCAAAATAGGGCTGTTCAGCACAAAGGCTCTAACACTGCTTTCAGCACTTTCATCTAGGAATAAAATATTTTTGAAGGTTGTCTGAAGTTCAGCCCTGCCCATCCAAGTATTAAAAAAAATCATATTGGTATATCTTATTTAAATAAAACCACTAAACTTCAAACAGCAACAATTTCAATTTTAAGAAGATGTAATTAACGCTTAACTTCAATATCTTCCAATTAGGCAAGCCTAGCATGATCAGAACTGTACATTATTTTTACAAGAATAACACTTTTCATTGTCTTGCCTCTGAAAAAAAGACAACTGCTATAATTAAAGAGGTCTGAGAAACTTTTTTTCCCTGAAAGGCCTGCAAATGAAGAAACAATGCTGTTGACCTTAACTTCAGCCTTAGCAAAACAGGTATTTTAAGGATCATCACTAAGCTCTGGTTCACAGTAGTCAATCAGGCTTCAGTGATTTTTTTTTTTTTTTTTTTTTTTTTTTTTGAAGTATAAGGAATGTAGCAAATTTGTACTTACAGCTTAGCAATAGGTTTTGTAAAGGTAACAGAAGTAGCATTTTGCATCAAAACTGTTAATATCTGTCAAATCCTATACTCGTACCTCAGCTGCGCATTTCCTTTAATGATATCTGTACAGTTGACAGCTTTCTGTAGAGTTTATACAGAGAAATAAAGTTTCTTAATTGATGCAGGTTACAACAGCCACTTTCTTAATCTATATTCCTGAACAAACAATTAGAAAATAAGTGTCTAGTATTTAAGAAAGTTACTGTGTTCTCTTTTGACAAAACAACATTCCTTAGCCATCAGTAGAACTGTACAGTGTCTTTTAGCACCGGTAAAAGAAGGATTAAGGGCTGCCAACAGGTCAGCCACCAGAGGGCAATCAGTATTCTCAAACAGAAAATGTATTACTTTGGTCCAAAGCACTCGTATTTAGCCATAAATTTTTTTGAAGTCAGTTGGAACAAGCATGGGAGAACAGAGCATTTTTCAAGTTTTCACTTTAAACACTGTGAGTTTTCTGTCTTACATAGGAATAACAAGGTAATTAAATTCAAATAAGTTCCATAAAGAAGTGACCTTAACCAAAACTCAAGTCTGAAGCAAGAGAAAGGCACTGCAATTCTTAAGCAACTTCACGTTAAATTATAGAATACAAGGATGAAACTGGGGCAACACCAAACAGTCCATTTGAAGCTACTGGCACTCAAGAAAAATCCCAGGGTACTCAAAGGCCACAAGAAACAGGTTAGACTATATTAAGTAACTGCAAGCTTAATTTTGTATTTCACAGCTCTTCCTAGCTTAGATGAATTGTTTCTGGTCTTGGAAGGATTGGAAGTGACATAAAAGGACATTCTATTTATTGAGCTAAAAAGTGCAGTGCTGGCAGCAAAAACATAAGCTTTTTGACAAGTTCCACAAAACACCAGCTGTGCCCCAGAGTTGTCATCTCGTTCAGAAGTTGCAAGGCATTCAGTAGTTTTTATGCATTACCACCAGCTGCCTTTACTTCTGCTTTAAGGGTATCAGTTTCTCTTCTACCTGAGCTTTTCCACTTACATGAGTTAAGTGGAAATCTGAAGTAAATATTTTATTTTAATCTCCTATGGATAAGAATGGCACAGATCAAGTGTTTTGACTTCAGCAAACAGTTTCTTAGAAACGCTGTCCATTCACATGACTAGCAAGATACTGCAAGTTGCTGCTGACAGCTGCAGAGACCTTAAACACTGAGGAAAGATGCTCTGCTGCACACTTCTGTGCAATTAAAATATTATAAAGCAATATGAAATAAGGAGATTTGGATTCCATTATGGGAAGTAGTTTCACTCACAAATCATTAGCTATGGAAAAGCATTACTTTACTTGTATACCAGCAACTGGCCACAAAAAGGCTGCAGATCTGTTTCTCTCCTATACACAAGAAACATTACGTAGCAAAAGTGACACAGTTGGATACCATTATACTAAGGGTACTAGGTGAGGTTTCTTTTATAGCTCTTTGCCTTCTGACACAGTGTTCTTGATAACACATTCTGAATTCTGACACCAAATTCCTGCCACATAACCTGAACAGTCACTGCATCCCTACAAATGCTTGGAAAGCACCAAGAAACCTGGGCTGTCACTGTTTGCACTGTGTGGGAGACTTCTACTGCAGTTCTTACCATCTCTGACTGCTTCTTTATAAAGCATCATTAACAACAATACAACCAGAGATATCCCATGCAGAAATTCTTCATCATAGGAAGAGTGCAAGAACTCTGCATTTTTCAGCAGTGAACACAAACTGATTATATGAACAACCTGTAAATGCTAAAAGGTTTAGCAGATAGTCTGCAAATCATCAAAAAGTGCTACTGGAAAGAAGTCTGTTACCCCTCAGCCACTTAGCTCAACTTTTACCCTGCCTGCCGCTTACAGAACCAAAGCTTCCAGCCCTGAGAAATGGGACAACTGTCATTGCATCACACAGCTTTCTGAGCTTCCCAGTGGACATACTGCCTCAAGAGGTTTCTCCCTAAAGAAAAAATTAGATTACTGAAGGTAAAATGATGTGCTTTCAGATGTTAACATCTATTCTAATATTGCTGTTTTAAAATCGTTACATAATCAAGTTGTGTAACGAACTTACTCAACTTCTTCGTAACGCTACCCCTTCCCTCCCACCACCCACTCACCCTAACACCATATCAAGATCTTTGGTATGAGCTAAAAAACTGCAATGTTTTCTAAATAATATGGCAGAAGTGTCCTTCGTCCAGTCAACACAATTGAAAACAAGCAGAAAAAGTTCAAGGACTATATGTATCCACAAAACAAAAAGAACCACCACCCAAAATACAGCTATCAGCTGCTGCCTCCTAATTATTAACTTTCTTACTCAAAGATCCCTGGCCAGTACTAGACAACTGAGAATTTAAGTATTCCAAGCTGCAGCACATGAAGGTGGTACTGACTCACAACAATATGAACTCATTACAGAATCCATTTTCAAAACTTCCCCCATCCCAGAACTGAGTACCCAGGTGTAGTCATACATCAACTGAATGACAAATTTTAAAATATCTTGAGACTTGGAAAGACAGACAATATTCACAGCTTCTTCCATTCATTCAATTCACTTTTGCTCCTTGATCAGCTATTTTCTTTAGAAGCAGTTTTCTTTTGATTTTACAGATAAGAATTTTCATAAACAACAGTTAATGCCAGCTACTTAGCTTTGCTTCCTTTTCTGAAGTGATTTAGTAATTTCTTACCTACCAGCGTAACTACAGAGCCCCTCCACCTGCCATTAAGTTTGAAATAGAAAGCTCACAGTAAGTCTAAGCTTAGTGAAGAAACAAGACAAATCTTGTAAGAAATGTTATCCAAAGCATTGCCTGATTACATACGCGAGGACCACGAAAACTGTGTGAAACTACCTAACGAGCGTCCTCTCTTCTTTTACAAGACTACTCCAGGAAAGGGCTAACTGCTTTGCTAGAATTTCCACATCCAGCTGCTCCTCTGATTCACAATTATCTCTCTCTACATAAAAGCACTGGAACAGCTGAAGCACTGAAGTTTATTTGAGAGAAAATTGCCAGCTGCCATGGGAAAGGACAGAAGCCTTGAAGTTAACAAGTTAAAAAGATAAAGAAAGTTCCACAAAGAGCAACAACACGAATCTTCATTTTTATCAGGTTTCCTTTTGTATTTAAGCAAATACCTTAATTTGAAATAGAAAAAAAAAGGGCTTCTACTCTTAGTAGAAAATAGTAGTATTCTTACTATTTAACTTCTTCTGTTTGTGTACACATTAAATAGATTTAAGATATACACTAAGAAATGACAAGCACCTGGCATGGCACAGGTATGTATTATCATATGAAGATATGCATACACTAAATGTAAGTAATTTAGGCCTCCAGCAGTACACACAGAACATGATAATAACACAAACATAGTCCTTGCCAGGCTTTCTTTCCTGAGACTAAACGTAAGTGCTGAAGATGACACTGGAGAAACTGCATTTGTCATAGATAAAAGGATAAATAAGCAGTTGGTTTGCAAGGCCAAGGGGTAGAGAACATTCCAGGCCAACTTCATTTGAATTAAAAAATATAAAATCTGGTTGACAGCATAAAAACAAGCATTTTATCCAAACATTTTAAGTGTAAACATTCTTGTTTGAATTTTATAAGAATTTATTAGATTCAGGAATACTTAGTTCTAGATAAAATAACAGAGGACAAAAATTAAGATTCTTCCCAGTTTACTGTTTCAGAATTTCTGTTTAAACTGATCACTGCATTAGCGTACCTACAGTTAGAACTCTCATATTAACTGTAGGTTTTAAAATACCTATAAACAGTTTTATTTCCCTTTACTTAGAAATTAATGGGGGGAAAAGAAGCAATAAATGATTACTGCCAGTGCGGTATACACAGCCATATTTATTAGTTCACTTCTAGTTACAGACAGAAAGCTGAAGGCATACATAACTGCTGCTTTAGAATAAAGACAGACCACTGTTTTCTCCAACAGTTTTATTTCAAAAAGTACACAAGTCTGTCATGGAACTACAGCGTTTTAAAATTTTGGATTTGTTTTTACAGATTCACTCACAGTACTTGCACTGTATAATACCATTCCCTACAAATGTGAATATAAAACCTTATACTGAAATTCATATCAATATTCAAGTTCATGCTTTGTGCACGAGAAGTGTAAAACAATGTTGCAATGTGTTGTGTTCCGGGAAATGTTATTGCTCCAATTTCATTTGAGCTGTGCCGCACGCCAGAGGACCAACACCCAAAGGGCCCTATAAAGCACCTATCAAGTGTATAAAACAAGTGATACAAATAGTATTGTGTCTTCAGACTACCACAGCGATCTAGAGTGATCTGGAATATACACAGTTAAGAACAAAACCAAAAGGCTATCCTGGAAAACAGTAATATACAATATTCATTATTACATAGACAGCTTGCAATTAACAAGTCTTATTTGTACTATTAAGCAGGAAGCATACATCTAATACAAACGTGACTATTACAGTTGATAAAGATGTATGCACTGTACATTTGCTCCAAAAGTCATCTTTTACTCCTCCAACAAGGCATTTCTGTGCACTACATAGTTAAAAAAAAAGTATTCTTTTTTAGGTAAGGAAGGTTCAGACAATTATCTTTAAATATCCATTTTAGAAGTTTATGAAAAGGCCCGGAGTGTATGGACAAATGTTACATAACCTCTACAGTACTACAAGTCTAACACTATTCACACCATGCTAAAATTCAATGGTTTCTTCTACACTGTCATCCTTAATAAGCAAGTTTACAGTCATGACATTAACTAGTAATTTCTTAAGCTCATTCAGACTATTTACATAATGATATCAAGCCTCCCTCCTCTATTTTTTTTCCTCTTTTTAAATAAAATGAGACTTAAAAATGCCACCTTCTAACTGGCATATCAGCTGCCATTACTTCCCAGAGAAGTTCTGTTAGCAGGTTTATCTATACCTTTGGACACCTCGTGATTTCTCAGTTTGTGTCCTACACAGCTAAAAATTGCTGCTGAACTACAGTAGCTGCTTTTGAGAATAATAATGCAGTGTTGAATTATAATTATGAATCCACTGACTGAAGAAATCATTTATAATAGTGCTATTATGTTGCCGTAGAGTTTTATTCATTCAAAAAGGCATGATGAGAGCAACTTGAGGGAAAGTTTACCCCAAGTCAGAGGTTCTTTATTTCAGATACGGACTATGTCAGATTCCATTCCTTTTATTTTCCATGCCATTACATAAATAGACAGACACTGTCAAGGCTACTAAGCCTAACAGCTAGGCTCTTAGGGCATATCATGCTGTCCTTCTATTCTGTCAATTTATTGTTTTGTGCAATCTGACAGAGCATTAAAGTATGCGTAAACTCCAATCTGCATGCTTGAGTGAGATAACTACTCTTGAGTGTCCCAGGGCTTACCTGATAGAAAGCACAGAGTCACAGGGCAAACAAAGAAAAAAAACCAGACAAACAAAAAAAGCTGCACCTAATCTCACATATGTCCATAGATGGCTAAGAATTAAGTTCACTAGGCTTGCTGCCTGGTTGCTTAGGTCTCTAGCTATTTCTCAGTCTGTGAGTCAGTTCTAGTTTTGTACTCAGCTTTTATTTATGATCCAAATAACCACACCCTTTTATTTAGGAAAGGCCTTAGTTTCAAGGTAAACAATCAGTTTATGATTAAAATATCCTAAAGTCTCTTCTATCGTAGTAATTGGATGCAAAAAGATGTCTCCTCATCTATTGTTCTTCACAAGCATGTGTTTGGCACAGTTTCTAAACCTATTATTCACCACACAAGTGAGAGTCAATCATCCATCTAATTAGTACAACTGAACAGTTTTCAGGAATATAAACACTTACATCGTAATTATCAATTGAAGGAGTAACTCACATTTTGAAATACAGAACAATACAGAGAGCCACTGAAATCACATCCAAAAACAGGCAAGAAGAGGTATAAATAGTACATAAGAATCAAGAAATCAGATCACAGTGTCATGTTTTAAAAATTGTACCATCATCTAAGCACCTGTCCAAACAGTAAATTTAGGCACCAGAAATTTCATAAAAACTGAAGATACAATCAGGCAAAGTTTATTGAAAAGGCACACATGAAAGATAAAAAGTCCAATCTCTAACAGTATAAGTTTACAATCTAAAAAAGTTCCAAATGTGTAAAACTGTTAAGTCTAGAACACTTAGTAGCCATTCAAGTATCTAAATTCAGTATGAAGGGTACATTTCCTATATTAACAGAGCCAACCAAAAACTACAAATAACTACACATAAGACAAATATTAAGTAGAAAGTCAAATAATTTATCACAGATCTAACCAGCTACAAGAAAGCAGAACACTAAGCCTAGAAGTTTGAGGAAATCTTATCTCACACTGTTGCTACATACAAACACTCCTAACACCTTTCAACAAGCTCTTCAAATATTTTCTTCATCAACCTCTGTGCCACATACTATATTCATTTAGAGCTTTCCAAAATAATGGGCAGTTTAACATCTTTACCTAGAATAAGCTGAAAGGTCTCCTCCCTACACTCTCAAGCCCAAGATGAGAAGGAGATTAGAAAATAGGAAGGAAAGTAAAAAACCAAAGATTCAAACAGCATTTAACTTTAAATCCAACTTCTACAGATATATAGTATCACTCATCAGAAGCTATCAAAAATCTTTAAGTAGGTGTGCAACTAAGATCAGGAATTATTCTATTTCTCCTGTAATAAAATTAAGTTTGCAAAAATGGGATGGCTTTTTTTTTTCTTTTTTTTTTTTTAAAAACGAACTCTTCAAACATCGTGTTCCTATCAACAATTCTGGATAAATATTTCCTCTCAGATTCTGGTTGTGTGAAGCTCTTGCTGATGAGAATCTAAACGTCTATTAAGAATATTTAGGGCTCTTGAACAGATAAAAAGTGAGGAAGTGAATTCCTTGCAAATTTACATAAAAATGCATCAGTCTCTTTAGACTACCTACTGCTTACCTGAACCTGGAAAAGATTTTTCTGAAGTGATGTTAGAGCAAGAGCAACTATCAAATACCAGTTACTTAACAGCTTTAATAAAGCCCCATGAAACTTCTAGGTAGTTGGTTTAGAAAAAGAACACTGCCTTAGAATCTAAGCAGGCTTTGGAAAACGTGAGATACAGCTAACTTAAGACCTGCAGAGGTGCATGTTCACTCTCACTTTGACAATGTAACAGTTGAGCTGTAGATTTTAGAACTTAGATACCACTAGTAACAACCTGGTAAGACTTGTTACATAAGATGAAGTAATTATCTGACACTATTAGAACTAGTTATTGAAGTAAAATTCTGATTTCAAGGAGCTTGCAAAATCTCCTGTCACATTTCTACTCACTGTGATTTTAAACTCAGAACAGATTCATTAAATTAACTGAACTAACCAAATGACTGGCAGCCCCTGAGATACTAACTCAGGAAACACTCCAGACAAACATTACCAACTTAAAGAACTGCATAAATCCTCTGAGTTTGAGCAGAATTCAAATTCATCCTCAGTATTTCATCCCCACTGTAAGTTCATCAGACAGTGGCCAAATTAAAATAGTCCTGTTACTCCAAGATTGAGAATTAAGCTTCAAGAACTCTGAGGAACTTCATGGTCTACATATGAAATGGTTTTGTTACTTCTCAGTTGTGTTGCTCTTTCAGTTTCTGAAAACTGCACATCAGCTAATAGCGTCTCTTCAGTAAGCCACCAGAGATCCAAACACCTTCAGTATCTGATATTTAGGAACTTCCACACATTCAATAGTTCAACTGTTACACGCTACTAAGTTTAAAATTAAAAACGAGGATTGGTGGCTTTTCAAACTAACTTGTCCATTTTCTTCAAGGAAAATTGCATGCCATTGTTTAAATGAGGGTTGGAATACTGTAGTTTTCTCTAATACTTACAACAAACACTTAAACCCAGGACTTAAATTAATATTTCATACTATGGACCCATCTTTGCTTTGTGCTGGAATCATCACAGGGACAGCTCCCATTCTACTTAAATTAGGTGCAGCTACCTTTGAAGATGCAATGGTTTGGTTTTGACCAGAAGTACGTTCAAAGTCTTCACTTGGAACCTGGCTATATGGAGTTTTGGAGTATCCTTCCATATTTGAGGGAGACATTGAACCCAGAGAAGAACGATTGCTGCCTATGTAGCTGCGTGCTGTTGAACTGCGACTTTTTGGAGGCAGAACATCCTCTCTGAAAGAAAAGAAAGAACAGACGCACAACAAGAGTTCAGTCACTACTACTACTGTGCAGCAGCTTACATAATAATGTTTCCATTTGTTTCTTCCCATTCTGACTCAGTAGACAAAAAGGTTTTTTTTTTTTTTTTTAAATCCATTAAAAAAATAAAAGGAAGTTTTCATTGTCTTTAAGATCTTTACTGAAAGTAGGAAGACACGACTACCTACATCACATTCAAAACAAGTTCTCAGATAAACTGTTAGTGTTTTAATAAATTTGCCAGAATAAAACAAATCTTCCTTGCAGAAAGACATTTAGAAGTTAATTTTCAAGCAGCACCTCTCAAGCTAGGCATGTCATTACCTGATTTCATGATGTACTTCTTTCTCATATTTCTTCTCTCTATGCTTCTTACAGCAACAGAAGACAAGAAAACCCAATAAGGCAAGACCCAACAGAGTTCCCAGAATAGCTCCGGCAATTACACCAGCTGTATTTATAGCTAGAACAGATAAATTACAATAGTGTTTAAGCATCAAACTTAATATATCACTGAAATAGAGGTATGTTTCAATTCTGTGATTTAGAATGACGGGAAAATTGTATCTTTCTACATTTAAAAAAAAAAAAAAAAAAAATCAAATCTTCGGCAAAGTACAAATTTAAAGCAGCAACCCTCAGCTCCAAAACAGTGTTTGTTGTTTTTAAACTTTTAAGAATATAGAGAAACAAGATTCAAATACACAAAACGCTATGTGACTACTACACAGTAAACACTTACGAGGGGTGACATTCAGCTCAACAGAACATTCATCTGTGCCAACTCGGTTTGAAGCAACACAATTGTATGTACCAGAATAGTCTTTAGAGGCATTTTTCAAGAGAAGTTCTCCTGTATTTTTATCTACAAAGAATAAAAAGCAAAAGATTTACCGTTTACCAAAGTTCAATTTCCAATTCAGCGCAACAGAATTATTAATCAAGCACATACATGAAATCCTAACTAAAAATGCCATATTGAAAACAAAATACTCAAAACCAAAAGTTTACTCCACCACAGAATGCTACTATTTATAAAAGCCTTTTAATTTGAAGTTTATGCCACATAAATTGACTTTAGTATGAAGGCCTTCAAATTCAGTGGAAAGAAAAGGATGCTTAAAATGGTAGGTTCTCTCACCCTAACTTAGAGTTTTAAAATACAGTGGATTAAACGCATCTCAAAGAAATCTCCTTCTCTTCTGTATAAAGTAATTCTATGCAACCATCTCAGATGTCTGCAGAACTCACATTCAACACGAAAGGCTGATTCAGTGGGTGACCATTTAATTCTAGATAGGCTGACAGAGTGAAAATAGAAAAAGTTTCTTCCTAAGGCTTCCAAAGCAACTGGTAGCTACCTTTAAGATTTTACTATATGAACTTCAAATGGCTTGAACACTTAGACTGCTCATAGACTTGTCATCAGCACTTAAACCCCAAGCTGCCAAGAGACTACATCACAGTAACAAAGAATCACACAGACCTAGCTCTTTCAGCTGAAGTTAAGCAGCGTCTAGGCTCTTGACAGCACATTCAGCGCCCACGGACCTATAATCACAAGCCCAAAGTAACAGTAGCTTTATGATGTTACACACCATTTTCGTATACTTCCTCATTTTTGTCCAGCACTAAAACTATCGATTTATTTATGAGATAAATTTGCAATGTGGATGAAGAGAGAACAATAGAAGCTTAAGGTCTTGAGTGATACACAGAGACATTAGCAACTAACTGCTTGTTGTCAAAACAAGAAATCAGACATATCAAACAGCACTACCATAAGGCAAGCTCAAGAAGAATGGTGTAAGGTGTAATTGTTTTCAATTAATTTTTAGGAGTTATGTCCCCTAAGATACACAGATACTACTAGCTTGAAGTAGACTGGAGAAGTACAAAGCAGAGTTCAGATGGTCACTTTTAATTGGTTTAGGTCAATTAAACTGAAACCATATCTCCCTCTGGAAGGTCCTGAAGCATAAAAACAGGAGGACAGGAGACCATTAGGAACATGTGTGGATCTTTCGCATAATCTCTCTCCTCAACACTATGGCTACTCCTGGACATATGATGATACTTTTCATCCTGTATGTCATGTACAATCTGAGTTAAAACACTTCTACGCAAATACTTAAGGGGCTCTATCTGCAAGTCAAACCAACCATCTCAAGGCTTACAGTTTTTTTTTAAACTACAGAAGTATAAAAGAATTGGTACTGCAAAGCATAATTACATAAAACATTCCAGAATAACTTTCAAAGTCAGAACTCTAACTACCAATGAACTAAACTGGTAAAATGAGTAAAATCAACTTTTCTAATAAACTTCAGCAACTGAGTTTTCACAAGAAAAAAATCCAATACCACCACAAAAACAATTCTCAATTTATCAGCCAGGATTTTTAAGAAAATTCTTTCATGGATGTCAACTCACTTAATAAGAGGGACAACCTTCTCTTTTTCTTTACTCATGACAATTTTTTTTCTATAGACATGTATTCTCTCCCCTTCTTAACTAAGCAGTTCCATCACTTGATCAGGAATTGAAGCTCTCACTTCAATCTCTACTAAAATTCAAGTTTCATTTCCAGTTTTGAAAATGCAGTTCAAACCACTGGTCTAGACTCTATTCTGACTCTCCAGCCCATCCATCTGAACAGAAAAGCAGCCAAGAATCAGCAAGCAAGAGCAGTCAAAACATTTGTATGCAGAGATGAGCGTGATTCTGCAAACCTAATGGTAAGAATCTCTTTCAACTTGGAGTAGCTTGTTTAAATGTCAGTTTTACTATCCACTGAAAAGATAGAAGTGACACTTCTCTAGACTGCTCTATATTAAAAGCATGCATAAAGCTGCTAACAAGTCAAAATATGTCAAAAATATGAATACAATCTTTATTATTTATTATTCTGAAATAAAGTTGGATAATACTTAGCACAGAAGTGGCAGGAAGTCCTTGTGTGCCAGTTACTACTCTTCTCCAGTCATAATACAAAAGTGGGGTTCCTTCTTGTGATGCACACTTCAATATAATGTCCTTTCCAATCTCCTGTGATCCTTCAATGGAGCATTTAGTGCTTGCTGGCTTTACTGATAAACAAAGTATTATTGAATTAATAAGTCACAATCAAAATAGTAATGTTTTAGTTCATCAGCACTTTTTAGTATAGAAATTTTGTACAACAATGCCTTTGTAAGCATGAAAAAATTTCTATGAAATACAAATCAGATGCAGAAGTTTTAAAAATGCTCATTACTCTATTACTTTCTTTGCCTGCCCCTGTCCTGAAGACTTAATAATGGATGCATTATTGTAGATTCAGTATGACTTTGCCCTACATACCTTTTCATTTTATATATCAAATGAAGGATAGCATAAACACAAACATGCCACTGAAAATTCAAAAAAAAAAAAAAAAAAAAAAAACCAAAAAACACACTTGCTTACCAAGTACGTTCAACTGTATTTTCAGGCTTTCAACTCCAGGAGCCTTCTTCACTTTGCACTGGTATGTGCCAGTATCTGCTGACTTTAAATTCAGGATATCCACTGAACCATCACCAGATTTGGGATCAGAACTAGTGAATTGCAGCCGCCCAGTCAGAGCAGGATAATAATGATTATAAATCCTCTCTCCAGAATACAGAATTATCTGTAAAACAAGAAATACAGTTCAGAAATCTACTTGGCATATAAACATTTGAAGAAAAAAAAGCCTCTTCAGATTTTTAGAAGCTTCTCTTTACTGTTTAAAATAATCCCAGGGCATGATGTATCTTTTTTCAAAGTAACACCACACAAAATGCTCTAACAAATACTCCAACGCAATACCTGCTCAGGTGACAGGATGTCAACACTGTCTTCTGTCCTGAAGAAAACTATTTTACAGAATGAAGATTAGATAAATCTCTGCTAAAGAAGTTCTCAGACTTCAGAAAAAATGAAAGAGCTAATAACTAAGACATAATACATTTAAGACCAAATTCTCATGAACGACTACGTTCAATCAGGAAAATAATGCAGGTGTATGAGAGCAGAGTTTTTTTTTCTCTGAATCATTTTTAATTTTAGAGTTGTTTACAGTTAATAGAGGATTAAGTATCAAATATTGTAACATATCACTATTTCAAAACTTCCACATTGGTGCTTCAAAGTAACTTAAGACCACATGCATGCTATCTCGAAAGGGTGAAAGTCAGAACAGTCACTACCGAAGTAAACACATCGACCTAGTTTAATAACTCAATTAGAGCTGCCAAAAATTAAAAAGTTTTTACTTACTGTTTCTTCCTTCTTCTGAATATCTGCTGGTATCAAGACCCACTCAATATCTAGTGTACCTACATCCTCTTCTGAGAGTACAAAAGTACATGGCAATGTAACTCTCTCTCCTTGAGCTTTTTCAAATGATGATTCAGCTGAAGTTATAGATAGGCTTCTTGTAAGACCTATTAAAAAAAATTATTTTTGTTTTAAAAACATTTCACATGCAGTTCCCATAGTAAGCGTTCTATTACACATTAGTATATCTTTCTAAAAAAATTATGCCTAAAACCAATCTCTGTATGTCTATAACGTATAGATTATTCAAATACCTCTCTTAGATGCTTATCTGAAATCATCTGCTCATTAAAAAAAATAATCAGAATTACATAATTACTTTTTCAGATCTGTCATACACTTTTCCTGTATGGAAATTATATCACTGAAAAATCACGTTAAACTTTTATCACTACTCAAGAAATCCTGTGCAGTTATTGAACAATACGAAGTCTGTTACTGTTAGTTTGGAATCATATCCAACTGGCAGTTGCACCTTACAGCTTTTGCGTAATTCAAGTCCCATACAAAGCTAAATACATGAAAAGGCTGCTGCTGAAAACTTTGACATTGTAGTTATTGAAAAAAGAAAATATAGAAAATGCCTAATGACATTTTGAATGAACAAAAAAAATCGTTGGTAAAATGAGGACATGAAACAGTGACAAAGTCAACCAGGATTGACAAAATTACTGTGAATCTGGGACTGCTTTATCCGGAAGGAGTGGACAAATTAATCCCTTCAAAAAACCTCTACGACTCTTAAGAATGCTGGCATACAAAGCTATTTTCTACTTTGTTTATTTATTTTTCCCATTTAGTCAATATTAGAATTACAGGCAGAAGAAGCAAGCATCTTAGTTGAAGGAGATGTCAGAGCCAGCTGGGTTTGAATCAAGCACTAGCACTAGGAGATAGTGGCAGGTTAAACTAGCTGGAAATTCCCTTCTGTAGAGGAGACACCCACCTGCTGCCAGGTATGCAGGCAAAGATGATTTAGATAGATTCAGTGTTAACAGACTGCCAAGGTTCCTCTGACCCTTGAACTACTACAGTATTATTGCTACTACTGTTTGTTATTCCTTTCTTTTGTTTAAATTATTACTACTACCTACTCACACTGGCATCCATGCTACTAAAGACAGCCTGAAACAAGAGTGACTACAAAACTGGGGACAAAGGAAAAGGAACTGGGGGTGCTGGCACTGTGAGTTAACAACTGGCTGCAGGATTGGTAGCCTTGGAAAGCTTCTACTACTACATAAGCAGTAGACTCAGAAAGGAAAGCAAGGACAGTGGTTTAGTGATAGCTGATGTAAGACTAAAACACTCACTGTTGACTCTGCTTGCAGCAGAAAAGTAGATGACTGAGGTCGCTTCAGTAAATGCATTAAAGATCTATGCAAAGCTAATGCACACAAATGATCAAATGATACTGTCAAACTTCCCTCTTCTCCTTCAGTTTCCGCTCCAATCAGAAAGATTCAACTTCTGCTCACTCCCCTTGTACACTCCTCAAAACATGAGTGGATCACCTGTGACATCTAATACGACACTATCAGACCAAGAGAAAATCTGTGTTTGTTTTAGGTTAAGGGAGATTAATAAAACTTCAGACTTGTTTCAGGTTCTTTTAACACACCAGAAAGACAAAGGTTCCTCAAGTTAGTTATCCCAATTATTCAAAGGTACTTAGAATTAATTTATCTGATTTTTTTACTACAGCTAACAAATCACTGTGAAGCTGAAGACACTCAGAAGTGTGCAACAGATTCCAGAACCTGAAGAAAAAAATTAACACACCACTGAAAACTATCAACGCAGAAATGCAATCGGTCCAAATCTTACTCCCCAAATATTTTTCCAAGGAGAAAGCGTGCCAAATTCAGTTGGAGCATAAGGAAGAATGAACCTTTGTGGCTGCTTAGGGAGAGACGAATACTATTCCTTTATACAGAACAATAAGTATTATCCCTTATAAATATTCAGAAGAATACAAGAAGTCAGTACACATGCACTCTGGATTCTGAGCTCGGGAACCTCAAATCTACAATGTAGAACTAAGTACTTCTCTGAAAAACTGACCCCAGAGAGCACTACAAAGAAATACCGTCAGGACTGAAGAAAGTTTTAGCACTATTTCAAAAGGGGTGCAAAATAACTTACCATCCTTAGGGAAACTGTAGCTCTGAGTATTTAGACATAACATCAAATACCCCTCAAGTGAAATGAAGCTTAGCGAGCTACATTATTACTACATTTTTAATCTAGGAAAAACTGAATGCTTGATACAAATGGATGGAAATTACTTTAGTATCGCTTGTAAACAAGTCTTCAGTACAGAAAACACAACAAATGGAGAATGCATTCTGCATTCCAACAGAAGTAACAGAAGGTAAATTTTCAAATTTTTTCTGTATTTTTTTTTTTATTTTATTTTTTATTTTTTTATGAAGAATATGAAGAGTTCAGGATACACTGAAATCCTGGATTTCTGGCTTACACAAAGTGAAGTGTAAATTTAAGCTAGACGTAAACATTTCTGGCAATTGGATAGTACTGCTACGGTAGTGTTACGTAACCTAGAGAACACAATCCCTCCCTAAATAGGTAACATGAGAAATAAACAATCAGCTGGAACAGAATAAAGTATGGCAACTGAAAAACACATAGGGGACAGGCAAACCAGAGGTAGACCATTGAAAGTAGCCACCAGGCTCAAAATGAGGGCTGCAGAAGCAAGCCACTGCAAAGAAGCACAGACAGCTTCCACATGAATTAAGAAATGAGTTCACGTTTTGTTGCTGCTGTTAAAATCATATTTGATCCACACGTGACCTGCATTTGCAAAGTACTTCAACTTTACTAACAGGCTCCCCCAAAAATATACTGTTTGCTAATACTTACTTGCAAGCAGAAAATGGTTCTAGGTGCGTTAAAGTTTCTTCATAAAATGAGGCTTTAAGGAGGAAATACCAGTGACAATCAGAAATGCGTATTAATGCTTTTAGAACTACAAGCTATAAAAATTCACTTAAGAGACTCTTCTTTCAAGCGCAGGCTACAGATGTTTGCCTGCACAGCTGTGATCTAATGCTTTGCTTGACAGACTTCAGCCTTAAAAAATAGCTCACCACCACACTCATTTTACTTCCTAACATGCCCCTCAACAACAGCGAGTCTATTACTTTTTAATGGCACAACAGTACTGCTTTCTGTACCCGTAGTGGATAAATACCTAAAGAGCAAGTTTTAGTACGCAGTAATTTTAGAGCTCTGCAGATAATTCAGATTTTGATAACACAGCACTGCTAAGAGCCAACTGCAAAGCAGAGAAAGTACGATGCTAGCTTAATAAGTTTCAAACAGTTAATGTTTAATATATCATACAAGCCAACGTTTGACACTGTGCTTATCATACAACGCTACAACAGATTCCATAAATAAAGCACAGTTCACAGTAAGTAGCAAAAATAAAAACCACCACCAAACCACCTTAGCAAAAATCTTAAACACTTCTAAATCTAACACTTCCAAAGCTACTGACATGAACAAACCACGTACTCCTCTACTTAAACCTCAAAAGGGCCCAATCTACAAATAGATCAGAGAAGTTAAAAACCTGCCTGCCTATACTAGCCTAAGTCCACCAGGTAGGACATATTAATCCCTGAACACAACATTCAGACAGATGTTCACACCTGCATTTCCTTTCTACCAGTATAGTACTTTCTACAAGTAAACCAGAGCCACACTTCCTCTACTGTGCAGGAAACATCCCAAGTTTGTGGAACCAGAGAAATTAAAGACCCGTGAGTAAGGGCGCGAGCCTAAAAAAAGATGAGATGTAGCTCTCAGTTCTCATCCCAGACACCACCTCCTTCTTCTAAGCCCATTTAGTGCAAGACTAAATATAATAACATTTTAGAAAAATAAATCCATAAAGCATTTTCTGAACAAGAGCTTGAAATTTATACAGACAGTGCTAGTAAAGACAAGATTTTAAACCTCTCTTTCATATTTCATCTAATCTGCCTTACCAACAGCAGGATGAAGCAATCAAACAGTCAGAGAACTGGTCTAGGTAAGCTTTCAGAACACTTTTTGCACAAACCAGTGCAGTTTGTCAACACGAAGGAAGGTTTTGCCATAAACTATCAAGAGAAAGCTGATGAAACAGCAGAGCGCCTCCAGCAAAAATGGGGAAAAAATCCCTGTCAGAATGATCCCGGTAAAGTTGTATCACCTGGACAATCAACCACGGCACTGGGTCTCCAAACAGGGTTTGTTTCCAAACTTTGTGTGAGCAATCATGGTGGGGAGCACCACTCATTTGAGGCACATTCACTGAGCAGTCTCCCAGTTGTGCCTAGCCTCAAAGTAACTAGGGTGGAATCGCTTCTTCAAATCATATATTTAAGTTCTCCCTTCCTATTTTTGATTTCTAACTTTTCACCTGCTTCCACGTCAAGGAGGACTGGACTATTAAGAACAATCACAGAATCTTGTGGGTTGGAAGGGACCTCTGGAGATCACCCAACTCCTCTGCCAAAGCAGTTCCCTGCAGCAGGTTGCACAGGAAAGTGTTCAGGCGGGTTTTGAACAACTCCAGAGCAACAAACTCCACCACCAGTCTGGGCAGCCTGTTCCAGCGCTCTGTCACTCTCAAAGTAAAGACGTTCTTTCTCATGTTTGTATGGAACTTCCTATGTTCCAGTTTGTGCCCACTATCCCATGTCCTGTCACTGGGCATCAGCAGAGAGTTTGTCCCCATTCACTTGATTCCCATCCCTTAGATATTTATAAGCATTGATAAGATCTCCCCTCATTCTTCTCTTCTCCAATGTGAACAGTCCTACTTCTCCCAGCCTTTCCTCATACAGGAGATACTCCAGGCCCCTAATCATCTTTGTAGCCTTCTACTGGACTCTCTCTAGTAGCTCCCTGTCTTTCTTGAACTGGGGAGCCCAGTACTGGACACAAGACTCCAGATGTGGCCCCAGCAGGGCAGAGCAGAGGGAGAGGACCACCCCCGACCTGCTGGCCATGTTTTTTTTTTTTTAAATGCACTCCAGGATACCATTGGCCTTCTTGGCCATAAGGGCACACTGCTGGCATGCTATCAGTATCTTGTCCACCAGGACACCTAGGTCCTTATCCACAGAGCTCCCTTCCAGTAGGTCAGCCCAAGCTGTACTGGTGCATGAAACCGTTGCTTCCCAGGTGTAGGACTCTGCAATTGCCCTTGTTGAACCTCATAATGCTCCTCCCTGCCCAACTCTCCAGCCTGTCCCGGTCTTGCTGAATGGCAGCACCGCCTTCAGGTGTATCGGCCACTCCTCCCAGCTTTCTATCATCAGCAAACTTGCTGAGGGTGCACTCTATCCCTTCATCCAGGTCATGGATGAACATGTTGAACAAGACTGGACTCAGTATCAACCTCTGGGGGATACTACTAGCTACAGGCCCCCATCTAGACTTTGCACTAGTGATCACAACTCTCCAAGCTCCGCCAGCCAGACAGTTCTCAATCCACTTGACTATGCACTCATCCATCCCACACCTCCTAAGCTTACCCAGGAGGATTTTATGGCATACAGTGTCAAAAGCCTTACACTGAAGTCAAGGTACACTACATCCACTGCTCTCTTGATATCTGCCAGCCATAGTAGACATCATAGAAGGCTATCAGATTGGTCAAGAATGATTTTCTCTTCAAAATCCATGTTGACTATTCACAATAACCTTCTTCTCTTCCACGTGCTTGGAGGTGGCACCCAGAATAAACTGTTCCATCACGTTCCCATGGACAAGACAGAGGTGAGGCTGACTGGCCTGTAGTTTCCTGGCTCCTTCTCTTTGCCCTTTCAGAAGACTGGAGTGACATTGGCTCTCCTCCCATCCTCAGGCACCTCTCCCACTCTCTATGACCTTTCAAAGATGATAGAGAACAGCCTGGTAATCACTTCTGCCAGCTCCCTCAGCACTTCTGGATGCATCCCACTGGAGCTCATGGATTTGCGTGCACTGAGTTAACTTAATCTCTGACCAGATCCTCTTTAAACAAGGGGAGTTTTCCTTTCTGTCAACTCTCTCTTATCTCCAGGGCCTAGGATTCCTGAGGGACAGCCTTATATTCCTTTTCACTATCCAGTCCCCAGACTCACAGAAACACGTTTTTAAGCAACACAGAACCTGAAATTGGACCATTCTAAAAATTGAAGAGTTTTGCTAATCTAAGCTCACAATTTTGGTAGAATAGCTCAAAAAGACTGATTGTAATTCAGAATTTCACAAACACCACCTTAAAATTATCTGTCTATCCTAAGAAATCTGACAAAATACATTAATTCAAAAATAAATGTTAAATTACTAAATCTCTGAGTTCATCTGAATCCATAAATCCTCTCAAGTTACACAAAGAAAAAACAAGACACTAAAACCAACAAGAAACAGGCTAAGCATATTGTCTTTCTGAAGACAAAAAATATTTCTTTCAGTCTGGATGTTACCAACTTGTTACAGAAAAGTTCTCAGAGGGGATCAAGTTAATAACTTGTTCTAATCATGCAGAGTTGCATCCTCAAACTCCAGTTTGAAAGATACTGCACAATGAAGCTAGAAGTTGTTCCTTCTCCTGGTCTCATAAAGAAGATTTATTTAAAAAACTATAAAACAAACAGGACTACAAACAAACCTAATCCTCCAAACACATAGCATGATTTTAAATTTCATTCCCAACTGTAATTCACTGAAATAGCTGGAATAGTCATGCAACAAAGACGACCTAAAAAAATCATGGGCTTAAGCTTTACCGACCTCTTTTCTCCTCATATTTTACTTCTTCTCCTTTTACATTCTTCAGATTCTACCCAATATTCCTTTCCCTTCCTAACTGTCCTTGTGTTCCTAAGTTGCTCAGTACATTCTTAAGCTTTTTTGTAGCTAAACCCAAAGTCATTAGCCAAGTATCCTAGCAACTACAGCAGATGATGACCTTACTTGAGAGGGACATGCTTATCATGTTTAGAGTGGGAGAGCTGGTATCTCACTGCTGAAGCACAGGACAGGCTTGAGGGGGTAGGGAGGGAGCCACACATACAGGGGGAAGAGATATAACAAAAACTGGGGTTAATTTTAAGCAAATAAACATTGTTCAGGCAAACATCTGCAGAAGACCACTATGAATTCTGAGTTTTAATGCTTGGTCACATCCAAAAAATCAAGCATAGCGCAGTTCAACCTGCGGTATTAAGGGAAAGGCAACTGGACTACTTTGGACTTACTGAGAAGCTGCCTTCTCATCCTTAATTCTGATTCTGTCACCTCCTTTTATGCCAGTAAAACACTTCATGCAAAGAAGTAGAAAACCAAAACAGTTGACTCTGAAAAAAATTAACACTGTGCATGAACCTTTACTTTTTCTTTCCAGACTGAGTTCTCCAAATTAGAGACCCTTCTAAGCACATTTCAGGAGCACAAAGCCACACACGTAAAAGCTGTGGGGATACCGCAGCCTTTGTAAGGATTTGCTTACTATGCTGCTGTGGAACCCCACCCACAGAAAGACATTCACATTACACCTACACTAACCAAGCTGCTGCCAGCTCTCAGAGTAAAAAGCACTGCTCATCCCCAAGCTGCATAGCCACAGAGTGATTCAAATTAATGAATGTGTTCAATGAATTCATTCAGCCACTGCACTACACTAACTGTGACAGTGGGGAGAGGAAGAAGGAACCCAAAGCCATCACTGAAAGTGGCAACAACCTAGATGGACACGTGAAGTTGCATCAGATGTAAACAGCACATCTTTAACGCAACTAGGTGTAATGTGAAAACATACCCTCACACCATATTTACAAGCCTCTAAGAACCCATCCACACATAGGATTCAGAACAGTACAAAGAAATGGCACCCAACCATTGCAAAGACTTTCATGATCAAAGCAAACAAATAATAATAATGAAAAGAAAAAACCCCACACATTCTGACACTACTAATACACACGAAAGCCTGCCTCTCCTCCGAAGTCTACATCAATTGCAGCTGTTGTTTTTTGCTACTAGCCCTGCAAATCACATTTATCAATTACTCCAACTGATACTGAAGGCTTATAGTCACTAAGCAATCAAGCTACATGATTCTGTTGTTTTTTTTTTCCCCCGCCAATTTGATAGCATTTAAAAGGAAAATGAATGAAGCAGCCCTTTTGCAGCATGAAAGCATGGGGCACATCCGTCAGTCAATGCATTAGGGAGTTCAAGTACAATCAAGCACTTAACTGAGCAGCCATATTACTTTCACTTGAGTAAAGGAGTTTGAGCTCTTCCGAGCTAGTGAACAAGAAACATTTTTCTCTAGCACATGCGAGTTTTACATTAAGATGGAAAGTTATTTTATTCAGTAGTATTGGTTTTTTCGCTGTTCAATTGTTAATTGTCTTTGATGTGTTGCTACTTTAAAGTGAAACAACACAATGTCAGCTTGGTTTTGCTTTCCCTTTTCTCTCCACATGTAAGTAAACAGAAGGAAAGGAATATGCTCCAAGAAATAGAATATCCACCCTAAATAGCCAGAAAGTTAAATGCAGCAGTAAGCAGAACTGCAAAAGTTTTGACCATCAAGCACCTTAGGTGCTCCTTAATGCTGCTGAATGTGGCTCCAAACCACAGCCAGAAAAATTCAAGATCCTGCTTGTCTATTATAATACAGTTTTCAAATACGCAATCCAAGAAGTGACATAAAAAAAAAAAAAAATCAAGCTACCTATCCCACTCACGTGGGTCTGAGGTTACAGCTGACCCTTTCCATACAGCTCTGACTAGTGAGCTCATTGAGTCGGATCAAGAAAAGGTATAGGTATAAACTGACCTTACACAAATTTCTTGCTTTTCTGACTTGAAAACTCCCTGAAGAGGCTCAACATGGAGCCAGATGAATGCCAGCTACCACCTGAAATAGGATGCAAGAATGATTCTTGAATCCAGCCATTCAGCTGTCTGATTTAGTCAGACTTCCTAACTAAGCTCCCTCAGGCCACAGTTTCACATTTTTCTCACATGGGAGAATACTGATCGCGCAGAAATCTTTTTTTTTTTAATGTTCTTCTGCCATTCTTCCTGATGATCGTTCCTGCCCTGCACCAGGAAAGGCTGTTGGCATAACTCTTTTTTTGTTCCAAATTATGCAACTTAACTGGTTTAAGTAAAATAAATCTAATGAAAGCTTGAAGTAGTCTCCGTTCAGACACATTCACCAAGCATTCACACAACTAATACAGTTGCGTGGTAAAGGAAATTACCAGCAAGGATGCCGGACTTATTTATGTTCAAGCTGTTTCTGAAACAGATTTCCACAGAACTATAGTTTCACTGCCACCTGCTCACTCCCATGACAACAGGGTGAAGTGGCTCTTTTTATAACTACTCCCTGTACAATGAAAACTAGTAAACAGAGGAATTAAAAGAAAAGGCAACATAAGCTGACTGTATACTTAGCCAGCAATGACTAAATTGATGTAATTGGCAGGGGAGCTCTTCTTACAAGCTGCTGAGCCATACAACTGTTGAAACATATTTAATGTTTCACACAGCATCTAAAAGCTTCATGAAATGAAATGGAAGTTGCAACGTGAGCAAAAAAATGAATCCCTACCATTAAAAGCTCATGAATACATGCAAGAAACAACAAATGATTAATTTAATTAAGAAGTACGATGAAACAATACTGGCCCCAAAAACAAGCTCCTTGGTGTGTATGCATCTCTTGGGTCACTGAGGCAAATGAATTTCAAAACACTCTGAGGGTGAGATAGATTTGAAGATGGTTACAAGGAATTTCTTGACGCAAAAATAGAACCAAAGGCAAAGCACACAAGTATTCGTTTTTGCTTTTGTTTTTTAAACAGTGAAGGAAGCTGAAAAAAAAGACATTTAGGTGTGATAGCTTCATTCCTATACAAAGTGGAATCAGTTATGGAAAATGCTGTGACAAGTACAGAAAGTGAAGACAGGCAGCTGAAGCTTGATCCAACACAGAGGAAGCTGGCAAGGGGGGCCGGCCAGGAGACCAAAGTGACAAGCTATAATAATCTCTGCAGCAGAATGCATGAAATACTTTCAGATAAACAGAAAATTAAAAGAAGCAAGATGATTGTAGTTCAAATCTCAAGACTGATGTCACAGCAGTAACTAGGTGTATCAAACCACCTCGGTTACTGCTTTTTTTGTACTACTTAAAAGAAAAAGATTTGGGAAATATAGGAAGAGAGTCCTGAACATCAGATCACTGTCCACTGACATTAAAAGCTAAGAAGTACGTGAACTCTGAAAACTGTTAAAAGTTATTCCTCAGCGGAACAAACACACCAAGCTCAGCATTTAGAGAGACTAGGATAGCAATGATCATTTAATCCCAGAGGTAGTCAAATTTCTCCTAGTTTAAGCTTCACTGAGATCCTACTGCTGCATAAAAACATGAACAGGCTTAAGTTCCCTCTTACACATACTTGACGAAGTGTACTAGCCACCGAATGCTGGCTTACCGCGTTCTGCTCTACATGAGTATTGTCAGAAATACTTCTGTAAGTTTTATGAATGCCATTTAATGACGGTTTTTGAGAAAATCTAGCATAACTTCCCTATCCGAACATTATTTAACTAATAGCTTGATCTTCTATTAAAAAAAGCTTCAAACATTGCAGGATTTAATAGAGTACAAAGCTACCCCCTACTACTGTAAAAAACAATTTAAAAAAATTAAGAAGTCACACAAGAGCAGCAATAAGATCACTATCTCTATGGACCAAAGAAATTCCTGCCAAGCTGAATCCAGCTTTCAAGGCAAATAAACTCTCATCTTCCACTTCAGGATTTATGTGCAGCGCATTACTACCTTTCCTGAAGGCTAAAAGGATCACCACAGATGTATAAATATTAAGAAGCGTTAACACTGATTAAAATCTATCTTTGCAGTCATCTCACAGCTATGGAAAGCTTGAGTTCTGCCATTACACATTTAAAAAAATGTTGATATCTTATTTGTTAAATCAGGGTTGCAAGTTAGTTATATTTATTCTCAAGCCTTCTGAAACTCTGCAAAAACTTTATCGTGCTTCAAATGAGATGATTTCTCCAATACTGTACACTCAGGAAAGGGTTACAAATATGCACACATAGTTCCTGTTTGCATAAGTGAACGCATGCTCAATGCCGCTGACAACCTCAGACTATGATCCCCTTATTAGCTCTTGAGATGATCGAGAACTCTAGAAAGCTTAGAATTAAAAAAACTCAACGCACCAATTTGCATCATCAGAAGACCTACAAAATGACCTGCCACTGAGTTTCCATCCCCCTTACACCAGAATTCTGCATCATTCTTTGGAAAACAATTTAATACCAATTTTCTCAATGAAATACTTCAACATCTGAAGAGCTACATATTCAACATTTCTATTATCCTAGTCCAGGATTTGTTGTTGACAGCTGTACAATATTAATTTAAAGAGAGTTTGCACATTTTGGAAATCCCCAGCTACTTGACACGACCGATTGTACTTCACTACAATACATAACATCAAGTTGTCACTTGTCACAGGCTTGGCGTGCATTTTTAGTTGGAGAAGAATCAGTAAAACAGCTTTAGAGAAGCTCGTACAATTGCAGAAAGCCATCCAAATGTGAAATTCATATCCTAAGTCCTCAAGACAGCAGAAGACTGAGTTTCACTACACCAACCCGTTCTGTGTGTGGGCATTCTCCAGAAGCACCAACTCAGAAACCGCCACAGGTAACTATCAGTTGCACAACCAAGTAATACAGAGGCAATTGCTAGAATCAGCACAGGACCAATTACAACGATAGGGGTGAAGAGGACTGTTCTCCCCTTGTATCTCAAAGCGTTCTAGGATGAATTCCTTCCTTCCTGCAAGGGAAAGGGGAAGCTCCCAGATTAGTTATTTATGACTGCGAAATTGACCTTAGCAAAGAGATTACAGCCCTGAGCAGGGTTCAGGGACAGCTTAAATCCAAACACTTTTCTCTTTTTCTCTTTCAACACAAAATGGCATAGCTCAGTTGCCTGCTGAGCGTCTGTTTTGTACAGTCAAGATAAGTGATTTTGGAAATACACCTCCTAATTTATACAATCTTCAACTGTTAGTAACATGGAAACAAGAAACAGTAGGCTTACAGGGAAGAGTGGGAAAAAATAAGTATGCAACACAAACTAAGCCCTGAAGTGCCATGATAAAATTACTCCACTACCAGAAACTCAAGGACTTCAACAATGAGACAGCCCTCCATCGCCAACTGCTTTCACACAACTGCATGAGTTCCCTTCCTCTAACTCTGGTCCATAAAGTGGTATCTATTTCCTCAGCAAAGGAAGTAACATCTGCCAGGAGCACTGACAGAAATATTAACTCAGCCTGGTGGAGGAAAAAACACCAGAAACCTCTGATGTTGTATTAATTCTGGCGATACACAGATTTTAAGTTATTTCCTTCAGAGGACTATGAGATCTGTGCATCTTTCAGGCTAGTTATTCAACTAATCATGCAAACAAATAAACAAAACCACTCCTAATCAAAGCACACACTCAGAAAGCCAAATACTTGAAGCCAGTACACGAAGTCATCCAGTTTCACAGTGACGTCTCAAGACACACACACACACCTCAGAGAAGTGAAGGTGTAAAGGTTGGTTCTGGCTTTGCACATCGCCATGAGTTAATCATCTCCAGCTTTACAGCATTATCACATTTCATAGCACAGATCCTGCTCATCTGCAGTGCATGATTCTGCTCAAGCATTTTTTCACAACTCTTGTTACAAGAAACGCTTTAATATAAAACTTAATCACTAACCCAGCTCCTAAATACTCGTAATTCGTAGTCCTTACACAACTCCTGCTTAGAGAGCAAGTTAATGCTGAACTACCAATACCCTTTTATGCAGGAGATCAGAGCTCATCACTCTGTGAAACAGACAGAACTTTGATCCCATGAGTAATTTCCCAAAAAAGAGGTGACATCAACAATGGCATCAGCATTCCAACAGGAAACAAACTCTCTCTGTCTGATATGCTCTGCTCTAAACATTAACCTCTGTAGGTGTTCTGGCATCTTTTGTAGTTTCACTTAGGTTTGAACCAACTCTGGTTGAAATGATACATTTGAAGTAAGGAAGTGCAAGTATAATTGCAAATGGCTAAATTGATATCAATGATTCAACTGAACCAAGTGTTTGCCAACTTTTCATTTGAACAAGACACGCATGCTTTTTTTTATTTTGATGCAGTATTTAATTCAGCTGCTTTTACTCCCTCACACTCGTTTTCCCACTTTTTCACCACAAATCTCAGTCAACCTCATTGAATCCAGAACAATTGGGCTGCAAGGGCTCTCTGGAAGTCACCAGATCGTTAAGGTTGGAAAAGACCTTTAAGATCACCTAGTCCAACCACCAACCCACCCAAGCCATGCCCACTAACCACGTCCCTCAGTGCCACATCCACGTGGTTTCTGAACACCTCCAGGGACGGTGACTGCACCACCACCCTGGGCAGCCTGTTCCCATGCATCACCACTCCTTCTGAGAAGAAATTTTTTCCTAATATCCAACCTGAACCTCCTCTGGAACAACTTAAAGCCATTACACGCTGCTACCTGGGAGAAGAGGCCGACTCCCACCTCGCTACAACCTCCTTTCAGCGAGTTGCAGAGGTTCCCTTGAGCTTCCTCCTCTCCACACTGAACAATCTCGGTTCCCTCAGCCACTCCCCATAAGACCCCAGGGTCCCTTCCACCCTCCCAGAACAAGACCAGCCCTGAAGAGGCATTAAGCACGCAAATTCTCAGGCTCTATTTCCTCCCCACGCTCAGTTTTCCCTAGCGGGCTCTCTCGGTGCCCGCTCCCAGGCAGCCTGCAGCCTCGCTGCCCACCAGAGCCACTCACGCCCGGGCGGTGCCGGTAGGCACCAGGGCAGGGCAGGGAGCGCCGCGGAAACACCGTGCTGTGCGCCCCGGGCACGGCCGTATCGCTGCCCACAGCCGCGGGGACCCGGCGCAACGCGACGCTCGCCGGGAGCCGCGTGGAAGCACCTCTCGCAATCCCCACCGCCACCACGTTGGAAGTTGAACTGGTGAAAGAAAGAGAGGCGGAATGAAAGGAAACGCAAAGCCCGAGCGGTGGGAAAGGGGCGAGCAGGCAGATGCACGCGGCGAGGAGGAGAAAGGAGACAAAACGCGGCGGCGAACAAAGCCCAGGTCCGCCCCGCCGGGCGCCGAGCACACCGCACCCCACTACGCGGCCACACCGCGGGCTGGGGGCGCTCGGCCGCACCCCGGGGGGCGGCGGAGGGGCGGGAGAAGCCCCCAACCCCACCACCGCCGTCCTTTCTCTCAGCCCAACGCAGCCCCAACCGCCCCCCTCCCCTCCTTCCCTTTCACCTGCGCCCCGCCGCCTCCCCTGTCCCGGGCCCGTCCCGCCGCCCACCTGCGACGCCGAGCAGCACCAGCCCCACCAGCAGCACCAGCGGCGGCGGTTCCATAGCGCGGCTCCAGCGGCACCACCGCCTGCTTCTCCGCGACTCCCGGCGGCCACCGCCCCGCCCCGCGCGCACCGCCCAGCAGGTGAAGCGCCCGTCACTTCCGGCCGGCACCGGCCCGGCCCCGCGGGGCAGCCTCGTGCCCGCTCACCCGGCCGCCCCCGGGTGGTCTCTGTCTGCTCTGCGTCCGTCGGAGCCGCTGCGAACGTCCCGCGCGGCCACACGTGCCCACAGCAGAGCGGCGTCGCCCGGTGCGGCTGCAGAGTAACGATCCTCGCCCCGGAGCGGCTGTGCCTTTCGTGGGCAGGGTTACCAGCGCGGGCCCGCGTGCTACAAGGCCAAGCCGAGCGTTATTGCGTTTAGCGATCGTGATGTGTACGAGGTTGTGTTAACCAGTGTGTCCCGACAGAAGGGCCAGCGATGCAAGTGTGTCTGAGGGAGCAAAAGTGAGATCTGAGATGCTGAGGGCGCGGTGTGAAGGTCGCTATCAAAGAAAGGCACCGCTGTTTTTTCCTATCGATGGCTGCTGGCTTTGGCTGTTGGGGAAGACACCGGGAGAGGCTGATCTGAGGCAGTCCCCATGGCAACGCCGCGGTATTGTGTGGCTCTCGCCCTGTGCGGAGAGTACGTATTCTGACTGTGAATGATTTGGAATCGAGGAAAACTAGAAAAGAACAAAAGGAAGATAAAATGGCTCACAAAAGTGGGGTGTAGCGCATCTGTCTTTTATCACGTGGTGCAGCTACAGGACACCCAAAATGGCAGTCGCAGCTGATTCCAGAAGGACATGGTTTGTGCTGTGTTCCGTGTACAGCAAAACTGTCCATTACATTTATTGTTAGATAAAGCAGACCCTATAGAGTTTGTTCTCAAGATCATAGGATGGCTTGGGTTGGAAGGGACCTCAAAGACCATCAAGCTCCAACCCCACTGCCATGGGCAGGGTTGCCACAGACCAGATCAGGCTGTTCAGGGTATAATGTTGTGTTTTAAGTACTCACTGCTATGTATAAGTAGCTGTGTAACAGTCTATATTTAGTGCCATGGCACAGTGTTAAGTGACCCAAATGGCCTTCCGTTACCATGGTTTATTCCTGTAAAGGGATGAGCTGCATGGGGAGCACTTCTTTTTTCATGTCCGCTGCTCTGCCCATATTGACGAACATCCCTGTAATAAAACTATTGACGCAAACACAGAACATAAGTAGTCCAGACTGTATAGCCCAAATGTGGCTTTTGAATGCAACTGTACTATTGTTCGTCATTTCTTTTTGATGCCCATGATGCATACAGCTCAAATGTTTTTATGTAATTATATTCTGTGAGCACGTAAGAAGTGAGAGTTCAAAAAACGAGTCCTTTCTGCCCTTGATGTAGATGTTAGATCAAATGGGCAACTCATCGAGGGCATTTTCCCAACTACTTGGCTATAGAAGAGGTATTACTCCATTCATTCAATTAGGGATTCCCAGTGATGAAATCGGTGGTGTCTCCATTTCTGCCGGAGTAATGAATGTATGAGTGTACACTGACATCTTTCAGAATGGTTGGGTGCTGTAAATAAAGCTGCAGCTTTTACTTACCAGCTCAGAATCTTTATTTTTCTTGATAAATAAGGAAAATGCATTGCTGTTTTCCGTGAAAGTACAGCTAAAGTACTGCTTACATCTTGCCAGGATGCAACAATTCCTATCATGTCTGCTAGATCTCCTTTCAGTAACAAATCTGCCCAGTAAGATGCTAGAAACTACGCATAAAGCACAGAATTTTAAATCAAGAGATTTCAAGCATTTTATTTAATGACTGAATAGAATTGTCTTTCCTTTTTATGAAAAAAAAAGAAAACAATGTTAAAGTGATATTACGCTAAGGAGACCAGGACCTCAAAGTGGAGATCTTCACATTTTGTTTTCATCTATTTCTTATATGCGCTGCAAACTTGTGCTTTAAAGGGTAAATCTGTCTTAATCCTAGGCTGGCTGGATGAGTGAGGTTTTTGCTGTATATCCACTTGTGTCAACATATAAATTATATACCATGGAAAGCATAATGAGGCAATCGCAGTCATCACAGAATAAGAAAATGATTCATCATTAAAATAGAGATGCTCACCCTTCTGCAAAATAAATCCTAGCTAATAATTAGAAGAAATACTGCGCTGCATTCAAGAAATATGAAATCCACACTTTGTCTAGCCTAGATAGAGTATTCCTGGTCTCATTTAAATCAAAAGGGACGCTGATGCAGTTGTGTTCACACTCTTGAAAACTGTCTTGCATTAGCAAATGAAGAGTCCATCAACATACAGTGTTTAAATGACAACTATTTTTAAAAAGAAAAGAAAATAATAAAAAAATCTACTCTTCTCCACTGATAGATAAGGCTAATAAGGCATAAAACTACCAGATTTATCAGAGGATGTGACATGCTGTAGGTTTTGAGTGGTCTGTAATTCCTGGAACTCTAAACACCACGATGGAAAAAATAGCTTTGAAAATGGCCAAAACATAAATCACAAATTCAGAAGTAGTTTTAAAATGCATTTACAAAATGCTGAGGTGAGACAGGCACGTATCTCCAAAACTAATTTTTTCATAACTTGAACGAAAGATGGAATGAATACGCCTGCATATTCTTGCAACTCGCCACTACTTTTCTTGGAAATAAGCAATCTAACAATTTAAATCTCAGCTTATGAGCAATGTGTGTTCCCTTCTTCCGGTGCACTTCCTTTACTATCTGACCCACAAAGGCTGTTCTCTGTTTCAGTTTCCGTGCTGGCAAATGGAGAAGCTGCTGGGGTCAGCCAGCACAAGTCTTGAGGGAAGATTGCCCATAGGCCTACATAGTTTCTAACATGGTTAACAATGCGTCTCAAGAAGGCCAAGAGAAAAAATGAGAAAGAGAGGTAAAGGAGGACCAAATTGTACCCATAAGACCTCGGGTTTGGATTCCTACCTGTAAAAGGGAGTTGTTGCATTTGTTTCCGGAATGAATTTTCTTCTTGATCAACATACTGCGTCAGTTTACATTAGAATTCAGGCAAAAAGCACACAAATGAGGGAGCAGTCTTAACCAGGAGAGGGGAACGGGACAGTTTGTGTTCTGAAGCTGCAGGCTACTGCTGTTGGATGTATTTTAAATGGGAGGTCAGCCCTCAACACCAGAACTGCCACATGTGCTATTTGGCTGGGTCTGGAGCTTGTGACACTAGCTGATGTTAGCTCAGGAAGCCTGACCAGCAATACCTTTTGTTTTCAGCACGCTCAGCTCTGCAAACTCTTTTCCTGCTTATTTGCCTGAGTTCCAGCTGGCCTTAAAAACGAGGTTGGGTGGCAGCCAGGGAAGGGCAGGACTCAGTGGCCCAGCTGAGATCAATTTAAGCTGCTGCTGAACCACATCTCGAACTGTAAGAAGGGAAAGGTCTACCATGTACAGCCATTTTTCCGAAGAATTTTCAGCACTGCATAAACTGGAGTACGTGCCCTGCTGGGAGAGAGGAAGGAACAGGCACTTCTGCAATAAGCTTTTTGTCTCTAGCTGTCCTTATCAACATCAGTTAAACCAGCCCAGGGCAAATCAGTTTGATATGCTGACAATACCTGCCAGAGCAAGGATATAGACTACATTAAGGTCTCATCAACATGGAGAGATTACAGCAAAGGAGTTTTGAAGGCAAATTTACAGAGCACTACATATTTCATAATATTGATTTGAGCACACTCTCGTGTTATGTCCCAACTGGCAGAGCCTGGAACAAAGTCAAATTCCTGAGGCCAGGACATGCCCAGCATTCCAGCTTCCCAACTGGGACTGCTCCAGCTAGGTATCACCACCCCTTCCTCACCTTAATTTCCACACCAGGATGGATGGACTACCAATTGAGAGACCAGAATGAGTTCCACCTTTTTCTTTAATGGCCTTGGGCAGTTTCCAAATGAACTTTCATGAGATCACTCCTTTTTATAACTATCACTAAATGCAATCGATTACTAGGGAAAATAAAATGAATAAAAATAGCCAACAATAGCTGAGGTTTAATTATCCCTGGTTTGGGTTAATGTTTTTCACAGGCGGTCTTGTTCAGAGTTAAAATAACAGCTTTGAAATTTAACACCTCAATCAAGCAACAGTTGCTATCAGGATACAATTCACACCTTGCTGTGTTCCTTTTGGGGAAACTGTTTCTGGCAAAAATGTTTTAAGAGGACAGCAATTTACACCTTTGTGCCCCCGTGATGTTTAAGTTTAGTAACAAAAATTGCCTCAAATAATTAGTTTTTCATAGGTTAGTTAAGCGCATGCATCATGTAGGATGTTTAAACAGCAGAAAGAGGAACACCAGTTTCCTAGCAGTTAAGAGTCTGGCCCAAACTTAAATTTAAGTATTTTCTCTATAAAAGGGAAGCAGAATCTGTGTAATACAAAGTAGATTTGGTTTGTATAAAGTCCATAAGATGAGTACATTGTGTGATTTGTCTTTGTAAAAACATTAATGCCTTCTATTAATTGTATAGTGAGATTTATTTGTATTCAGACTTACGCTGTACACGTGCATGGTAGTGAAGTGCAAAAGAAAAAATGTATGTGAGGAAGTACTTCTGTAGCAGCTGATCTAGAAATAAGCAGTCTCCAAAGGTTACATTCGCACTCCTCTCTCCCCTTTTCTCTTTCACATTGTCTTTCAGCTGTGTAGTTAGCTGATGCCTGTATGACCCAGGAACATCATTTCACAAAAAGCACAATCCCCATCACCTCTTCCCACTTCTGCAGTCGCCAGACTTTCCCTTGTGCCAGCTTTGATAGCCATCTGACAACCTAGTGAGCTAATTCAGCTCACCCAACTAGCAAATAATTATCCTCTCCACTTTTTTATCAGTTTAGTTTATCAGACGAATTGATAGGTGACCATTGCTGGTGCCATAAAAGCCCTGCAAGCACAAGGTAGGTGAAGGTGAAGTTGTGACAAAGGATTGGGAGAACAGGCCCATGCTTGTTCCTTGTAGAAATAACTAGATCATCTCAGATGCCTAGTGAAATTTGGCCTCTCAGCTTTGGCTTAATTTCATTTTAGAGTGAAATTAGCTGCATCATGGAGTAGTTGTGTTGAA
Source organism: Pavo muticus (assembly GCA_016647715.1). Lineage (NCBI taxonomy): Eukaryota > Metazoa > Chordata > Aves > Galliformes > Phasianidae > Pavo > Pavo muticus. The sequence continues at coordinate 743,024 of JACDJE010000346.1, forward strand.
AAGTGCTGAATTTCCACTCCTGCAATTGACTCCATGTGCAGGGAACTCAGCATACACATCCAGCTGGTTGTGCCCTCACATAGGTCTTAAATATTACAGCCAGACAGAGGAGTTAGGTTCTTCAGTTCAGGGTTTTTATGAGTTATGCTTGGTTTGGGTTATAATCTCCAACTGGATCTCCCCAGCACTGGGATGGATTCTTGCATGGCCAGGCTGGAAGTGATTAGTAGAGAGCCAAAAGGCCAAAGGGAAAATGGAAAACACCCATAAAGAAGCAGGAAGGTGCACTGTAGAATCTGGTATCTACAGACAGGAGGAGGATGTTTGTAGTACATTTTTCCAGTGCACAGAACAAAAGGAATCAGTCATTTTGTAAGGATCGAACAGAACACCGTACTTGAAAGGAGAAAAAAAAAAAAACCAGTATCTGAAACCTAAGAGCATTCATGAGCTAAGGGTAGTGGGAAGGGGTTTTTCCAACCCTTCAGGGAGCTCAGTTGAACATAAAGATGATCACAGATAGGTCAGAAGCAATGGTATTTTATATCTAATCTCAAAGCTAGGACAATTTTGATGCCTAGAACGAGTAGCTGATGACTTCTTGGAATCTGTCATGACTTTTCAAATTATTTTATTTGGGCAGGGCATTTATAAGTGGTGCCTTAGCACTTACTATCCACTTTAATGTCTATATCTACAGATACTTGGTACAGTTTTTGAACTGCTACTCAGCTGGCATTATCCTGCTAAGCAGCAAGTTTCTCCTGTTGTCACTGCTGACCTTTCCCATTCATTAGCATCTGCTGTAAGCTGTTTCCTGAAATGATATCCCTGAACCCGAGTCAAGCTCCTCCACAATCAAGGGAAATTACCATTTCATGCTAAGCTTGAAGCCTACTTTGGCCTAATCGGCGTGAGGGAGAGCCTGTGGCCTGGAGTGCACAAGTCTGCTATACAGTATTTCTACTGACTGTCTTAACTGTGTTGTGATACAACTGTTAGCCAGTGGAAGAAGCAAGAAGGTGCCAGGAGCCAACTGCATGTCACACTCACTTCATTTGACATTCATTTGCTTATTCTGTCAGTGAGACCAGATCCCACAGGCATGCCCAGATCACTGCTCATGTTTGTGTTCTGCCAGCTCACGTCCTCAAAGGTCTGGGTACAAGCCAACAAGGGTGGAAGAACAGAGTGTCAGCACAAAAGACAGTGGTAGGAATAAAATGAGAGGGCAAAAATAAGAGATGGGCAGTGCGACAACAGGATGGAAAAACGAACTGTTTCATCTGGTATTGGCAAACCAGTCTTTGCTGCTGGCATAAAGAAGATGTTCATAGAATCATAGAATGGCCTGGGTTGAAAAGGACCTCATAGATCATCTAGTTTCAACCCCCCTGCCATGGGCAGGGTCACCAACCACCAGACCAGGCTGCCCAGAGCCACATCCACCCTGGCCTTGAATGCCTTCAGGGATGGGGCATCCACAACCTCTCTGGGCAACCTGTTCCAGTGCGTCACCACTTCACAGATTAAGATCTTAAGGATAGGTAGTTGGGTAGGTGCCATTTCAAGTCCATCAGCTGGTTAAACTGTCAGTAGCTTAGATGCCTATTCAACCTTACTTGTTGTTCCACACTTTTCCTGTCATTCTTCTCAAGTATGAGACACTGTGCTCAGCTGGCTACTTTTTGAAATATTTCTTGTGTAGGTGTCTAGTATTCCCTTTGCCCTGGGAAGCCCAAATGCTTAGCTTAGGACTGTAAAATTTGCTTGCCATTGGGTAACTGGAACATTACTTACAGCCAATCTCCTTGAAGGTATCTCAGTGTTAACTGCCATTTTTTGCCACCTAAATTGTTAAATAACTTTGAGGATCTGTATGTTGGGGCCAACAGTTACAAAGATTGTGATGGTACTGTTGCTGCTGTACGTCATATCATTGGCAATTTTCTCCAGTTTGCTTGAAGAATCAGCTTTTACACTTGCAAAAATCAGAACTTACATTAAAAATGAAGAAATATTAGATCCTCTTTGCAACTGATAGACTGGGAAGAAGACCTGCAGAAATCACAAAGTAAAAATGCAAATAAAAATGATCTTAATTTAAAATGCACCTCCTTCAAATTATGCTGGCTATCAGGGAGGTTCTCAGAAAGCAGAAAGGACTAAATAGCCAACTGACTGCCTGCCTAAATATCTAACTGCAACTAAAACAGTAGTCTTACAGTCTTACTGTTAGTCATAGCTCCACATCCAGTATGTTGCCCTCCATTCTCCTATCTTGTGTAATGGTCATGTATCTGTCAACTAAGTCCAGTCACTGACATATTGGCAAGTTAATCCTACAAAGGAAAATAAAATCTATTGCTTCTTGTCCTCCTGAATCATATGAAACCACTTCATCAACAGATCTGTCAACAGAAACCAGCAGTTTATCAGGGTTGGTTTTGCAGAAAGTGTTCCAGTGCTCCTGGCAACAGTCTACCCTTAAGTGAGCTCAGGCACACTGTACACAACCATGGCCAGACAGGAATAGACCTGGTGCTGAGCCAGCCCCTTGTTGCTGAAGCTGACATTAGTCCTGGAGTGCTCCATTAAACCCGCCTTTGCCTTTCACTGTAGCCACACCTGCTGGGTATAACAGGAACTTTGGACCAGGAATCTGCCCTTTTTTTTTTTTTTTTTTTTTTCCCTCCTAAAGGAAAATTTTTAATTCTTCAAGTTGGAAATTCCAGAAGAGCCTTTCCCCATGGAGGCAAAAATAAAAGTAGCAACTTTTAATATGAGGCTTCATCAGTTTCTGAAAGGGAGTGTATGACATGGCTGCTTGAATATTGCTCACTGATCCAAACAGGAATCCACTCAGATGTGTACCTGTCGTTAGTCATGATTCTTTCTGTATGTCTTTGCCAGTGCCTTGCACCTAAACAGCTTCCTGTCATGAGAGAGAGCTCCAGTTTGTATTTCAGGTTGACTTGGATGCATTTCTGTCTTGCTGGATCTTTTAACATCACACCACAGTAAAATCACTGTAAAAGACCAAGACCAACTTCATAAAAGTTCCTTTTTTTTTTTTTTTTTTAGTATGGTTATGTAATTTACCTTCCTACTGTTTAAACGGGTTGGGTTAGTTTCAATAGTGCTTTGTAATTAGATTAGCTTGGGAGAAAATTGCTGACAGTGTTAAGGAATACATATTTTCACTGATAACAACCTTTGTAATGGCTTGCGTAACTATTTACAACGAAACCTGTTTTAAATGGCCTCTCAGAGAGCCAGCGGAAAATATTTGCTTAGTAGAAGTATTCTCTAACTGGAAGTCAAGCACTGTTAATCTAATGGGAAATTATGATGATGTTGTCGTTTATTGAAAGTGATGCTTATTGCAGAATTGTGGTGTATTTTTGGACATTATGCAAGTACAGAATGAACAAAGAAATGCAACTTCGTTCATGGAGAATGTTATAAAAGAATGAAACTACTTTTCAAATTCTGTAATTTGCTTTTCTGTAAGCATTTTTCCCTTTTCTCCGTAGTTTCAGCTTATTGCCTCTTGTTAAGGCAGATTTCAGTGCTGAATGTCATCCTGAATTATATTTTAATCTTTCATCAATTAGTGAAATGCTCCAGGAGGATGAGTAAAATGCATTCAGGAGTTCAAAAGTGAATTGTGTGACATGGAGAGGAGAGTGGGAGGCAGGACAGCCAGATTCCTAGTTTTGCTGCTTGTTGAAATCTCTGGGCAGTTTGCTTCACTTGTCTGTTCCTTAGTTGTCTAACCTGTATAGCTATATGATAAAGTATTTGCTTGACTGAAAGGGAAAATATGAAAAAAAAATCAATCAATAGCTTAGACTTGGCAAAACATCCTTCTCCTTCATGCTGGAAAAACTCTAAGGGTAAGAGGTGTTAGAGGTGCAATAATGCCCACTTCTTGGAGCATTTTAATGTATTTTATTACCTTGAACTAGAAGTTCTGTTTACTTTACAGGATGGCAGAGGCTGAGTCTTACAAATAACCTGTAGTGACATCAGAAAGGCAGTCCTGGTCCTTCCCTTCCCCTTGTGCTCATCACTGCTCCTTTGCTACCTCTTTGTCTTTGTGCTAGCGTTCATTGTCTTGTGGCCACTGGGGAAAAGGGATTAGGCAAATCCCAGAATTCAGGGGGGAAAGAAACATCGGGCCCAACCACCTTCTGGTGAAGCACATTTCCCTAACCCCCTGGCTGCCTCTCCCCTGACACAGCTCCATGCCATTCCCTCGGGCCACGTCGCTGTCATAGAGAGCAGAGCTCAGCACTGCCCCTCAGCTCCTCTGCTCTGTGCTGAACCAACCAAGGGATCTCAGCCTGTCCTCGTGCGTCTTGCCCTCCAGACTCTTTCCCATCTTCACAGCCCTCCTTCAGATGCTCTCTAATAGTTTTATGTCTTTCTTATATTGCAGTGCCCAAAGCTGCATGCAGTGCTCAAGGTGAGGCTGCACAGCACAGAGCAGAGCAGAACAACCCCTTCCCTCGCCCAGTTGGCAGTGCTGGGCCTGATGCACCCCAGGGTATGGCTGGCCCTTTGGGCTGCCAGGGCACGCTGCTGAGTTGGTGAAAGCTACTGGTACTTCCCCAAAGTGAAGGCTGCAAGAGAAATTTTGGCATGACAGGAATGAGCCTCCAGCACTGTGTCCAGCAAGGCCAGATCTTCCTGTCACAAGGTGTGCTTCCCATGAGCTACATGCAGCAGCTCAGGGCGGTGGCAGCAGTTGCCAACACAGCATCTCCACAGGAGTCTGCTGAATCCCATCTCGAATCACTGCTGGTCACCATGGCCACCTTACACACATGGGGACCAAGGTACATACTCAAACTGATGCCATTGCAGGACAGAGTGGCATTGCAGGCCAGTGGTTTTGCAAAAAGGCAAGGATGACCAACGGGGCTGGGATTATTGTATCAGCTAATGCAGTTGTCATTTCAGCTAAATCTACTATTAAACAACTGTCAGAACTGTAGCTACTCTTGTCTCTTTGTGCAGTGTCTAAAGGCTCCCATCACAAAGCATAGCTCTATTTCACTAAGTACTCTAAATATGTGTAAAAAAATGTTGATCAGTGTGCTAAGCAATGTGTCTGCATTCTTCTCTGAAGCTAGTGTTGTTTTTTTTTCTTCTAGCGCTTTTAAAGGTGTGCAATTAAACTGTCATAATGCATCCAGCTATTCCAAGATACATTCTCAGAGAAGATAAGGTGCTTTAATTTTCCCACAAAGGACTATTACTTGGATGATAACTGACCTGGCATTGTAACCTCATACCAGAGCAAACATGACTGATTTTCAGTGTGACTATTTCATAACAAGCCCTTCTTCTCAAGGCTGTAGCCCTGAGAAGCACTTTTTTTTTTTTCCCTGCAAACATTTTTCTTATGCTTCTCTCAGCGATTACTACTCTAATAGCAGCAACATCAAAATAGCAGCTGTACTTACATCTCAGTTTCTCCAGTTTACTGTTTGGAAATCAGTCACATCTAAGAGCTTTCAGGTCATCAGCTTCTGAATGAACTGAAGTGAGTGGAAGAGAGAAAGAAGGCAAACGACCTCTTTTTTTGTTCCTGTTTTTCTGCTTGGTAATAACTTCTGGTAGAGAGGCCAGAGGGTATCTTAGTGGAGGGAATGGAGGGGACAGTTCCCTTTTTTATAAGTTAATGTTTGTCATTTGCTTTAGTCAAGATGAAGCTAAGAATTTCATACATGCTATCCTTCAGCAGTGCAGAAAAATTGAAACTAAAACAAGTAGTAGTCCTGACCAAAACTATGGACAGTATGCTTCTCTCTACAGATGTGCTTAATACTATAAATTAACTGACCATTCAAAAAAATAAAAATAAATTCCCACAATAACAACAAAGACATGAAAGGTATAATGCAGACTTGTCATTTAGTCAATGTATGCAAAAAGTTAAAAGAAATGTGGTCAGGAAAAATACTAAGTGCTTCTACAGTAAGTATGAAGTGGACAAAGAAGATGGTTCTCATTCAGGTATTAACACCCAAGTGCCTACTTACTAGCAAACTAATCATGTTTACATGGAGAGAGAGGTTTTAAGGAAGGATGTGGAATAAATCAACTTAGTGGCCTGAGTTATTTTTAGGAGGAGGGTGTATTTTGATGCTACTGAGAATCAAAAGAGAAAGCAGAAAGTTGTAACGTGCAGTAAAAGATGATGCCATCTGACAAAACAGAGGCCAGGAAGATGAAAAGATTGGCAGGATGTAGGAAAAAATAGGTTTGAGTAGATCTAAACCAGCACAGGAGTATTTGTGACATGATGGAAAGAAGGAAGTAATGGAGAGACACAGAGGCAAAGATGGTATGGTCAATGTGATGAACCTGGAGGAAGGATGTGTTCTGTAAGAATTTAGAAAATAAGGCTGTGTCTGCTAACCTTGTGAAGGAGCGATGGCAGCAGTGTTATTTGCGTGGCTTTGCTGTAATATATGAAGTGAGCACTTTTCATTTAAGAAAAGCTTCCAAGAAGTTGCACAACATTTATAATGTGGATATAATTTCAGAATAAACTGAACCTCAAGTGTGGCCTGGGGTACAAAGGCTCCCCTGGTACACTCAGGACCAAAATAAGGCTTTGTGTTTCCTCTGCTTTTTTAGATTGTTTCCAGATGCTTTATGCTTTGTTTTAATAAAATCTGTTGCCTCTTTATAGATATGTGACTATTTTTCAGAACATTTTAGAAGTGGCTATTAAATGTACAGCCATAGTACTCAAAGGGATATTTTAGAGGAGACAGACTTCACGATCTGGAGGTTGAGCTACTGATGTTTGATGGAGAAAGGTGCAGTTTAGTAACATTGAACAAACACCCTCAGCCTCCCAGGTCTTAATTTGCACCATGTTTCCCTTTTCTTTAATCTCTGCACCACTGCAAGGCCAGTGAGTTGTAGCACTCAGCCATGGGAATCCATCAGGAAGAAGGAAGGGGCAGGAGGGTGAGGTGCTGTTTGGAGAGCCAGGTAGCAAATGTCATCAGTAGCGCTAGAGCGGGTCCAAGCAAGGAGAAAGCAGAAAGGGCAGGAGAATATGCAGTCTGAGAGATGGATTTGACCACGCTGAAAGAAGTGTCTGTGACATTATTTAATAGATGTTGAGGTAAGGTACCCAATTATAATCTTTTTTTATTTAAAAATGTTGACTGCGGGCAATACAGATGAGGGATGTATTAATAGGGCAACAAAAGCTTGACTATGTTTGACACTTCCCTACATCCTCTGCTCCGTTACGCAGTATTTTGCTATGTGCAGATAGCTTGTTGTTAGGGATACATGGGGAACAATCAAAGCAAATAATGCTTCAGGTAAAGTAGGGTGATAAAGACGAACTGGACCGAGTTCAACAATATAAGCGCATTTCAAGCACTAATAAATTCATAAGCACTGGTGAAAATATAGTATTTTAACATAGTGAAGCAAGTAAACAAATGTAAGAGCTAGGTTTGTAGTTACCCTACGGGAAGAAACAAGAAACAGCCAAATGAATAAAATAACTCTTTGAGTTAAAGAGCCTGCAGGGACCATTTGAATTCAAGCCAACTCAGATGCCAGCTTCAGTTTTTAAAGACCAGGAGGGATGCTTAGAAACACAAACCCTAAAAAAAAAAGAAAAAACAAAACAACTGATAATCTTCAGGATAATTCATTTAGAGAGCTCATTTTCATGATGGTCTCCAGTTTCTTAATTCTGGCTCTGAAATGGGAGAAGCTATTTAAGGAAAAGATAAGACAAGCAGAGAAAAAGGTGCAATTCAAAAACATAATAAACAACAAAAAAAAGTTTTTAAAAATGTAAAAGAAGCTCAGCTTCCCAAGCAAACAAACAAAGTAGCTTACACAGATATTTCATGCAACACAAAGCAGTTCCCTGATAGATGAATCAAACTATAGTGACGCTCAACTTGTAAATGTAATTTTCAAAACAGAGGGATGCACTAATGATTCTTTTGTTGTTGTTGTTACTATCATCATTAACATGGACAGAAAGGATTTTTTTAAAAAATGTGTCTGTTTCTCTCCGTTAGGAATTCACTGTTTACTAAAAAGGCCATTCACATTCTCCAGTTTATGTTAGGAGTTCACAGCAAATGCTGTTTTAAAAACTGCTTTTTCCTAAGAATAAGTGAGCATTTTTATCTCTTTATAGTGGCATTCTTGTTTAATTAGACTGTTTTGTGCCAGGATAACTGAATTCACATAAAAGCCATAGTGATGCAAATGCTTTTCCTCCCCCTCCTCAATTTCCCACATTAAAAAAAAATAAAAATACCTTCCAGACAAGACAATTATAGACAACACAAGGGAAGGAGAAAAGAACATTTAAAATAGAAGATATATGTAAAAATTCAGGCCTTAGACTGAATTTTTCCTCCATGGGTCCACTGTAAAAGAAACATAAATAATTGTACATAAAAATGCTTTTAAGATCCTGAAGTGACTCAAAGCAATGTGGCCAGAACAAGCTAGTTCAGCCATGCACAGCAGCAAGGAGCAAAAGGTGAAAGCTACGGCTGCCTTCCTAAGTCACTTTTTTAATACCTAAAAATATTTCCAGCAATCTAGAGCAGCGCTTTCTTCTGCTAAAACAAGAAGTCAAGAAGCAGAATCAAACCTGAAGTAAATGTAAGGCAGGAAGGAATGAAAGTAGGGCAGCAAAGAGTGAAAAACACTGCAGTGGGATGAAAAGTGGAAAAAAAAATCAAAAAACAAAACACATATATATATGTATGCATGCATATATACATACATTGTATATATGCATATGTATATGCACGTATACTGATCTTTTTTGTTTCTCCTTCTCTGAATGGGATTAATCTTTCTAAGAATTCCATTTATTTTACCGGGGAAAAGCAAACACAAAGGGAGAGCGGGGCAGCCAGGAATGCAGCACTTTCACGCTGAAACCCGACCCCTGCAAGCTGGACGTAGCCTCCTCAGAGCCCTTTTGGGGCAAAGGCGGCCCGATTAGCAAGATGAACTCTGAATCACATCTCCTTCTGCAGATCAGACGAAAGAAAAAAACAACGCCAGATCGAAAAGGCTGCAAACAAGCAGCTTGCTGGAGAAGAGGAACAGAAGGAAAATAAAATATTCAGGAGATATCACGGGAACAGCGTGTTGGCTATGTGAAGTTATTAAGCAGTTTCTNGGGGATGGGATCGTCAGGGTTTTTTCCCTGTAAACAAAATCGTCTCCTCAAAGAGTGAAAGCTGAACACGCAGGAGCTGTACAGAGCTCTAGCTACAGAGATAAAAGCTGACTGGACAAAACCCACAGCAGCCTGCCGAAACGCTATTATCTTCTAGGAAAACAATTGGCACGGCCCGAAATCAGAGGGCTTCAGGCAGTCCTTCCCGTTCCACCCCCTGCCTGCCCAGGCGCAGCCCCGGGCTGTAGCTCGGGCTCGGAGCGGTGCGACCCGCGGAACGGCAGGGTGCCAGTTTCCCCGCCGCGCTGGTACTGAGGGACGGCGCTTTCTGGCAATTTCCAGGCAGGGAGAGAGAGCTGCGGTGCTCCTACCTCGACAGTGAATTAAAGAACTGAAAGGAAATGTTCGTCTCTGCTCCTTGTGCTTCCAGCTCTGTGGACTAATAGTAAAAATAATGGGTAAAAAGAGCACGTTGGGTGGCTGCGTCTATATGTGTCACAGTAAGGTGGAGCAGAATGACAACATGAGTGGCCACCAACATCTCATGACCCTGTATGTCCCTGCTCGTTGCAGGGGAGTTGGACCAAATGATCTTTAAGGGTGGCTTCCGACTCAACCGATTCCGTGATTCTGTGATTCTATATCCTGCCGTCTGTCCTTCCCTCAGATACCTCCACAAAGGGAGCTCAGTGATGTGACGTGAGGGTTAACAAACACAGTCCATGCCTGCTGTCAAGGGCAGTGTGTGATTACCTGCCATGCATTACTTACCATATATTAACTATGATAACCATATTTACAGGCTGTCATTAAAGGTTTGTCTGCATTGGTGCATTTTTGGCCTCTTACTGTCATTGGAAGCATCTTTATTGGCTTTACCACTCAGGTACATGTTCTTGCTGTTCAGCTATAATAAGCATCAGCTGCTCCTATCAGCCTCTTTCATGTAGCTGTCTGGCAGCAGCAGCAGAGCTGTTTGCAACAGGAACTCATAGCATTTGCTCTTTACAACATCATTAACACCAGATAACAGGAGCAGGGCTTTTATTTTTTCTTTTATTTACTTTTTTTCTTTCCAGACAGAAAGAGCAGAAAGAAGTAAAAAGTGGAAAAATTAGAGAGAATGATGAACAAAATGTACAGGAAGAAAACTGAAGAGAAAAAAAGACTGAGGATGAGATGCCTGAAGGAAATAAGTAAATAAATCACATGTCATTCCTGTTACATGGGGTATTTCTCTATGCATATATTCCCTACATACACACACATCACCCAGTGTTTGGTGCACTACTGCATTAGAAAATACTCGTCTCAAAAAAATGTGAAATGCTCTTGTTAGATAGATTCATATTTCACAGTGCTGTAAACCCATTTAACAATTTTGGTTCTGTTAACATATAAATGCCAAAAGGAAGCCAGGCCTGGGTGTGTTTCCTTTCATTTTAAATGGTTCAGTCAACCTTGCTGCTTATTTGCTGTCTTTGTTGGAGCTGCATGGGTGGAGTTCTGTGAGAACTGGTTCTTTCACAAACCTCTCCTCCCTGCTGCTTATGAAATGCATGTTGCTCATCATACATAAGCATTTGCTTTCTAAATATGTCTGTATGCCCTTTGTTATTCATCCTAACCCAGTAAGAACTTCTTTGATTTGCAATGCTGATAATATGATATTATATTTAATGGCAATTTCTTGTGTTTACAAACTTTCCCAGACAATCTTTATGAGTCAGCAACCAGGGATGAAACACAGCCGAGTAGTTTCTGCTGAGTTATTCACGCTAGTCCTGCCAGCCAAAGACAAAGAAACTAGAAAACATAAAGCAGGTTGAGAGGAATATGGACCTTTATTGCATAATGTCAGCATCCCTGGGGTTCTTTATTAAGAGAAAGTGTTCTTGAATGTTCTGCATAAACAGAATTCATTAAACAAAGAGTAGTTAACCTCTTTGTAGAGTATATTTGTAAATACTGGAAAACCAGACTTTGGATTAGGGGAAGATGGGAGGCATGTAATATCTACTGGGTAAGAATAAGAATTGATGTTGGGGAAAGGGAGAGAAGGTTATGCTCAGTTGCTGGTGGGAGACAAATGCCAGTGTCTATTCAAGGCATAGCATCTCAAGGAACGCAGTGGAAACAAGGGTAAAAAGGTGGAGCATTCATGGCACTGCCTTTCTATTCTACATCCTGCACACAGGATCTCCCTGGACTTCCACATACATCTTCTCTGGGCTGTAGGTGCTTCTGACTGCACTGAACGTCAGTACTCCCAGAGCAGAAGCTGCCTCTCTGCAGTCGCTGATGCTGCCTTGCCTCCTGTATGATGTGTCTTACTTGTGGACACCTAAGCTCAACTCCTGCATGTTGTGCGTGTACACATTCAGGAATTCATCTCCTGCTGTAGCCAGAGGCTCCTGAAATCTACAGTCATTCTCTTGGCAGAGCAGCCCAATCAAGTTTGGATTCTGCACGAGCAGACATACATACATGTTTAACACATGGAGACCTTACAGTGTACTATTTCTGGACGCTGAAGCAGTACTACAAAGAGACTGAGTGATGACAAATAATCTTGCAGATCTGCTTTCTTAGTACTGTGGAATAGTCTTCTAATATTGGAAGACAATGCCAGAGAAGAGTTGCTCTTGGTGGTATTTCACAGCTATTTTCATTTGTTGTGGCTTATTTGATTACTAGAACAAGGAAGTTTGCTCTCTGCTCTGTCAAAATGACTTCAGTTACAAAAGGTCTTCAATTACAAAATCTCTAAGGAAATAAACACAAGTGTTTGGGCAGAGATTGCTGAAATGTCCAACTGGCACACCAATCTTTATTCAAAAGCCTAAGTGTTGGCATTTCAGGATCTCATCAAAAGGCTAACAATTCACCTAATTTAGGAAAATATACAGATTACTAGCTGACATTTAGACATGTCCAGTTAAACTTCTGCACCATTCCAGAAAAATTCCTTTGTGGGAATAATTTACAATTGAACTCCAAATGAATGGAAAGCAAAGGAATGTGCCTCACTAAGCTGACAGCATAACTTGAAGTTGTTCAGCTTTCAGTTTAGTTTATCCAATATACTTGGTGACACAGAAAAATTTATTAAGATTCTTTGCTGGAGCTCTTAATATATATATTTTTTCAATCAGTTTCCATCTACTCAGAGTTTTGCTAGACAAAAAGTTAAGTAATTAAGGTGATGATGGAATATTTTAGAAGTAGAATCAGCAAATCTAGGCAGTAGCAGTTAATACTGATGGAACTGGGGAAAGATGGGTACACTTTGAAAATGCCTTACTTGTGAAAAATGGCTGCATAGGAATAATATCTACAATAATTCATATTATATAAATGTTATTATTTCAGACTTTTTTGGATTTGACAAATCTGATGTTTTGACAGTTAACATCTTTTGTCCCAAATGGATTAATAGTTAATGGTTAATTAATGGTTTCTTTTGCTATTTGTGAAAAGCTGTGTTTCCTGCATGTGTTCACTGCTGGGGAAGATTCTGATATACATGTCCACACCCAAGCTTTTGACATGTTTCATTTCTTGCGTCATATGCTTGATGACTTTTTAGGAGAGTTCAGCTGTGGGCTATCTTTTACTATAATAATAAAGTTTAGGGTCAGAAAGTTAAGTGTGTGTTGAGTACAAGGACTTGAAATTTCGTTTTGCTGAACACCAAAATGCAAAGCTAGAGAGGAACACCACTGACAGAATTGACATTCTGTGACATCTAATGTCCTGTGAAACACCAGGAGTGCAAAAAAACCCCAAAATTTAATATGAACAGAGAACATAGATTCCTAAACAGTCAGCTTTAGTTGTCTGTGATTCAGAAGCTACCTGACATTAATACTGGGCACCAGCAGTGATAGAGCTTATCCTCATCAACACGACACCTGTCCTTCACATATTTATAAAGACTGATAAAATCCCCTCTCCATCCTATCTTCTCCAAGCTGAACAGTTCCAAGTCTCTCAGCCTGTCCTCGTATAGGAGATACTCCAGGCCTCTGATAATCTTTGTAGCCTTCTACCGGACTCTCACCAGTAGTTCCCTGCTTTCTTGTACTGAGTAGCCCCGTACTGGACACAGGACTCCAAATGTGGCCTCATCAGGGCAGAGCAGAGAGAGAGGATCACCTCCCTCAACCTGCTGGCCATGCTCTTTTCAATGCACCCCAGAATACCACTGGCCTTCTTGGCCACAAGGGTACACTTCTGGCTCATAGCCAGCCTCTTGTCCACCAAGACAACCAGGTCCTTCCGTGCAGAGCTCTTTTCCAGCAGGTCAGCCCTTAACTCGTAGTGATGCGTGCGGTTGTTGCTCTCCAGGTGTAGGAGCCTTTGCCCCTGTTGAACCTCATAATGTTCTTCTCTGCCCAGCTCTCCAGCCTGTTCTGGTCTTGCTGAATGGCAGCAGAGCCTTCTGGTGTGTCAGCCACTTCTCCCAGCTTTGTATCATCAGCAGACTTGCTGAGGGTGCTCTCTATCCCTTCATCTCTTTGCAACAGCTAAGTCTCTGGCTAGGGCAGTAATTCTCAGTATAGATAGCTCATGAGGGAGAGAGGGTTAAATTAATCAAGCAGCAAAATTTATAACACTGCACAAGTCAATGGAGGCACTTTGCTTGTACTCCATTGCTTCTGAGAGCAAATCCCTCACCATTATTTGTAAATGATGTGGAAGATTCCCCTCCAGCAGCATATTGATTCAACAGCCTATAAACACCCACAATTTAATACCTTCTGTCATTCTCAGTCCTCAATCAGTTCAAGGACGGAAATTCCAGGTATTATCTGCTAAATAACTCTAGTGACCTTACAGTAAATTTGCTGATGGAATAACAGAGAAGGGAAGTGCCATAACTGAGTTACACCCTAGACATGTGGTCATGAGCATAACTAGCAAATAGCAGATGGACAAAGCAGTATTTAATCCTGTTTGATAGACACTCGTTTCTGGAGAGTTGCTGAGAACAAAATGGGCAGCATGTAAATACACCTACAAGCACCATCACTAGGGAAATTTGATTTCCTGAGTATTTGCTGTATGCATGATTGACTCAGGTGCTTTTCCTGCTACTGGAAGGTTCTGCTCTTTGTCTGTCTGCTTAGTCTCAGCTTTCCCAGATAAACTCAACTGTATTGTAAGGTATGAGCTAAGACAGCAGTTTTACAAAGTAACTGTTGGAGTCTGTATGTTTGAATGACACTTTAAGGAAATTAACGATTTCTGAGAGCTCTGTATATAATTTGTGGAGTTAAACTGTTGGAATAACGATAGTAGAAAACAAAATGGTATCTGCAATCTCAACCCGAAATTCCTTTTGTAAAATTCCTAGAAATCCATTTGTTTTATTTCTTTTAGAAGAAAATGTCAAACGTAGAGTAAGTCAGTATAATTTCAGTGCCGTATTTATTTTGTTATGTCACAGGTCTCACAGGCCCTTGTAAGACCACTCAGAAGTGATTGTTTCTGTAAATAGTTCAAAATTTGCTGGTTGAAGCTCAGAGGCAGAAAGGTCTGAGGTTTGAGAAACAAGATTTCTTTTACAAAGGTTTAAAAATAAAAATAAAAATTCTGTACACATACATGATTCATGAAAGAAAAAAATAGCTTTTCTTATTCTTCTTATTCATTAAAGAGTCAAAACACACTTGGAAAGCAGTTTATAGAAGATGCAGCCCATGATGCTGGGGAGTCTATGTACCTTCCACTTCATATGTGGATTCCCAGCCACCTCCCCTGTATGTGGTTGGCTCTGACTGCCAGTAAGCCAGCCCTCTCCTCTCTCCTGCCCAAACTGTGCCACCAGGTAGGACGGGGAGTTCAAGACACAGGTGTGCGACTCAGCAGCCTGGCTCTCAGTAGGCTTGGCTGAGGAGAAAGCACCACAGATTTTGGTCCCACTGTTGAAGAAGACAAGGATCCAAACCCATCTCCAGCCTTTCAGAAGCATACTATAATAACAACGTTGGAGTGGTCGTTTCCTCTCCCTTTCTGTTTTAAATAACTCCAGTTCCTTTGTAACAGTTCAGCAAAAAGAGGAAGGAGAGGCCATACCTAAAGTAGCTGATTACCTGCAGGCTAAAATTCACTTTAAAGAAGAGTGAAACAAGTTTTACAGGAAAGTTGTTGCTCTCACCGAATTCTGTGGAAAGTCTTAGGCCATTGGTTACATAATGTGGTCTCAGAGCATAATAACAGATGGCCACTGAAGAAGTCTGTGGAGATGTTTCTCTACTTTTTCCTAGGAGATGAGGTCTTGTGGTGGCTAGTGGCTGCTCGTGCTCTAGGAAACTTTATTTTCCCTGCTGAACCTCACATTTAAACTTGTACCTCTTTAGAGAATGAAGTGCCTGTGGTTGTAGAGAACTATCACTTTGGTTCCCGAGGATGGCAGCAATCTCCCTGGTCAACTGGTAGGTGAATGAGATTCCTGAACAGAGGATTTCAGTATCCCAGTATCAAAATGCCTAATTTCTGCTATTTGAGTCTTCTGATACTCATGTCTTTTCCTCAGATCTGTTTCAGGGAGCTAATATTTATGCACATATTGATCTTTTTTTTTTTTTTTTTTTTTTTAATACAAAAGTCTCAGTGTTGACACATGAATAGACACAAAGGCAAAATGAACTCTGCACTGTTCTACTGCTGTCAATTGCATTATCTGGATCTATACCCTTAAACTGTGGCTTTAATAGCTTTTGACATGTTCTGAACAGGCTTCTTGCAGAAGATTATTAAATGCAATTAATAAGACCCTGCCAGCAAATCTTTCATCTGTAAAATATTGGAAAATAATTCAGTTTGCTTACAAAATGATGTAACTGGAATTTGAGAATTCTGAATTGCGTTCCCAGCCAGGAATGTAAAAGCATATGTCCCATTTATTTTTTCACTACACCCTTTCACTGTCCACAGTGAGAACTAGACCATTGCTAAAGGCAGATAACAGATGGTAGACCTCCACTGCCATATGACTGTACCATTATTCTGTTTCTCTGCATACCTAAACTGATAAATTCAGTGTAATTGACTATGAGAGTTCATCCTACATTTGGACACATCCTAGTCTGTTACACCCCCAGCAAGAAGACCAAGCGGACTTTTTAAGCCAATTCTGCATTTCCCATATCTACATACTTACACAGTTGAGAGTAGTCAGTGTAATTTAAACTATAGTTTGAACAGGGAAAGTTAGTTTCTTTGAGCACTAGGAGATGTCCACTTCCAGGAGTTCCTCCAACCCCAAATTAAACAGTTCATTAGTGTCCAGTTCTGCTAAAGCACATTAAACACCACAAACAGTGAACAAACTGTTTTTAAAAAACACTGGGTTTAATTCATGTAGCTTCATTGTCATCGAATAGATCTTTGTGCTGTCACTTTCAGCTTGAAACAAAAGGACCTAAATGCCTCCTTAGTTTTTGAAGTTTTCATCTTATTGTCTTCTTTTAACTGTCTTCTTTTTGATGGTTTTTGAAAGAGGTTATAATGTACACGGTTTTCAGTCTCTAAATCAATTTCCCCATGCAGAAAAACATGTAAGCATGTTAAACATGCTTAAGTTAAAGCTCATACTTGAATCATAGAATAAGAGAATCATAGAGTCATAGAATGGCTTGGGTTGGAAGGGATCTCAAAGATCATGAAGTTACAATGCCCCTGCTACAGGCAGGGTTGCCAGCTGCTAGATCAAGTACTAGATCAGATTGCCCAGGGTCCCATCCAACCTGGCCTTAAACACCACCAAGGATGGGGCATCCACAACCTCTCTGGGCAACCTGTTCCAGCACCTCACCACTCTCTCAGTAAAAAACTTCCCCCTGACATCTAATCTAAATCTCCCTTTAGTTTAAGACCATTCCCCCTTGTCCTGTCATTATCTACCCTTAGATAAAAAGTTAGTAAAAAGTTGATTTCCCTCAGGTTTATCAATTCTCTTTGAATATTGAATCATAGCTCTTTCAGTGAAGTTCAAATATATTCTGAGTGAGGGCATGGTCCTCAACCAAAAATCATCTATCTCTGGATCAAAGCAGGAGATTAACATCCATCAAGGAACACTGCCATATTTCAGGCTGATTATCAGTTGTAACCTAGCCAGTACTGATTTTCTTTAGGGTCCTTATTTATCTAACTGTCAGCTAGTACTTAATGCTTGCAGGCCTAGTCCAAATGGCGGTGCTATTCTGTAAGGTCTTGTGCTAATGTAGATCATATCCATACACTATCACAGCTAGAGCACCATTATTGCAGCACTCTGAAACATTTCCCTGTAAGCTCAAATTCGTAACTGAATTATCATGGTTTAACAAGTTGCTGTGGATCAAGTGAGCCATGATAACAATCCGCATGAATGCTTTTAGTCCATGGCAAATCTGAAGTGATATGACTTGGCATAGCTTTTAATGTAAGATGCTGCCTTGTGTTTGCTGCAATCAGGCCACGGTTACCATCACGTTTCCAATCTGAATTCCCAATTAGTGTAAAAGAGTTTCATACCAGTACAGCTACTTTCAGAGAAAAGACTAAAGACTACATTATGTCTTTCTACCTGGAAGTGTAGCTACATTCACTCTAAAAACTGTTCCTCAGTAATTATTTCTGTCTAAAATTCACAGATGAAGACCAGGCTTGCTAAAAAAAAAAAAAACACTGGAGAAAAAATACCATTACAAGTAGAAGCAGTCATGGTAACTTCAGTTAAGGTTATTCACAAATGCCCTCTACATTAATGGCTTTGGTTGTTTCTAACTTTACCAGATGTAAGTTAACCCAGCTCCAATTTTTCCAATTTCAGTTTTTCCATGCTGGATGTATTCTTCAAGTTCATTTACAAACAAATGAACAAAATGATTTTGACAAATATAGCCCAGCTGTTCGGACAACGTTACTAGAGGAAAATAAACTTTACTTCCCTTGTGAGAACAGAACAGATTTGTTGTGAAGTCCCATTGTTGCTTTGCCCAGACCACAGAATGCTCTTTCTCTATCCCATATCTTGACTCAGAGAATTGGGCTACATTGCTTTGCAGTGGGACCTATGAGACTGGGGGTTTGCTTAAAGGAGTTTGCCCTGGCACCATTTTTCTTCCCCAGCAGTTTGTAGACATTTCTATTGCAGATTTGGCTGTTGCAGCTTTGTTGATGGCATGAGCCCAACCTTGGAGTATTCTGAATTCATTTATTATTTGGGACTCTGCCAATGTTTTTCTCTGGCATCCAAGCTGTGGAAGCGAAAGCAGAATGGAACTTTATGAAATTAAGTAGGTTAATTAAATCGTGTGCATTTAATCCAAGTTTAATAGTAGCGAGGGTGCACTTTTCTAGCCTATGGGCTTTCTCTTTGTTAAACTGCAAAGAGCTGCTATACTGATGGCAACAGAATTTTATACAGTGGTTATAAATTTCTTGGAAATTATTTTACATGCCACTAAGCCCATATCTAGTATATTAAAGAGAGCTCACTACCAGCCACTTCTGTCATAATGAATATAGACATTTGTACGATAACACTAACAGATAAATAAGCACATTTTCTTCTTCTAGCCCCAGCAATTTGTTTAATAGAGGTATCTTAGCAAAGGTGGCTCCTAAGGAATGATTTAAATGGCAGAGCTGGGGCCTTACAAATCAGGTCAGGGAGGATTTTCTCTATGTGTGAGCAGTCTTTGCTGACTTAATTTAAGTAATTGGTGAGGGCAGCCACTCCACGAAGCACTACCTGAGTTACCGTGTCAGCACTTGCTGAGATTTCTGGGGATATATCCCATGGCTCTTTTACTTCATTAAGATGAATTACTCTGTGATCATCTCAATGAACTGTGGGAAACTGTTTCCTTCTGAAAGGTTCTAGGAGTCTGTCTGCACTGAAGTTGTTTAGTGCTCTTCCAGATCCTAAGGGGGTAAGTTACAAGGCTTACTAAGCTTGTTTTTTTTTTTTTTTTTTTGCCTGGGCCCTATGATGTAGGTTAGCTAGATGCGGCTGAAAGCACCATCATGCAGGTAACAGAGAATACTGCTTGTGGAAAAAAGTGTTTAGAGAGAACACCCAAGTAAGTATCACAGTATTTCAGTATAATTCACCCAAGTAATTCTTGCATTATTATCTCTATGAGGACAATTTCTAGGAGGCCCTGCCACCAGAAGGCCCAAAGCTGCATACCGATAAGCCTGAGAAATGAACAGGTGAGGCTGGCACCTGTAACAGAACAGCAAAGCCTCTTCCCAGAATGGGGAATGGGATACAGGTAGTGAAGAACAACAAATGGGGGGAAATGCACTTTTTTTTTTTTTTGGCTGAATCAAAACCAAAGAAATGCATGCCTTTATTAAGCATGGTGAAAGCTGCACCAACCAATCCTCATTAAACTATGTAATTTTGTTTACCTTTCCTGAAAATTGTGAAATTGCCTGCCTTTTTTTAGTGGCTTCTTGTTTCTGTACTTGTGATCAGTGGCCAAAAATATGAGCACAAAAAAAAATATTGGCAACATCAATTGTTGTATAAAGTCTTGTGAGTTAGGAAGCTGAAGTGTATGGGAACTGTTGAATCACCGCCTGAACCACTGATTGATCACCTGAGGAAAGCACTGACTCAGCCGCGGGAGCACAGGTGAAGGCCTGTGTGACCGGAAGGGGTGGAGCCAGGCTTCACCTCTCCTAGACCCCCCATTTAAGGGCTGACTGCCACTGGGGAAAGGTTTCTTTCTGGAGATCCTTCCCTTTGGAGTATTCTACTGCAAGCCTAGGACATGGGTGAGCATTTCATTTATTTTTGATTATCTCTTTCTACCGTGATAATCTTTCTAATTATATAACCTGTGAAATACCAGCCCAACCATGCCACTCTGCTAACTGTACGTTTTGTTGATTGTACATTGAAGCTTTTCTTTTTTTGCATCCATGCAGGTTTTTGATGTCAGCTGAATGTATACATAAACTCAGTTTTGACCTGAGTATTAATGGATATGTCTTTCCAAGGAGAAATGTAGGGCTAAGAGCAGATTAGAGTTGCTTAGTAGCCTCTAATTGAATGCCCAGCCACAAATTAGAAAATCTACTGTCTGTCTTTTTGTCTTGTGTGATAGTAAGTTAACAACCATCTTTTCTCTAACAACAAAATGTGTGATAACTAATTTTTATCTTGGATTTTGTAGTGATGGAGCTCACAGCACTCTGCAAGGAGACCAGATCAAGTAAGGCAAGTAATATAAAAATGACCTATTAAACATTCTTTTAGAGAGAGAGGAAGGAATTCTCATACCATTTCTGAGACAGTCAAAGACAACCCCAGCCTTTTTCATTCTCTCACTTCCACCTAGTTTTCTCCTAATCTATTTCCTTTCCCTGTGTGTGGCTTCTTACTTTTACTGTGTTGGGGTGAGCTTCAGTTTGCACCACCTAGTAGCTTTCAACTTAGCACCCGGTCTCACTCCTCAGTGATTATGGTTGTTACTTTCCCCAGTGTTAATGGTTTTCCCTATCTGACAGTGGGATACAGAGAACAATGTGAATCTCATTGTTCTAGAACAGTAGAATAAGTGTAGGAATTTTGCATTGGAATGGAGGATTAAATCTAGAAGGAGCTACCTTATTTCTTCTCTGCAACCAAATGCAAGTGTACAAAGGGACAGTGGGAGAAATCTCTCTTTTCGTTATGTCAGTACAAGGATACTGTGTTTGTAGTAACCAAGATTTTAAAGCATATGGATAAGAAGCATTATTCTACCTAATCCCTGCCTAAACAACTTATGTACATAACAAGACCAGAAAAATGGTGAGAAAATAAGCAGCCATGACCCCAGTATTCATATGGCACAACCATGCTGGCTGTCATTTCAGTTGCATATACTAGGTCTGTGCTCTCGCATTCTCTCACCGTACAAGCCTGCTTTACACACAGCATTAAACAGAAAAGCGTGCAACCTTTATAGAAGGAAAAGGAATGACACAGGCATTATTTCATGATATTATTTCCCAGTCTGTTAGGGGTCTATGGGGGGCATATGGTGAGAACAAAGTAAGATTGTGATTTTTGTTCTTAGTAAACACCATGGTAAAGACAAACTTTAGAAATAAGTGTGGAAATGCACGCTTTGGCTATATGTAATGACAGATTCCCACTAATTCCAAGATGGATTTGATTAGGAGATAGACTGCCTAAATACTTTAAAACTGTAGAAGATACTCTACCTAAGCACAGGAGAAAAAGAAATAAAATGTGGCTGATTAAAATTATGTTACTTGTGATCAGCCAACAGCTGTATTAAACTCCATTCACTAGGACTTTTTGAGCCCAGCCATCCAGTTAGTTCTTCTTCCAGCAAACTGTACACCTGTTCAAGCCATGAGCAGCCAGTTTATTCAGGATAATAATAGGGGAAACAGTGTCAAACACCTTACTATAATCCAGGTAGACAACATACATACCTGTCCCTCATCTACAGAGAACCATAGATTCAGATTTATAGAGTCATGGAATGGTTTGAATTTGAAGGGACCTTAAAGATCACTTAATTCCAACCTGCCTGCCGTGGTCATGGACACCTTCCACTAGACTAGGTTGCCCAAAGCCCCATCCAACCTGGCCTTGAACACTTACAGGGAGAGGGCACCCAAAGCTTCTCTGGGCAACATGTGACAGTGTCCCACCACCCTCTGAGTAAATCATTTCTTCCTAACAACTAATCGAAATTTAGCCTCTTTTGTTTTTAAACCATTAAGTCTTGTCCTGTTGGTACATTCCCTGGTAAAGAGTCCATCCCCGTCTTTCCTAAGGGCCCTCTTTATGTACTGGCAGGCTGCTATAACTTGTCCACAGAGCCTTCTTTTCTCTAGGTTAAGCAAGCCCAGCTCTCTCAACCTGTCTTCATATGAGAAGTGCTCCAGCCTTCTGATTATCCTTGCGGCCTTCCTCTGGACCTGCTCCAACAGGTTCATGTCCTCCTTATGTTGGGGGTCCCAGAGCTGAACACAATACTGCAGATGGGGTCTCATGAGAGCAGCGTAGAGAGGGAGAATCACCACACTTGTCCTGATGGTCGTGCTTCTTTTGAATCAGCACAGGCTTTTGGTTGGCTTTCTTTCTTGGCTGCATGCCTGCTTGTAAGTCCATGGAGAATGGAAGAAACATTTCTTTTTTTGCACTGTTGTCTTTCCTCACACATCTCTTCTCCAGAATAAACAACCTGATTATTTCAGCCTTCCTCTTGTTGGCCTTGTTTCATCCACTTCCTTCTCCTCTGGCTATCTGAGTGCTTTTTAGAGTTTGTGTGTGGTTAATTTGTTTCCATGTCATCACTTTCACCTGGTGAGGACCAAAGCCATGAAGCCACCAGAGCAGTGTGATGTCTCCCTCCACGACAAGCTATCTCCCACACCCCAGTGAGGCCATCTGGGCCCTGCTGGAGACAGTGACCGGGTTCAGCCACAGCCTTGCCATCCCCAGACACTGCTGCAGGTTCTGGGTCCAGCTGAGAAGGTCAGGGCAGCTTCACTGGCAAAGCTGGCACTGATCCTGGGCTGCCAGACCCTAGAGGGATGGCAGGGAACACGCAAAGGGCCCTAAACAATTACATGTACCTTCGCAGATTTTAGTGTGTTGCTGTGTGTCTTTGAGGGGACAGTTAGCACTTCTAGAGCTTATAGAAGCAGAAGTTTCTATTGTAAACTTTTCTCCACTTCTAGCGCCTATAGAAGCAGAGTTTTCTTTTGTTAACTTTTCTGCCCTTTGCTCAAAGTCCACGTGAAACAGGAAGTCCAACTGCTGGGGAGTGGCACTTGCACTTTGAATATGGCAGCCACACATGTGCAGGAGGAAAAAAAAACAAGTATTGGCAGGCACTTGGCAAACTGGACAGAAAATGAGTTAGGTTTTAACCATATCTGATTTTTGCTCCTAAGCAGAGATTTGGCTTTTAGGTTTGGTTTCAGTATGATGACACTGCCTTGCTTATGTTTTCTTAAACTGGTCTAAAAGATCTTAAAGCATACAGTCTTTGCATAAAGCGTAAAGAGGTCTTTGTATACTAATGGAATCTATCTTTATTCTTCTTACCCTCAGATAGGATGAGGGGCATATACTTAACCTGAAACATCCATGCTCATGTTGTCTGGCTCCAGAGATCCTTGAAACCTGTGTCTGATCCTAAAGTGCCTCCATACACTGGGAAGTTCTGGTGTTCTTGGTCAGACCCAGAGCGCTGTGGATTTGACAAGTTCTACATTACTGAAACTGGGTGAAACTTCCACCTAAACTTAGATCATAGAATCATAGAATTGCTCAGGTTCAAAAAGACATTAAAGATCATCAGGTCCAACCACAACCTAACCATACTACCTGAACTCTACAGCCCCCTGCTAAATCATGTCCCTGAGCACCACATCCAAATGGTTTTTAAACACATCCAGGGATGGTGACTTAACCACCTCCCTGGGGAGCCTATTCCAGTGCTTAACAACCCTTTCAGTAAGGAAGCTTTTCCTGATATCCAACCTAAACTTACTCTGGTGCAACTTGAGGCTATTTCCCCTCATCCTGTCACCAGTGGGATGTCTGCATCTCATGAACAATTCACTGCACATACTCTTTATAGCTAGCTGAGTAATATGGTATTTCTAGGGCTCTCAGTGAAGTGAGCCATCTCCTGGAGGAACACATTTCTCTCTACAGACAATAAAAACTTAGGTGACTCACTCTATGTAAAGGTCCATATTTTATCACCTAAAAAGTGTTTCCTTCTGGGTGCTCTAAGGAGTCTGTATGCAAAGCATTCTCAAAGGATATGGCCCATCTGATGGGACAGACACCTCCAACTCAGTGCCTGCACAAAAGCATCTAGTCTTCTGACTGCGATATCAAATTGCCCTTCATTCGTGAAGATTAATTACATACTAGGCATTCACGAAGCTGAGGCTGAAAGGTGTGGATCCTACTTTTTAAACTACAAAATATGGCTCAGGTATGCACAATATATCAGTATTCTTTACAAAATGCAGTCATAGCCAGCACTTTCTTTTAAAGCCTAGAGTTTTCTAGTGGTTAGAACTGTGGATTTTCCAAACATTTTTAGAACATGATATGGATGACAGCTGTACCTTTGACTTCGAGCTATTCTGTCTATGAACTGCAGACTATGCAATATGGACTTCCTATGGTATAGGCTATACACAGACATCACATATGAAATCTTGGATGCCTTGTTTAAGCCCAGAAAGACTGAGAAGTCCATCTCAGTCAGGCTCAGTCTCATCTCCTGAGAAAGGGGTCAAACCCACCCCTTAGGTGGACAGCTTTGATCTGTAGCTATGCCTTGTTATTCTTTCAGGATGGAGCCTGTGTGTGTTTGTTTGAACTTATGTTCCGCTTTTGTGGTTGGCATAGCACAGAAAATAATATGCCACTGGTTAAATCAGATAGAAAGTGCAGCCAAGATCTTGATCCTGTAACTCTGATTGTCCTGGCAGGGATTTCTGGTCTCTGCTCTGTGTTACTCCATCTATTTGCAGTATAGAGACAATGTCACGAGAAAATATATAGTATACTGGGACAGAACCTCAGCTGGGAGAGGCCTGTGTGCTATCAAAGCTTTTAGGACACTTTATTTGTAAACTCGATGGTGAGAAACACGCAGATGGGAGCTGCATACACCTCTCAGAGAAGCTTATGCCCGGAGTAGGTTCAGGCTTTGCGGTGGAGAGTGCCGGTCTGTTTTTGTGAGACACTGACCTCCTCTGGTGGCTTTCTTAATTACAAGCTACTATTTCATACTTTCTACAATTACATCAGCCATTTAAATGCGGCCGGGATTCCTGATTTTCTCCCAGTGTTAGTCTAAAATCCTAAGATATCCTTCTGTACAACAGAGCAATAGTTGTGGCATGTCCTCAGAGGGACCCAGGCTTGTTTAAATATTTTTGGCTTGCTTTTGCAAAAGCAGCCTTGGGAAGAAAAAAAAATCACAAATTATTACAAGCCCAAGCCCAAAAGCTATTTCTTTGCCTTCAGTCTTGTTATTAATAGTAAAAAACGTTGCCACATATTATATCTTATTCATTAGACGGAAAACTGTAAGAAATATAACTTCTTGGCCTATGGGGATTCAAGGTGGGGAGCGCAATACTCTGAGGGTTTCAGAGCACTCTATGAAAGTACAAACCAATGTAAACACAGTACTCTTTTCTCTTTATCACAAACTTTCTCAGGTGAGACCTTTTATCAGCAACAATGTTCAAGATAGGCAGAGAAGTTACAGGAGGTACTTGTGCCTGTACTACTACTTACATTGTAGGTCCTAAAAACAAGGCCTCTGCCAGGACTGTGAAGTGCTGTCATGAAATATGGAACCCTCGGCTGCCAACTTACTGCTCTGCTACTTGCATAGGGCAGGCTGTTTTGGTTCATACGTGGAGTTTACTGGCACATGACCAGCAGAACAAGCCAAGCTGTACTGCGTGAGTGGTACAGGGATGACCAGCATGTGAAGGTGGGTATTGACGTGCTGGACTGGCATGCGCCTGAGAACTGCCCTCAGTAACAGTTTATGATGTATCTGTCTTGCCACTGAATGTTTTACTTTGCCTTTCCATACTGTGTAAGGCAATAGCTGGATTGAAAGGACAGAAATGTCCTTTCATAGGGCTAATCTGGGAGAGATAAAAAAGCCCTGCAACTTCCATGGATTTCGAAGACAGTCTTAAATGAAGAATTACAAGGGGGCCTATAGGAAAGCTGGGGAGGGACTTTTTATAAGGGTTTGTAGTGACGCGATGAGGGGAAATGGCTTTAAACTGGAAGGGGGAAGATTTAGACTAGATATTAGGAAGAAATTCTTTATTGTGGGGGTGGTGGGACACTGGAACAGGTTGCCCAGAGAGGATGTGGATGCCTCCTCTCTGGAGACATTCAAAACCAGCCTGGATGGGGCTTTGAGCAGCCTGGTCTAGTGGGAGGCATCCCGTCTATAGCAGGAGAGTTGGAACTAGATAATCTTAAAGGTCCATTTTAACCCAAATAATTCTATGATTCTATGATTTTTCCCAATGTGATCCTGCTGTGCCATGGCACAGACTGTGTTGTGAACCCTGTGGCCTTTCTAATCCCATATGGGAGTAAAGGAACAGCTGGAGGAGCTGGTACTGACTTCACATGGCAGAGCAGAAAACTGAGACTGAATAGAGATGCAGACATTAAATATTGACAGGCGGTGTCTCTTGACAATTTTACCTGCTTTCTCTCAGGTTTTCTTCTCTTTTCCTGTAATCTTCCCTTAAGCCAGAAACTTTGTGAAATCCATTCTTTCTAAAAAAAAAAGTCATTTTATCTAGGAGGAACAGAGCTGACTCCTGGCAAAAAGAAAGGAGAGAGCTGTTAAGGAATAGATGGATAGAAGCAATAAATAAGGTACGACCCAATTGCTGTATTATCTAAGCCTATTTGCCACTGTGAGAGGGTGATGGCAGCAGAGGTGAAGGGCCCTTTCTGCAGCAGCAGCCACCATCCTCTGCACCTCCCCTCCCTCCACCAGCAGCAGGAACCACAATGCTGGAGCACCCTGCTCTCCCAGCCCTGCACATCTGCTCCAGCCCCTAGTGGGAGCACCCCAACCCTGGCCTCTTTGCCTGTTATGCCATTAGGCCTTGATAAAAAGCCCTGCAACTTCCATGGATTTCAAAGACAGTCTTAAATGAAGACTTACAAGAGGGCCTATAGGAAAGCTGGGGAGGGACTTTTTATAAGGGTTTGTAGTGACACGATGAGGGGAAATGGCTTTAAACTGGAAGAGGGGAGGTTTAGGTTGGATATCAGGACAAACTTCTTTACAGAAAGGGTTGTTAAGCACTGAAANTTTTAATACAAAAGTCTCAGTGTTGACACATGAATAGACACAAAGGCAAAATGAACTCTGCACTGTTCTACTGCTGTCAATTGCATTATCTGGATCTATACCCTTAAACTGTGGCTTTAATAGCTTTTGACATGTTCTGAACAGGCTTCTTGCAGAAGATTATTAAATGCAATTAATAAGACCCTGCCAGCAAATCTTTCATCTGTAAAATATTGGAAAATAATTCAGTTTGCTTACAAAATGATGTAACTGGAATTTGAGAATTCTGAATTGCGTTCCCAGCCAGGAATGTAAAAGCATATGTCCCATTTATTTTTTCACTACACCCTTTCACTGTCCACAGTGAGAACTAGACCATTGCTAAAGGCAGATAACAGATGGTAGACCTCCACTGCCATATGACTGTACCATTATTCTGTTTCTCTGCATACCTAAACTGATAAATTCAGTGTAATTGACTATGAGAGTTCATCCTACATTTGGACACATCCTAGTCTGTTACACCCCCAGCAAGAAGACCAAGCGGACTTTTTAAGCCAATTCTGCATTTCCCATATCTACATACTTACACAGTTGAGAGTAGTCAGTGTAATTTAAACTATAGTTTGAACAGGGAAAGTTAGTTTCTTTGAGCACTAGGAGATGTCCACTTCCAGGAGTTCCTCCAACCCCAAATTAAACAGTTCATTAGTGTCCAGTTCTGCTAAAGCAC
This sequence comes from Pavo muticus, assembly GCA_016647715.1. Taxonomy (NCBI): domain Eukaryota; kingdom Metazoa; phylum Chordata; class Aves; order Galliformes; family Phasianidae; genus Pavo; species Pavo muticus. The sequence continues at coordinate 770,814 of JACDJE010000346.1, forward strand.
ATTAAACACCACAAACAGTGAACAAACTGTTTTTAAAAAACACTGGGTTTAATTCATGTAGCTTCATTGTCATCGAATAGATCTTTGTGCTGTCACTTTCAGCTTGAAACAAAAGGACCTAAATGCCTCCTTAGTTTTTGAAGTTTTCATCTTATTGTCTTCTTTTAACTGTCTTCTTTTTGATGGTTTTTGAAAGAGGTTATAATGTACACGGTTTTCAGTCTCTAAATCAATTTCCCCATGCAGAAAAACATGTAAGCATGTTAAACATGCTTAAGTTAAAGCTCATACTTGAATCATAGAATAAGAGAATCATAGAGTCATAGAATGGCTTGGGTTGGAAGGGATCTCAAAGATCATGAAGTTACAATGCCCCTGCTACAGGCAGGGTTGCCAGCTGCTAGATCAAGTACTAGATCAGATTGCCCAGGGTCCCATCCAACCTGGCCTTAAACACCACCAAGGATGGGGCATCCACAACCTCTCTGGGCAACCTGTTCCAGCACCTCACCACTCTCTCAGTAAAAAACTTCCCCCTGACATCTAATCTAAATCTCCCTTTAGTTTAAGACCATTCCCCCTTGTCCTGTCATTATCTACCCTTAGATAAAAAGTTAGTAAAAAGTTGATTTCCCTCAGGTTTATCAATTCTCTTTGAATATTGAATCATAGCTCTTTCAGTGAAGTTCAAATATATTCTGAGTGAGGGCATGGTCCTCAACCAAAAATCATCTATCTCTGGATCAAAGCAGGAGATTAACATCCATCAAGGAACACTGCCATATTTCAGGCTGATTATCAGTTGTAACCTAGCCAGTACTGATTTTCTTTAGGGTCCTTATTTATCTAACTGTCAGCTAGTACTTAATGCTTGCAGGCCTAGTCCAAATGGCGGTGCTATTCTGTAAGGTCTTGTGCTAATGTAGATCATATCCATACACTATCACAGCTAGAGCACCATTATTGCAGCACTCTGAAACATTTCCCTGTAAGCTCAAATTCGTAACTGAATTATCATGGTTTAACAAGTTGCTGTGGATCAAGTGAGCCATGATAACAATCCGCATGAATGCTTTTAGTCCATGGCAAATCTGAAGTGATATGACTTGGCATAGCTTTTAATGTAAGATGCTGCCTTGTGTTTGCTGCAATCAGGCCACGGTTACCATCACGTTTCCAATCTGAATTCCCAATTAGTGTAAAAGAGTTTCATACCAGTACAGCTACTTTCAGAGAAAAGACTAAAGACTACATTATGTCTTTCTACCTGGAAGTGTAGCTACATTCACTCNTAGACTGGATTTTAGACTAGCTAGCTTTGACAAAGAGCCATAGACAAGACTGCACTGGTATATCCCAATAAAAAGTCCATTTTCGAATAATTTTGGAGTATTCTTTTCTTCAGAGGGAGTAGACATTCTACTGTACTATTTATTAGGCTAAAGGACAATTACTGTATCTTTTTAGAACAAGTTCACCCTGTGAAATATGGCAATACATCATAGAGCTCTATTTTAATCCCATACAGGCTGGTATGTTTATTTGACACAGGGCAGTGTCATGTAAATGTATTAGTTCAGGTCTCAGAAGCATGGACTAGTTAGCCCTTTTCCCCCACCAGATACTATTCTGGAATTTGTGCTCCAGCTCTTTTAAAAAATATACAGTTAGGAAAGGTTACTTCAGGAGTCCCTGTGAGGAGCTGTGTTCTCCTCTTCTGGTCCCCTGTGCCTGTGTGCAGTGGTCAGGTCACTGAATGATGGTCAGGCAACCTTAAAGAGTATGATAGCAAGCTTGCCCTCTTCCATTTTTTTTAGTCCTATGTTTTCCAAATCTTTTATAGCAGCATACTGATTTCCTATTGTCCCGCACAGCCAGTGCTGCAATATTCCATGTGATTTTTTTTCCTTCCAAACCATCTCTGTACTCCAGTTTCTCCTATGCTTTCCTAAACCAACCGCAATGCTTAGCTCCCTCCTGTGTTGCCTAAGGCCTCCTGCTACATGCATTTCAAAACTCATGTCTTCTTTAGTTCTCTTGTAATATCCCCCATGTCTTTTCATCTCCAGTTGTTTTACATGATGCCTGTACAAGACACATTACATACTGTGATTGATTCAGAGGCTAGGCACACTACTCAGTCATCTGTTGGCTTGCAGTTGATAGGTATATCAGGAGGAGTATAACAGCAGAATTTCACTGAGTGATAGAGCAATATCTGTTCACCAGTTCTCAATAAACGTGTGGGATCCAAGTTTTTAGATGCAACTCTATTTGTAACATTTCTGTGTTACTGCTTAGAGTGTCTAAAAAGGTAGTGACAGTGTGGCTGCACAAGCCTTATTTCTGTCTGAAAACTGACAAGAAACCACAAGCCACTCTGCAGTAGCAGACAGCAATGATAATGTCAATATCAGATTGAAGCCAGCATAAGCTGGGCTATGTATGTTCATTGGCAGTTGCTCCTCCCTAGGTATGGATTTTCTACAACAGCAGCCTTAAATCTGAAGGCTGCCAGGAAGCTGTACCTTGCAGATCTACTAATAGCGTGACAACAGAAAGTCACTCCGAATTAGTCCACAATGGCCAAAGCACCTCAGAGAGCTCAGTGAGTACCCTGTGTGATAGATCTGCCATTTCCCTGGGACCTGGAGAATGGGGCCTTCCCTCTGCCCTGCAGAGAGAGGAACTTACTCCTCTCTCTGAAAAAGTGTGGAATCCAATGACACAGGGCCCTGAAATTTCAAAAGATGTAGCAGGAAAGCATTGCTGACCTTGACTTAAACCTTGGCTCTGAAAGATCAGGGGTGACTCTGAAAAAGAAGTTTAAGTCAGTTAAACACTTTTGAAAAAAGTATCCTTATTGTACCTACCTGCTTGTACTACACTCCATCATGCCTACACACACCAAGTAGTGAAAAACAATTTGGTGTTTTGAGAGTTTATTCCCCCCACCCCCCCAGTTCTGATATATTTTTTTACTTTTAATTTTCTAAAGGTTTTATCACTAAGAACTGGAGAAGGGAAATTCATGCATCTGAACAGAATGTCTACACTCAGAAATGTATAATCAGAGCGAATCCAGATTTAATTTGTAACCACAGAAAAAAAGCTAAGCATTTTTAATAGATAATCTATCTCAGACAAAAGAACTGTGGCCCTTTCCCAGTGACCAGCTTTCTGAACTCCGTCACTTTTCCAAGCTGACAGATAGCAGTATTTGACAACTGACAAGGTTGAAAGTATTTTCCCCTTATTTACTTTCTCTTTTGTTTCTGAGATAACCTCTCTCCTTCTGTGCTAAGTCAGATTGTGTCAAAGTGAGATACTGACTGCTGGGCTGGAGGTAGCCAGAAGAAATGCAGTGCTCTTGCTTCTGACAGGATTCTTCTGCTCTTTAGCCTTCAAGTTCTCCCAGAAATGTAAAATAGAGGGAAAAAAAAAATAAATGGGAGCAGCAAAACCAGTGTTGCATGATGCAGGTTCTCTGCTGTATCTAAGAGTGTAGTAGTGTTGGCAGTTGCTGCATTTTCCTAAGCTGTAGACTAGTACAGCTTCCCTCAAGACAACTTGTCTTCACAAAATATGCTTGAAATGATTAACTTCTATGTCTCTGACCTATTACCTGATTTGGTCCAGCTTGGGTGGAGAAGACAGCTCATGTATATACACATGTGAGCACACAGCCTGATTGCTAAACCCTAATTTGCTTAGATAGGCAAGCCAAAGCTCCAAGGGTAGAATTACACCAAAGGTGTATCACAAATTATTTGTCTGTGATTATCAATATGAACTGCCTGTATGCAATTTTTTGTCATCGTGCCTACATGGGGAGTTAGCATTTGTCTGACACAACAGTATAGCTTAAACATCACATATTCCAAGCTGAAATATCCACTGAAGTCAGAGGCACCTCTAAATTACACTGAGGCAGCTTCATGGAGATATGAAATCTGGGGAGCTGTCCAAGGTCAGAACAGCTGCTGCTCCTGTAGCAGGCAGCCAGCCTGCTTGCCCTCACACCCAGGGCAGCTGCAACCTCTTTGCCAATATTTGCCTCTGTAAAACCTGGTCAGCAGGTGTGTCAGCAGCCATGTGGTTTTCTCACTCAAGAGGAAGTGGTATTGTGGTAGAAGGGCTGCAAAGCAGGCTGAGTGGCAGTAGACAAAATCTTTTGGCCAGGAGTCACCTCTTTATGCAGGTGACTCCTTCTGCACCTCCTTACACAGGTCTGCATTTGTTTCTGCACTCTGCTGCTCAGCAAAGGAGTGCACCAATAAATGCTGGTGAGGCCTGGCGAAACATTTTGGATTCAGTGGGTCAGAGCATGAGCAGCAAGGCTGCTGGTGGGTCCTCAGCGGTGCACATTATTAGCGTTTTACTCATCCTACAGAGGCAAAACACCTACCAAGCTGCACTCATCAGCATCTTTTGAAGAGTGTTTCTTTCCTTACAATTTTCTTAATATACGGGAAAAAGACAATCCTAAAGTTGAGCGCTGGCTTTACATGAATAATATTGAAGTTAAAAGCCAAGACTTCGTGCAACATAGGAAGCCTAGTTTCATTTTTGGGAGAGTTGCCCCAGCCTTCATAATTCCTCACAGCTCCCTTCTTACTAAAGACAGAACTGCCCTGGCACCCAGAACAATAGTTGACATCAGGATAAGGCTTTCTAAAGTAAAAGCCCATCATTCATCAACTTATGTGTGATTTCAGTTGTTTGACAGAAAAATAGCCACCAGATAATACAGCCCTCTGGAAATGGAGAAGGGGTTTTTGCAAACCAAAGTCAAACTGTGTTAGAAGTAGAAGTAATTCCTACAAAGTACATCCCATAACTAGCTCATTTTTAGTTTCCTATCAATCACTGTAGTGCTTAATACATGTTAGCTTCAGGAAGAGAGAGGAGATGAGATTTCTGATATAATGTCACAAACCAGTCATTCTAATAATGTCTTTATAGCGAAGGCAGAGCTTGTCAGGGGTAACTGAAAGGAGACCCAAACTCAGTAATTGCATCTCTCTCTATACTGTATTGTAATAGAAAAATCTGGGATTTTCTTTGCAATTGGCAGTTGTACAAACACTACCCTTCACCAGTAGTTTTCTATCATGATGGATTCTAATTGGTTCTATCAGGATTGGTTGAATTGCTAGTAGGACAAAAAAATTCAGAAGGAAAAAAAGGAGTGCGAAACCTGATGCAGAGAAGTAGGGCTGCGATTGTGAAAACAAATTAATAAATAAGAACCTTCATTTGATTTCAGAGAGGGAATCCTTTTTTTGTAGAATTTATTATCAGGACTTGAAAGACCATTAAACAAGTGAGGAGTAAGGTGACAGAAAAAAAAGTTTATTAACATCATAGCCTTATACCTAGAACATATAAAAATGGTTAACATCATTGAAAAAATATTGATTTGTTAAAATAGAAATAAAACGTTTTCCTGAACAAAAGTGTTACTTACATAAAAGACAATGAAATAATTTGATGAAGTAAAAAGATGTATTTCACTCTTTCATTCCTTTAGAGGGATTATTTTAAATTATTTTAAATGCTTTAGTATTCATTAGTATGAATTAATTTAAGTAGATTCAACATTCCAAAACAGTAATTCAGCTTAAGGTATTATTTATCCTTTGTCTTAAGTGACAAATCTGAGGTTCTACCAATCATAGAAGTCAATGCAGTGGCGCTCAGTGTTATGCCATTGGGCTTCAGTATGAAAAAAGATGTTTCTCATGTTGCAAAGACAGTAAGATCAGTAGCAAGAAGGCCAAAATTAAGGCACAGTACCAACTGGATTGATGGAAACAGAATCCAACCAGAGTTCATCAGCGTAGAACAAAACAAAGACTGAAGGCAGACAGGATGGTGCTCCATAGATAATCTATACAATAAAATACTATGCAATCTAATTATGCAAGAGCTTTTCATCAAAATCTAATGGCATTTCCTCATAGATTTGTCCTGTGGTATATTTTGGTTTAATATTTTAAAATCCCGTAGTCCATTATCTATTGCTTTCTCAGGTTCAATCACTCTAAATCTCTGGACCAAAACAACCCATCAGACCTAAGCTCCTCTGTCTCTAGTTCATTGACTTTTGCTTCATTTTGGTGCCAGGCTTTCCTTTACTTCAGCTATTACTCTGACTCCTGAATTAGATTAAATGGCCCTAGGGACATTCTTCAATGTTCATATTGATGTTCTCTGGAGCTATTCATGGTCCTAATCTATCATCTACTAATTAGTAAAATTAACCTTTTGTATTCAGTATCTTCCACCTAACAAAATCCCTGACGCTGCAGCAACGTCCTCTGTCTGTAGTACTTGTCATGAGTGGTGATATTAATGAACATATGCCACGGTAAGAGCAGGAAACACTCCATACTGGTGAAGTTGTCCAGCATATCCTGTTACTTGAATTTCTCCCTGGGCATTTAAGTTGAAATATTTTCATAAGGTGAAAGGGAGAGTAGGAAATTATTTGAAGAAAAAAAAAAAAATCATTTTTGCCTACCATTTGGTTTTTCACACTCTTTGTGTTCTCCACGTTTCTTGGCTATCTGCTTAACATTTTGAAATCTAACCAGCAGAAGCAAGGAGCGCAGAGCAGTACAAAGTCAGGGAAAGTTGGACTGTATGTACATATGTTGCATAATGTTAAATATGCCACAAAATAAAGTCTCGCTGGCAACCAAAATTGGTGGATCTCTTGATGACTCAATTCACCACCTTCATGGACATAAGACTCCCCTGCCTGTCAACTCAGAGAGGTGCTGTAAAAATAGATTCAAAATTATCATGAGTATTAACAGATGCGAGGACTGGTGCATGGAAAAAAAAGTCATAAGTTAATATTGTTTTTTGTTTTAGGAAAGAGTTTGAAAAGAGTTAGTAATTAAAGTCTCATATCATACACTTACAAGAAGAAGAAGAATCTCAAATATCAGTGAATTTGGTCAGCACCAGTTAGCCTGGGAACTGAAAAGGTTCAGTTCTTAAACAAAAAAAAAAACAAGCAGCGATTGCATAAATGAATATAATGCAACGTTTCTAGAACTGGATCACTAAATTACAATTGAAACAGTAGTTGATTCTAAGATTTCCTAACCTGTCTTTGAAATCTTATGATTTTTCAAACGACATCTCTTAAGTCAAGTGTAAATATGTATTGTGTACATGCAGGCATCATTCTCTCTAACACACACAAGCTTCTACTTGTTTCTCTTCCTAATATCTGCAGACATAGATATCTAGTACTGATGATAAGCCATCCTCCAGCACACTATATTTTACTTTATTTTACTATTTTTTTCTCCACAATTGCATTTTAAGGAGCTTTACATTAAACTGAGTTACAAATGACTGACCAGACTATTAGTGATCAATGACAAAACAAGTATTCTAAGTTACTTACTAAAACAATAACAAAAGTGAGTTCCATTCAGGTTTTTACATCAGCAAATGATCAACCACAAACCCAAATAATTATTACATTTTATAAAATTCACTTGCATCTAAAATCACACAGGATCATTAAGGTTGGAAAAGACCACTAGGTCAGTCCAACTGCCAGCCTATCACACCATGCCCACTGACCATGTCCCGCAGTGCCGCATTCACACAGTTCTTGAACACCTCCAGGGAAGGAGTTTCCACCACCTCCCTGGGTGCCCTGTTCCAGTGCCTCACCACTCTTTCTGGGAATGAATTTTTCCTAATATCCTTGGTGCAGCTGATGGCCATTACCTCTTGTTCTATTGCTATCTACGCTATAGAAGTACACCATAAAAGAAAAAAAAAAAATCAGTGAAGACCAGATTTTCAATATTAATTGAGATATTTTGCAACATAAGAAAACTAAATTTTAGTTCAATTTTATTTTTCAGAAACACATATGTCTACGTCAAAACATCTTGAAATCCAGAGTTTTGATGTCTTTTACAACACAAATATGTAACCCTATTACAAGTTATTGTGAGGGATTTCATCTATATCAGTGTTAATGAACTTCTTGCACCCTGATGAACTCTACTTCTCAGTAGATTTCCAGTAACCAGGGTGGATTTAAATTGTATTTATTAATTACAGTTTAATACTAAAATCTGAAGGTTGACACTCCACATGTAATGTTAATATACACTAATTGAAGTAGATCTTCTATATCTTTCCCTATTTTGTATTACGATTAGCTAGCATGTATTGAACCCAATAGTTAAAAATAATGTAGAATTCTACTGTCAAAATAAGGGATTCAACAGACAACACTTCTCAGTCTTTCTGCCTCTCAGCATGCTTTAATCGTACAATCCTTCTTTTAAGTGAGTGGATATTTTGTGGATCCTGATTTACTTGGGTGTGTCCTTTTATTCATGAAAATGTACATAGGAACGGAATTCTTTCTCTTCTGTGCTTTGTGATTTGCTCAACTGATGCTACCACAGTCCTTCAGTTACACCTGTGATAACTCTTTATGAAAACAAACATGGTAAACATTTCCTACAGCTTCCTCTGAACCCCCAGATCAGTCCCATAAGGAATTGTTGTCTTTCCTTAGCAAAAAAATTAGTCTCATTCCAGTATAAGAATAAATAAATAGTAAAGTAAAAATTGGCCTTCAGAACATATTTCACAATGGCACATCTTTTGTGCACAGCCCTCTGACACTCTTCAGAATTACTTTCAGAGTTACTGAGTATTGGTAATCATAGCAGTGTGGAAGTGATTCCTTTAGGAATTGACCCACCTGGAAGAAATAGAATGAAATTTATTAGAATCTGGAGATGATAGTATTTATTTAAGTGTTCCAAATCCAAGAATCAATCCTTTCTGGTCAGAAAGCAGCCCAAGAAAAGACAAAGCAATAAGTATAGAGAAGAATAAGATTCAGAACTTTCTCATGTAAATGGCCTCAAATCCAAGGTCTTGGTTTTCAGACTGTCTAGGTATTGAGATGATATTGATATTTTAATTTCAGTCACTGTCAATACTGCTGGAAAAGTTCTTCATTCCTGAAGTCATTTGGATTGTATCACAATGTTTCTAGCAAGGCAGACCCCAAGGTAGCAGAGCTTAGGATACCTTATGTGGCCCATCTTGGAGCCTCTTCTCCAGTTCACCTATGACTTCTTCCCTCCACTTTCTGCTGGACAGACCTGAGATCATGTCTTGTTCTTCCTCAGCCTTCATCTGTAAAGGAAAGCCTGAAGCTCACAAGTCACTCCTCTGTTTTTGTCTTTCCCCATGCTTTTTGTGCCAAATAGACCTCCTGCTGCAATCTGTTATATTAAATTCAAGGGAGCATGGTAATTATTGGAGATGTGGGAAAGTTTCATGTGAAAAGGGACTGAAAGGTCTGGGCTCTTCTACAAAGGAAGCAAAGAGGGTAAGGATGAGCATAAAGCAATGCCTCATACAGAAAATGAAGCTACAGAGCCTGTTCCAAGACTTTAAAAGATACACTAAGACAATGACTGAAATAAGACTGAAAACAGAAGGCTACAAATGTAAAACTAATATTTTTGTTTTATTTTATTTTTTCCAGATAATATATCATTGGGCTATAAGACATACCAACACTGGGCATGCTGATCAGGGATTTAGGAATACATAAAGTGACTGACCATTTACAGAGATAATAAATATGTCCTGAATTATAATAGTTAATACAGACAAAGTATTGTAAAAGTTTAAAAATCCATTTACCATGCTCTGACTACTAGGGAAGACATGAAATGACCTCTGTCAACTGTGTGGTTTTTGCACCTTCTTGTGACATGCCTGGTACCAGCTACTATTTAGACAAGCTACTAGACCAGATGGATCACAAATCTAATCCAATATGGTAACTCCTTATGTTCCTAAATGAAGATATTACCAAAAGCTATCAGGAAAGCTTTTGGAAAATCTCAGCAAACTAACACAAAAAATATCTAAGAAATTGCCACCTTCTGTCTGATAAAAGAATGTCAAAGAATAATCATTTTATTCCTGTCTAACCTACTATGCTCTCTCCTTTTTTAGGGCAGCTATAGTCTTCAAACTGAACACTTCTTGAACTCTGTTCTTTTTTTTTTTTTTTTTTTTTTTTTTTTTTTTTTTTTTTTGTATGAATTACTTCCATCTGTCTTTGACTAAACTAGCTTCGATCTGTGTTCTGCAGGCTAGGTTTTATCTCCAAATGTTTTACCTTCTCAAGTTTTGACACCTGGACAAATTGTTCTCAGGGTGGTTATATTTCAGTGTTGGAACAATGTGTATGAAGGAATTTATGGTCCTTCAGTATAGCAGGTGTGACATCAATATAAAAAGTAGAATAGGCAATGCTTATCAGAAACAGGAGAAGAGCAGGCGTATTTCCCAAGATATGCTTCTGGTCCCCTTATCACATCTCTCACTCCAAGATGGAAGCAGCGATGAAATAAATTTCTTCCCTGGTAACAGTTTCCCTTCAGTCACCAGTTTCTCAGTTCTGCAACACACGTAGTGTATTTTTTCTGTCCCTAACTCTATTTTCACAATAGCTATATTATTGAACCGCAGGAGAAGTGCTGTGTGTGTTACATGTAAACAAGAACTGGCTTATTGGCCTTTGTTCTCCACTCTTAAGTCAATTTCAGGCATAGGAAATGTAAATATACACAAATAACTATTCTTCTGCTCCCACCCAGGAATATTTTACAACCTCTTTAGCACAGAGAAAACCGTACAGGGAAGATTCAAGTCCATTCCTCAAAGCAATGATAGGACAGCTGACCACACATATTAAAGCTCAGCAGTGGCTTCACTGCAAGATGACTGAGGTCTGCTGCAGAGTGCCTGAGAGGCCATGAAAAATACATTGTAATACAGTGGATCGCTTCCCTGGAGGACATGGACATTTCCCTACCTGAAATCCAGTACTTAAAGCAGACCTACAAGATATCCAGAGAAAGACTCCTTGTAAGGAAGTATAGTGATAGTACAAGGTGTAATGGCTTTAAACAAAAAAAGGTAGATTTATATTAGATACTAGGAAGAGACTCTTCAGTATGAGAGTGATGAAGTGCTGGCACAGCTGCCCAGAGAAGCTGTGGTGCCACATCCCTGGAGGCACTCAAGGCCAGGTTGGATGGGGCCCTGGGCAGCCTGAGCTGGTGGGGGCAGACCTACCCATTGTAGGGGTTGGGACTGGGTGGGCCTTAAGGTCCCCTCCCTTTTATAGTTCTATGATCTTTGTTGGTTACACTTATCAGGACCTGAAAGGCATCAAATGTCCAGCAGCAAAACTTGGTTATTGTAAAGCAAGAATGCTGTAAAAATGAAATTTCTATTTCCTGTGGATGATTTAAAAAAAATTAAGTAGTCTGATTTGCCAAGAGGAGTTACAAGCAATAAGAATACCTACAGATGTTAGTTACTAGCTTAATTTATCTCAATTTAGTAAAAAGAATCCTATTTAGCTATTTATCTGTAATATGTATGTGACACTTCAGTTCACAGTGATGCAGAAACAGCAGTGATGCAACCTAGGGAGGCCACGGACGAGCATAGATTTTCATCAACATAGGACTTTAAACAGAGCGAACAGACTGAAGAAGCAGTTAACCAAGAAACATGAAAAATACAGAAGATCAGAGTGAGTTTAGCAGTAAACCAGGGATTATAGACAGTTGCAGTTAATACAGTCTACTGTATGTTACTGAATGGGAATATGAAAACTGATTCGGATTGTCAGCTGGTGTAAACTGTAATCACTTGAGTTATTTCATTCATGTAGCATCAGTTTATACTAAGAGTCTTATTCCTCGTCAAGAATGTAAAACGATATAAAATACTATGTGACATTAGTTCATCTAAGCAAAAGTCATTGAGACTGCATCTGGAAGTTTTAAGCAAATCTCAGATGTGTAAGACAGTGAAGGTTTCAGTCAGCGGTCACAGGAGGAAAGAGCCAAAATAAAACTGAATAAGAAGTGTGGAAAGGCCCATACAAGCAGAAGGCAAGATAAGCCTGTGAGCTCAGTCATTTTGGTGGTGGGTGAAGATTGGAGCGCAGTACACTTTTCAGAATGGGTGTTTGGATAGAGTCACACAAGAACATGACCATACCATCACAACAGAAATTGAGACCTCTGAGCCAGCATGAGCCAAATCAGTTCCAGGAATAATGCAACTGCATATGTAGTGTGGCACCCTTTTTAACTAGTCCTACTGGGAGAAGTAAATTGTTAGTTTTTTTAAAAGCACCGAGTGCTTTGTTGCTTCTGTGAGCTGAGCTTGATCCTTCTTAGCACAGGAACATCTTCATCAGGCAGAACGTCCTCCACAATCAAGCCCTTTAATAGTCTCTTTGTTGTTGTTTTGGTTTGTTTGTTTGTTTATTTTTGGAAGGGGAATACACCCATGCACACATTTTTTAATTACAAAAGGTAGTTTTTAACTGTGATGGAAGATAAAGAGCAAGGAAGCTTTCTAAGGGAGGAACACTTCCCATTTAGATCATCTACACTTAAAATCATTTTAATACAAGCATAAGTAGTCCTTCCACTTTCAGCAGTAGTCTGACATACATACATAGGCTGAACTTCTCAATCTTAAGCAGGTGAAGCCCTTCTTACCAACTATGCTAGTTAACTTGAAATATCCTACCACGGTAAACCTCTGAGGTTAAGTGATTCTTAGGAGCTATGCATGCTTCAACTTGGGGTCAGCAAAAGTCAACAATCCAATAAATTCAAGTCTTCTGCAACAAGAGCTGAACTTGTCAAAGAAATTTTGTTAAGGGAAAAACCTGGAGAAAGGAGCCACAAGAGGCAATTTGTAACCCTAGCTCTCTACATATTTGTCTGCACTTATGCTCTCAATGGTACAATCCACAATGAATACTAATTTCTTTCAAATACATATTTAAAACCCCTGCATGACATTTTCTGAGCTGGAAAAAATAGGCACTGTAATATTATATACAATGGGTAAAAAAATTGAATGGACCTGGGGACTAGTAGAGCTACTCTCACTAGGCTCGGTTATATGGCTTTTGTTTCCAGGAATTCGAAGTGTTGACTGAGGGTCTCGTCCTCAGCATGTCCACGCTGGTACTCTCCTCACTCTCAGCCCAGCCCCACAGCAGCCATGTCTTTGTCTGGCCATGTGCCCCACAGAACTGGGCACCACTCTGACACCATCGTGTACCTTCTCAATTGGGCCTGGGGCCAGCGATTGTATCTGAGGATGGCCACACTGTGGCCAACTTGAGTCATCATCCCCAGCCTGGCCCAGTTTTGGGGACAGGACAGGACACTGCACATTGGTAAAAAAAAAACCCAGAATGCGATAAAATCCAAATGGGAAAAAAGAAAACCCATGAAACTCAGTGCAGAAATGTAGCCCTTGTCCATCCAGCCAACTGAGTGCTGCACATCAGCTGATAGGCTTAATTTATCCCAGCCATCTGCTTCAGATATTGGCACTACTAAGGGAAGAACAAGAATGAGCAATGAGTATCACCAAACATGTGATCAGTGGTTTGGCGCAGAACAACATATTAATTTTTAATACTTTTTATATAGTTTGTTTAGCCTGAAGGATTACATTAGGCTTGATGCACGTTATCAAAATAACTGTAGCACTAGCAAGAATTTAAATATCATGTCAACATTGGTAAAGGTTTGGACAGTATCCAACATAAAAAATAAACCATGCTGAAAATCCTCTATTGTTCAAAAACTATGCATATATAAACCATCAAAGTTTTCCGTATTTTTTGATAACCTGATATCTTACCCAATGGAATTAGCCTGAGAACATGCATTTTTGCATCTCCAGCTGCTACTCTGGACTGACTGGAGCAAACTGGAGGAAACATTAAAAGCTCCTTTTAAGTATTCCTGTGAAAATGAGTCTTTTCAGATTTCATTTACTATGAACTGTGATACAAAGTCAATGTTTTGTTCCTCCTTGAAAGCTGTATAAAACTTCATTGCACTCAAAAATATTTAATACTACAGCATTTTTCATTTAATTTCCTAGGCTACTTTGTAACCTACTTAGCTTTGCTAACCAAAAATGATGTGCCAATATAGACAAATAAAGTTTAGATACAGTGTTAGAACTTTTCATTGTGTTGGATTCAGATCTATAGCTATGCTGTTCCAGATGTTTGCTACCTTTCATCTCCATTGCTTCAATATGTGCATAAGCTATCCAACTGATGGAAGAAGATCTAGCTTTAAAAGGTAGCCCTTTTGTTTGGAAACACATCCTCCTGGCTATGTTGTTCTGTTGTCCTGTTTCTCCACTGTCTGAATTAAAGCCCTCCATGATAACAACTGCTAACTGGAGGACTGGCATCTCTTCCTTTTCATGGCTTCAAATGAGATGGTACTGGCTGAATCACAGGAAAGAATTATGAACAATTGTGAAATAATCTTAAAAGGAGATGGACTTTGGCACTCAGCCCCACAGATTACACCACTGTCAGGACTGAACACAATTCTTATTTTTCACTGCCTCTGTACTTTTTCACCCCACACTTAGCAAAACCCTCTCCAAGTTAAAATCCAATTATTTTATTTAACCATTTTATCCATCATTTTATTTAATTTGAATAAAGAATCTGGTTTGTCTGGGAGGAACAAGACTCAAGGTAGACATATGTAAGAAGCATAATACTATTACCTTGTATCTCAGATGAACAAATAGTAGAAAACCAGGGAGGGAAAGGGGCTGGGTAAAGCAAAGAAGCTGTCTTTTTCCTTCGACTCTACTGACTGCTGACTTCCAAGTGTTTCTGTTAGCTCTTCCAATATGTGTGCTGCTTTGACACTAGTTTCTTTCTCTCCTCCAAAGTTCAGCTATGCACTGCTCAGCATCTTTCTCTAGGGAGAACCAAAGATTGAGATTTTCTCTGCTGTAGCTGTTTCTGGATCCTGAAAAAATTTAAGGACTAAAGCTCTGAATTCTCTATTGGTAACCATTAGAAGAAGCAGAGCTGAGCTATCTCTACTTAAAAACTGAAGTTTATTGGCTTAATACCATTTTTTTTCCCCAGTACTATTGCATAAAGAAACAAAGTTGAGTAGCGCTTTTGCAGAACTGTTGATTGATATAGGAATGATGATGATATAGGAGTAACACAGGTCATTTTTGTAAACAGTCACTAATAGCTCTTAGAGGGCAATGTAAAGAAAAACACAGCTAGCTTTGACTTATTTATATACAAAATAAAGACTCCACTTAAATAGTGGAAAATCTTTTCACATATACATAAAAGGATGGCAAAACTCCAAAACACAGAAGCTAGCTGTGCAAAATAGTAGCACCATGGCAATAGCTATAAGAAATGAGTAGATGATGGTGGGAAACAGTTCTGAGCTTCCATCCTTTTCCCATTTGATACTGATGCGCCTGAGGAGTTTTCTATCCACTCATTAGTTTCCCACACAGTCATCACATCCTTACAATATGGTATCTGGGAAGGCAGTGCATGTGAAAGAAACATTCATTTTTACTGCATTCACAGCAAGATGAGAGCGTGCTCATGTGCTGAGGATATTGTTATTTGACATGATAAAGTACAGTTTCAGGACCTTCACTGGGAAAGCTGGCTGGAGCCTAGTTATGCAGGTGCAAAGGTGTCCTGAGAAACAGCACATGCAATGGGAGTGGATAGCACAATGGCCTAGGTCAAAAACAGTGCAGTTGCACACACCACAGACCAAGTGAGATTCATCATATGGTCTAGGAGCTTGAGACTCTGTGATAATAGGAAATTGATTCACTTTAATGAGGTGGATGTAAATATCAACTCCTTTACACCACTGTATATCTTATCACTAAAAGATTCCAACTGAGTTGAGTCGAATAATTCTTTTGACAAACTGCAGGTGCTGAGCCTGGCATGTATTCTCTGACTGCTTGGGGTTGCATTACCCTGGTTGTCTACAGTAGATCTTACAATACAAATGATTTAATTTTTCAGAGGCAGAAGAAAAAAACAACATGGGGCTGAAACGTCTTCTATCATCCAATGAAAGGAAAGGATAAAACATACAGTACGCAGAGCAGCTTTATATGATTATAGCAACTTGAGTTCTGAAAGAAAGGAGGCTCAGAAGAGATTTCCTTTCCTTCCCAGATAGAGCTTTTGTGAAACATTGTCCTAAACAAATAAAAGATTTTTTGCTCAAACGATCTACCTTGCTGTTTTCCTTTCCTTTGAAGAATCCTGTAGTACAATAGGCAACCCATCAGGAATAATTAGATTATACGGTGCCATCCATGGAAACAATACAGCTTTTGAAAAGAACTCCTACAGAAGATCTTAGAAATCACATCTATTATGGATATATGGGTATGTTTCAAAGACAGCACAGCTCCAAATTATGGGAACTAACAGTGGGGCAAAATCTGACTGCTCCATGCTTTGTCCCTTTGTCAATAATTATTACTACATGAAACAGTCAAGTAGTCATTGTACTGAAGAGAACACTTGGGTAACAGGAAGAAGTTGGCCCTGTTTTATTCTGTGTACATGTTTTTATACAGTATGTTTAGTAAATTCACACCTTTCATATTCTTTCCTCTAAGAGGCCATTCATGGTTGTCTCCAAAAACAAGAAGGAAGAAGAATCAGACAAAAGTATCTGCATTTTTGAGGCCATGTCTCTAGTAGTACCATAAACTGCAGACCTATTGTCTTTGCCAACCTCTCAACCATTTTTATGACCCAAGGTACCTATATATGATTTCAAAGTTGGAACTGTCTTAAAGGTGATTAAACTGGAAGAAAAAGTATCATGGGTTAATATAATAGAAAACAGGAGAGAAAAACACTGTTTCTGTTTTTCAGTAATAGATTTTGAAACTTCAGAGGAAGCAAAGACATTTGACCTGATGATCCAACATATCATGTTGCAGATGATCTGTATTTCACACATCACTCTGTTACAATTCTCATTGCCAGTCTGGATTCCCAACATTCATTGGTCTCATTGTCCTTCTGGGGTCAAGAAAAGGACTTACATAATTTATCAGTTACTCTAAAACAAACAGCAATAAAAGAAGCAAAAGCAGCTATTGCACCCTACTGACTAGCTATGCTTTGGAATTTCACAATCAACATAATTAGGAAGCTTTCTGAACATCAGAGAGACATGTACTACAATGTCATTGCCACGTAGCCTCATCTCTCTTTCCAGAACAGGTCCAGCAGTAGTAAGTGGCAGTACAAGATGCCCACAAATGTGTCGCCAATCTATTTTTATACCATAATGGGTGGAATAGAGTATCAAAGTTGAGACAATAAAAAATCACTCATTAAACCTGTTAAATCTTAGCATACACAGGACTAAGTCACATGGTAGGATTTTTGGGAAAGGTAGGCTAGAGACCAGGAAGAGCACTAAATCCCTTGTCATTCAGAAGATAACACCACAAGAAGGTAATACCATGGCATTCTGAAGCAAGGCTGAAATTGAGCTGGAAATCAGTCACACAACAGAGGAAAGTGGTCAGACAAAAAGGCATAAATATTTTTCAGCAATGTCCCTACTGAATATAATTATTGCGTGCATGAACTTGTAAGGAAAAAAAAAATAAGGTAAATTCTCTTTTTATTTTTTTTTGCCCCCCCTCCCTTGTGAAAACTGGAAGGGAGAGGTAATTCTCCATTTATACTGAAGCTCATATATATATGTATGTATACAGAATCTATCCATGCCACAGTGCAGATGTGCTTTTTTCTCCACCTGCTTTTATATTTTACCCAGTGTAAGGTAATAGCACATAGAGGCAATTCTCTGTTCAATGTACTTTTCTAGCAACAGTTTCTTTATTTTCATAGGAAATAGGATTTTCTCCTAGTGCAGGCAGTTATTAGGTGTGTGCCTTTCCACTCCATTTCATTAAAAAATCATTACTGGAACAGCAATGGAGAATATGGAGGCTGCAGCCTTGGAAAGCACAATGAGTGTAATAGCAGTATAAGCAGACAGCGAGGGGTCACTTTCATTTCCAATAAACTCGAGGCCCGAGCCACAGATGTAGTAACTACCCACATTCCCACTTATTTTGTGTGGAGTGTTAGGGACCGAGTAGCTCTAACAAATGAAATCCTTAACTACTGTCCCTGGTCTGGGAAAAGCATTTCGAAGGGCTGCTGTTTAAAGTGCACATGATTGTGCAGAAAGATCAGTGCTGCTTCTTCAGGTATTATCCCTTCAGAGGGATTCTTCCTATTCAATTAAAAAGAAATCTGTTTTCAAATTCTGCTTATAAATAGAGGATTATGGAAATTGTGAGAGCCAAAAAAGCAAACAGAATTAACACACTGAAACCTTAGAATCTAGACTATGTTAGACACCACTGGGAAGAAATTTCTTTAGTTAAACAATACTGATCATTGTAGTACAAGCATTTTCCACAGAGGTGCGCTAGCTCTCCAAATATCATCACTCGCACCCTTCTCTCAGGCAAGGAAATGTGCTGTTACATTGGCAACAACGTCCACTACCCTGCCTGGGATTGCTAACCCTTTCACGCAACCATTTTATACACAGCATGTTTTCAGGCAATACCAGCAGAACACCGTAGAGGGATCCTGCTAAAACAAAAGATGATTTCTCTATTTTTAAACTAGACAGCACAATTAGTTCCTGTCTGAAACTAGTCATCTTTGTGAAGGGAATGACATGAGTATTAGCTTTGAATTCATCAAAATGATTGTTTATGTTATTCTGGAAGAATTCTGGGCAATCTTAACAGTGTCTGTGAGGAGTTTTTCATGCTGTTTTGACATTTGTGTGCTTCCAGGAGCCATTGTGTGATGTTGTACCATCATTATTGCTACCGCCGTAAATGTAAGCTCCTTTTGCTTTTACATCAGACTGATTTCTTCATTATTCAGACCTATTTACACCCCAAGGATACTCAAGCAAACCTATTGATATCTGAAAAACAGATAACACAGTGGGGCGTTTTAAAATAAGACAAATAATCAGGAAACTAAGAAAGAGCCAAAGATTTAACAAAGGTGAATCTGGGGAAGGAGGGAGGGAATTTCACTTTGTCACCTTTTTGTTACTCACAGATCCTTAAAAACAGATTACCTGTGATTTTAAAAAGAGTTCATCTGTTTGAAGGGAGTAATGACACAATAATTTTCAGCCTACAGGTAATCACTTTAAATTGCCATGAGGTGAATGCTGTGATAGCTTACCTTCTCAACACAAAGCTCATGGACTCTTAGCATTTCCATTATGGAATATACATTTATTGGTCCATCATCAACAAGATGTATGTTTCCCCAAGAAATTGGCAGTTCTTTAAAAGTGACTGCAGCTTGAAATTTAAAAAAGAGGGGAAAGAAAGGATTAAAGGATGTGTCTGGAAGTAACTGAACCTCACAACAATGTGACTATTAATGCAAAAATTGTCTTGGAAATAACACTGCACTGTCTCAAATCATTACTTAGACTTATAGGAAGGATTCACATAATCTAATAGTATGTATCTATGATGTAGATATCTGAAGTTCTCTATGTACTTTAGGGAGAGAAATAAGCACTTCAACTCACCTACTGTAGATATTTCTCTTAGAACAAGAGGAAATGTCTTCCTTTCTGTCAACCAGCAAAGAAATCCTAGGGGACTGGATTGCATGAAGCAAGCTTAGTTGGCCTGAAGAGTCACTCAAGAAACATAGAAGGGGCTCTGTAATTCATACTTTTGCCTTCCCGTACCATAATGCAGTGTAAGAGATATGCTTATGGAAAAGGAAACTTGGACAAAGTACCCTTTCAATTAATCAGTCATCAGCTTGGTGGGTTGCCTATAATGGTGGGATGTTGCAGTCTGGAGCTTTTGTAGAGAAGCTTCTCCAGTCACGCCAAACTGGTAGCCCAAAGAGAAAATAAGACTGCAGTGAATTTTATCAGTTTAGAGAACTACATTCAGGGTACTGCACAGAACTATAGCTTGCAGTGAGGACATGAGAAGATGCCACCTGGAAGGCGGGAGGTCCAAAAATATCACTTTCTTTTGAGAACTTGATTTGCAGGTTGAGAGGCCAAAATAAGCTGATTCAGGCATTTTTCCGTTTGCCTTGCATTTCCATGGCTCTGCAACAGGGCTTATGATTTTACCTAAATCTACTGAACAAGAATTTCCAGCTTTCTAGCCTGAAAACTGAAGTAGCACACTAGTTGCTCTTCAAGAGACTTTGAAATTGGTAGGTCTCCTGCTGTAATGTAAGAGGCATAAGATGACTTGAATCTGTCTTTCAAGTAGTCCCATCTTCAGATAAAACCTGGTAAGACTCTGAAACATGCATGTGGGAGATGGACAGGGGATGGAAATTCAGAGAATGAACAGAAGAGTGAGGTTTGCAACAGGGTTACACAGCTATTAGATGAAATTAAAACGTCACAGTAAACACTAGAAATGCCAAAGGAAAAGAAATTAGGGGCACTTAAAGGAAGTTTTAGAGGGAAAATGGTTTCTGCTGAATTTATAACTCACATAGATTATTATGCAACCAGTGTTTCAGCACAACAGGGGGCTCTCAGTAAATCATGCACAACCTTTGTTGTCTATAGCTCAAAAGAGCCAGCCAGGTGATCGGGCCAATATCTCTCAATGAAGGAGCAGAATGATTTTTGCTACCCATAAAGCAAAGCTACTAGTGATGGAAATCAGCAAGTTGCCAGACTTACCCAACTCCACCCAGAGAAGGAAAGAAATGCCTGTCTTGGAACCCTACTGGTTGTATGAGCACACATTTCCCTGTGCATTTAGAGCACTCAGCAAATCCAGTGTTGGCAGCTCGTTGGCAGGATGTTGGCATATCAGGAAGGTCAGGCACGGTAAGTAAGCAATTTCTAACACAACGGGCTTCAGGGAGTGGTGGAATGGTCAGACATAAGAGCCAGAGACATGCTAGCAGCAGTTGTGGAGGAATGGCAGTAGTTCCTCATATGACCAGCAGTGATTGCACTGACCCTCTTGTCTCAGTGCTCTATGGAAATTTTAGCACTACTTAAAGGATTCCCAACTGCCAAACAAATCTGAACACCACATGCAGAAGAGGCTCTACTAAGTCTATCTACATCTGCTTGGAGTAGTTCAGAACAACCAGTGAAGTTAAAAATAAAATGAAATCAAAATATGGCCGCCTTATTATTTATTTCTTTATGCCATATAATGAATGTTTAAACCACTTGTTTAAATCAGTGTTCAAAAGTACATGGAACTAAAATTTGACTGAGTCTCTTTGTAGTGACAGGAGGAAACTACAAACTTTAAATCATTGAAATTCCCCAACGATCTGGAAGATTCAGACTGAAGATTTTGATTCAGATCTATGTGTACTCTCAAGGTCAGTGTTTGATTTTAGTGTATGTGGCTTTTTATTGCATTTTTGCAAGTGATTGATAACTATATTTGCCATATACTGAATACAGTTTAGTGCATCTCAGCAACTGTTGACTATTATCAGACCTTCCTTTATTTATGTATATACATTTTTTTAAAGACAGAGCAAAATTTCAGGGCATGAGTGTAGTATGTGCATCAGAAACAACCCACTTGCTTATTTTCAGAGGTATTATAGACAAAGGGTTAATCTTACCTATGAACCATTCATTCCCTTTCACTTTCCTCATATTCTTTTATATTTCTCTCAACCTCAATAAAAAAAGAGACAGTATGTATCCCTGGTCATTGACAAAGAATATAATCTGTAGAGGTGATTTCTAGAGATACAGTTAAATATTCTTCGTGTTAATATTTAAATATTATTTTTTGTTGCCAGGCCAGATTGAAATCAAAGATGATCTTTTAAACCACCCAAATTCTTATACTTTTGCATTATCCAAATTCTTATTTTATAGACCAGTGTCAGTTCCTACAGTCATGCTCAGGAGCACACAAAATGCCCAAGGGATTTTAAATGGCATCTTCACATCACTAATAATCTCAGCAGCTAAGTAGTCACAGACCAAATTTTCCAGAGTCTAGTGCCTACATATATAATTAGTAGAGAATATCTTACAGTATTAAAACTTAGTCATAGGAACAATTTGAAATACCATTGTTTGGAGATAACCCAAATAAAAACAAGAGGACTGCTCCAAAAGTAATGCCTCTTATTTTATAATGTTGGCCTACAATGCCAGAGGCAGATATTGGTTGTACGGCAGTAGAGGTTGAACCTTCTTGCCAATATTCTATTACGTTTTGTTGTGCGTGACAGAAGGCAGCAGAGGGGCAGTCTGATAAAATGGCATCTGACATGGAAGTGCATATGGAGCAAAGGTGTGTCACTGAATTCCTCTGTGCAGATGAAATGGCACCCATTGACATTCACAGGTGCTTGTTGAACATTTATGGAGATCAAACAATGGAAGTGAGAACACTGAAAGTTGGACTGTGTTGGCAACATTTTCCTAGTTACAGTGCTGTCATAGCACCTGTGAAACACGGTCACATGACCTCTGCTGGTGCAGATTTTCTTGAGTGTGGCATGCAGGTTCTTGCTCCTTGCTAGTAAAAATGCATAGCTAATGAAAGTGACTGTTGAAAAATAATGTTTTGTAGCTGAGAATTTGCCCTGTCAAATTGTGTTATTGTGCTCTTTGTAGTCTCAGTTTCCATGGAAATAAATAGGAGGCATTACTTTCAGAGCAAACTACATAGATACACTAATAGGAGAAGAAAATTCTTCATTTCCAGCAGTGATGAACTCTTTCAACAAAGCAATGAAGAAATCATGGTTAAACTTAATGTTTATTGTTACTTCTGATTTCCCATCTTTTACATGAGAAAGGGTCTGAGTGATGAGAAGTAATATATCAGAAGAACAGCTAGGATACTGGATGGTATAGATGAATGTAACCACTTGTCTGAGGCTACAGAGAAAATCAAGACATTAAAATATATCCCTGATGATTATTCTGTGTTACACTCTGTCCTGAATGAAGCAGAGAGTCTAGGACCAAAAGTTAAAATGTATTTATTGAACATATGCACCTTCTCCACTAATTACAGAACTTTCACCTCATCTGAAATCTGAGTGCTAATGGTATTTTTAAAGGATTTGGCTAGAAAAGAGATGTCTGATCCAGCATGATGCTGAATTCCATTACAAATCCTTGGTTTTGATAGGAGTAGGGGAAAGACATCACTTTGGGGACTGAACCTGAAGGCATAGGGAGCCTATTTTTAAATCTTCTAGTCTGCAGAAATGTGACAGTAACAGTCTGAAAACATGAAAGAAGATGAAGCCTGGCTGACCCACTTTGGATTTAAGCTGCTCCAAAAAGCTGTTCACCAGAGAGAGGAAGAGGCAAAAGCTGAACGATTTCCAATGAAAAAAAGAATGATGAACACATGAAAGACGTATCTGAACATGCTCATTTAAAAAGGAAGCAAAACCCAAACAAAAACATTTAATATCAGAAGAGCAACGAAGAAGAGTCAACAGAGCCTCTATAAAATGACGCAGTTGGCTGAGGAGGAGCATTCACCAAGACCACAGAGGTTCTTGGTTTCCTGAAGAGAATCGTTGTTCACCTTTTCATAAGTTTGAGCTAAGAAATAGTAGTGCTGTCCCCTAAGGAGGCTGGAGGGTAATTATTAAATATTAAGAGTATCTCAGACAATTAGAGATCCATGTTTAAAAGGAAGTTTCTTTCCAAGGAAAGTCTCTTGCGACACAATAAATGAAAACAGCAGCGCTATTCAGAGTGCTAAATTTCCTCTTAGGAATATTTCAAGAGAATAACAGTAAAACACAACCTGTAAAACGTGAGTTGCACATATGGATATGTTTGAGGAAGGCTTTAATTTTATATCATTTACATAAGCAAAATAAAGACAAATACATGAGCTTTAGTTTCTTCTAAAACTATAATACAGCATTTCCTGCATATGTTAAAAAAAAGGACAACTACAGGATTCCATTGAAACACCTATTTCTTGTTCCCGTGGAAAGTCAACGTTGTGTGCCCTGATTCAGGTCTCTCATAAATGAGGGTCCCTATATATATAAAACATCTGACTCTTTCCTTATTATGTATCAATGCCAAATTTAATAGCTTTGGAAGACATTTTAGAGTTTGGTTTGCATTATCACCCTTTTCCTCTCCTTCCCGATCCTCTTTCAGAATAAAATAAGAAGCATTACTTGAGATTTTTGATTTCTTACACAGGATGTGTAAAAACTCTGTGAAGCTGAAGATAATGTCTACTCAGGCTCACCATTTAGATCTTCAGGTTTGTATTTGTGCCCAGTTGATATCTCTGAGAAATTCTTGCAGATACCAGATGAGTCAATGAGCAGATAAATATTTTGGTACATTCTGTGGTCAGTTTTCCAGAGTTCAAAAGTACTGTAAAATCATGAAGCCATAGCATTTTAAGAGCAGTGTGTGGAAGAGGACTCATTAGGGTTTAAAGTCCGCCAAAGAAGAAGAAAAAAAACAAACAGAAATTCCCAAACCAAACCAAAAAGATACTAGAATGATAGAATCATAGTGTTGGCTGGAAGGAACGTCTGGAGGTCATTTATTCGCAACCCCTGCTCCAAGCAGGACTACTGCCAGCACTGGATCAGGTCATCTGTGACTTTGACTAGGTGAGTCTTGTAAATCTCCTAGATTTCTCAGCATCCTGGGCTAAGCTGTTCCATGGCAGTACCACCACCCCAATAAAGAGTATTTTCCCAAAGCCTGGTTTGAACCTCTTGAGTCATAATTTATGGGTTTTGCTCCTTTTTTTGTGTCTTCTGCTACTACAAAAAAAAAAAAAAAAAAAAAAAAAAAAAATCTCAGTGATTTTTGTAACTGCCTTTAAGGAAGCTATAGGCTGCTATTAATCACCTTCAAGCTTCCTTTTTGTCACACTAAACAAGCATGACCCTATCAACCTCCACTTCTATGTCAGGTGGTCTATCCCTTGACCATCTCAGAGCTCTTATACCAAATGCTGTGCAATTTGTCAGTGCCCCTTTCGAAACTGAATACCCAACAGCAGATACTAAGTTCAGGTGCAGCCCTGCAAAAACTGAGTAGAAGTGCACCCCTCCTCTGATCTGCTTTCCAGTGTTGCCCAAGTCCCCTCCCAACTCCTTCCCCCAGTTATTATAGGGTCTCTTGGGATTATGGTTGCCAAGGATAGGAGCAGAACAACCAAGATCTGATTTTGTATATCCCTGAAGCTTAACCATAGTAAGTCTAGCTATTGAATGGTCTACTAAAACTTCAGTAGATGAGGGAAGTATTTTAAAAATGGAGGAACCACTTAAGATATAGAAAAGTGCACATATATTTAGATAATTGCTTAATAAATTTTGAGGTCAATATTCAAGAGTGGTATCCCCATTTTTTTTTTCTTTTAGTAGTAACTAATGCTAAAGGACACACATAAAGAAATACATATCTTCCTTCTACTACGCAAAATATTTTTCCTTCCATGTCTCACTACTATGAAATGATTCTTACAAAAGTTAGGATTATTCGGTATTGCACACTCGTTTCAGCTACTGATAGCTGAAAGAATATCCATCCTATTTTATTGACATCTACAGATTATTATATTGCTTGCGCAGAGCTACATTTAGTATGGTTACTATTCCACTGACTTTGGTGGCGTTACACCAGGCATGAAAGGAGCCCACCCACTGTCTTTACCTTTTGAAAGCAATGCTGTGCAATTGTAACGGGCACTGCATTATGTCTTTGCTAAATTCAAAGACATTCTTCTACCCAAGAGCTCCCCCTTCTTTCTATGCACCTTTCTCCTTTCTTCACTTTTTATTACCACACTGTTCCCTGAAAAAGATCACATTTGCATTTCATTAAGATTACTGCTACTGTTTAAGAAACACCATATCTTACTGCATCATGCTGTGTTTTAATATTTCCTGTTTTATTCTACTTGCATTTCCTTTAATAGATAAGTATATATTTTCATAGGCAACAAAATCAGGCAGTTTAAGGAATAAATTGATAAATTGGCATCTAGAACACTACCAAGCATCCTAGCTCTGTGCCAGGCTCAGAGGAAATATCAGAGCTGCCAGTTACATTGGCTGAAGAGTCAGACTATAACCAGCCAGGAAGAGATTGTCTGTCTGCTGGAAATGATTATTGTCATTATTTAGACTTGAAATGGTGCCCACTGCTTTCTCTTCAAACATAGGCAAGGTAAAGAAACCCTGCCCCCCAAATCACCCCATGTAAATACAGCTTTAATCCTACAAGCCATCTGTGAGACATAGTGGTTTCCAAGGGGAGTAGAGGAGGCTGGAGGAGAGGAACAAATTGCTTAAGGAAAGAAAAAAATCTCCCAAAGTTCTGCTTGCAAAATATAAATATACATTTATGTGTGCTCCTGTGTATAGGTACATGCACACTTTTTGAATGGCAAGATGGTTTCTCTCTCATACTGAAGAGCATCCTGATTCCACAGTGGATTCCATGATTGCAGGCACACAGAAACACCTGGGTAGTTGAGGGAATCTGTAGGGGATGTGATTCAGAGATAACTGCACTGTCAAGGCTATATACTTAGAGGAGTCGTATTGAGAAGAAAGAATTACTGAGCATGGGTACAGATGTTATCCATGGCTTGAAACTATTCTGTAACATGGAGGGACCACTACAGCTGTCAGTGAAATGCTATTACTGTTTTAAGATGACAACACTATGAATACATATGAACATAACATATCTGAGTGCCCCTTCTTGTCATGTACTCCTGTCCCAAAATATGTAGTTTTGGAGGAAGAAAAAGAATTCCTGGGGTCAGTCTCAGGACAGGTGCTAAGGTGCTGGGCACAAGAGTCCTGTGGGATCCAATGGGTTTGCTCAGGCTGTGCCTAAAGCAGTGCTTGCGGATTTGCAGTGTCAAAGAGCAGCAAATTGGCCTTGAGGTCCTTTTCTGTGCTGTCTCTACTAGACAGTAAAAATATAACCTGCCTTTTCGCCCTCTGCCTACCTGTATTCTCTTTTATCTTGAAATCCCTCACTATATCAACCCATTTTTGTAAATTTCTCTCTAGGACTTCTTCCTTTACTTAGCCTGTGGATTCCCTGTTGTGTAACATGGTGTAATCAATACCTCTCACTGTCCCTCTTGCCCCCCCAGCTCCCCATAAATACCGTACCAACAATACAAGATAAGCAAAGCAAACCCCAACAACAAACACAAAATAAACTGGCCTCCTTTCTCCCCCTGTCTACCAAAGCTGTAATATGCTTTAGCTAAGGAGAAGAAAATCTGGTCTATGAAGGTGCACTTTTAGCAATAAAGTGTGGTATAAAATTAACAAATTACTTGTAAAACCGTTTACTTGATTATTTCCTTCTATATGGAGTTCAAACTTTAAAAGATAACATATTCAGTGTATGAGACTCCTGGTCTGAGAGGACGCAAAGCATAAAGGAAAAGCAAAGAAATAAGGATGTGCAAACAGAATAGGAAAGGACTTGGACGACTGCCCTGTAATGAAAACTGATATCAGTGTAAGCCAATGTAATAATTCATCTCAGCCAATAGATCGGCTAACTGCTAATATATTGTGAATACAATAGACAGTGTAGGCTGTGTAAGATGAATGTTTTTCTGTATGCAAGCTGCAGCTAAAAGGGCTATTTTCCCCTTTCATTAAACTGGAATAAATAATGGTTATAATATTACATATCTCTTGCCTTATCTCTGACAGTTCCTTCATGCTGAAATAGGAGATTGCTGCAGTATGCAGCACAGTTTCTCAGTGTGCTCTGTGTGCGAAACAGAAAGAGAGTCATTCATGCTGGAAAATGTCTGGCAAAATTTCAAAGTTGTTTCCCTTTTTAATCAGTTTTGAACATGGCTACAATGTGTTCTGGGAATTTTAAGTACATTTAGATATACATTTCTGTTCACTGTTAGTGAATTATTCCTTTTTTTTTTTCACAGTACAGCTTCCAATTGTTCACGTCTAGTGTGATATTCTGAAGAGAAGTGCTGCATTTTTTCTGAAGTATCTACGCAGTCAAAGAAGTCTTTTGTGACATACAACCTATGATGAACCACACAACACAAAGAACAGGAGCAACTTACCTCCTGACAGACCTGACATGACAGACAAGGTAAGATCAGGTTTAGCTTGGAGAAGAGAAGGCTCCGGGGAGACCTCATTGCGACCTTCCAGTACTTGAAGGGAGCATATAAGCAGGAAGGGGGATGGCTGTTTACGAGGGTGGATAGTGACAGGACCAGGGGGAATTATCTTGAACTGAGACACGGGAAGTTTAGGTTAGATATTAGGAGGAAGTTTTTCACACAGAGGGTGGTGACACACTGGAAATGGTTGCCCAAGGAGGTTGCAGATTCCCCATCTCTGGATACGTTTAAGGCGAGGCTGGATATGGCTCTGGGCAGCCTGGTCTAGTGGTTGGCGACTCTGCATATAGCAGCGGGGTTGAAACTAGATGATCATTGTGGTCCTTTTCAACCCAGGTCATTCTATGATTCTATGATCAGGCACAGTAGTCTTTAACACTCTCCAAAATCTGTTTGCATTTGACACTTACATGAGAGTATGAAATTGAAAGAGAACTTCCCGGTCATCTAATTCAGTCCCCTTGACATCCATTGTCCCCCACGACAAACTTCTTTTCCTCATCTTGCTTCTACTTCTGTGAATAAAGCAACATTACTACTAAGCATCAGCTTACTCTGTGCGCATGCAGAGTTATTCTGTGTTACCAGAGACTGGTACCTTTCATCTAATACGTCTTGAGGATTAGCACCTTCATTCAGGCTTAATGATCATCGTGTGGATTCAGTTCCTCAGGTGGCTCCATGATATTCCCCTTTATGGCCCTAAAAAGACCTGCATGATTGGTTGAAAGTTGGCACTGTCTAGAGGCAAGTGCTGGTAACGAAAGAATGTGGCCCTGTTTTGTAGCTTTGTTTTGGAAGACTAACAAAATGATGGCACTGAGGCAACTGCTAGGAGCTGATGGACTTCAGCTCTTCCTTCTCTTCCTCTCCAAGAAAAGAAGATTTGAAACTTTACATAAAACTTAGGCTGATGAAGACTGTAGGACATAATTATTGGTTTTTTTAAGACATCCATCTTTTAAAACATGTAGGTCCTTTCTTTGCAGAGCAAATTCCATGTAAAATTATCCAGAATAAATACAAAATAAAACTGGCTAAAATAGCATCTTATGAGCATGAAAACAATAGAAAAGATCTTCGTAAGCTGTCAGCACACAAACAACAATGTATTCCCCTTTTACTATTTTCTTTTAATTGAGACGTAAAAAATATTTTTCTTGTTTTCCTATGCTTTTTTCCTGAGAGGAAAATGGATACTTCAGCAGTGTTTGAATAAAAACCTTGCAAAATAAAATAAACTATCTCACATTTTCTGATTATTGTTGTATACTTTGTCCAAAAGCTTTTTTTTTTTTTTAATCTTGTACATAGAATGAGCACTGGCAGTGCTTCTCCTGCTTTGTCTCTGCCTTTTCAAATCACAAAGTTTTGAAGTTTTCACACAGTTCAAAGCTTAATACCTTCCTTTCACCTTGGTGTCTTGTTTTGATATTCTCATGAATGCAAGGACAGTATTTTCTAGTGATAAACAGGCCTAACTCAGTAAAAACTTTACTTCAATGAAAAAAGGTCTAGACTAACAGTACTGAATGGAACAGCTCAAAACAAGTCCCACTGAAGTGCTGGGCCCATGACTCGTTAACATTAATGATGGAGAGGTGTTGAAGTACAATGCAAATTGTAGCAGAATGTAAGCACAGGTATCTTATTTACTCATTGGTAAAGACTGGATTGCTTGGGCCAGGTGAGTTCGTACCACTCAGCACTGAGGCTGGAGGACCACTCCACTTGGGTCAGTACTAGCCTGGGAAAATCCTTCTCACATTTCCCAGATTGGAATGACCAACCCCTTGTTTCTCTTTGCCTCGGTCTCCCATTTGTAAAATGAGACGAAGGTACTACACAGTTATAAAGTACTTTACCAGTAATTTCAAATATTCTGACAAAACATATTTATCTGAATCAAGTATGGAATATAAACATTAAGAACATTCAAAATAGTCATACTAAAATATGTCTTATGTTTAAATGTAGTGCATTTGAAATGAAATGAATGATTGAGTCAACAAAGACAGACCGGTACGTGAACGCAATCTGGACACAGGAAAGCTTACCTTGAGGTGGTTCACAGGAATTGGGTTACAGAACAGTACCTCCTTCATTTTCTTAGGAGAAAGAAAGAAATAATTTTGTCTTTCGTTTAAAAAACTAAAATGAATTGAATTGTTACTATGCTATGGAAGAGTTAAATCCCTGTATAAATTGCTGTAACAACTTATTGGAAAGAAAGAGAAAAAAATTCCCTAGAAGAGAGAATTTAATACTTTTGGTGGTGCCTGGAAAAAATCACTATGGGACAGTAAACTACAGTGATACCATTCATTATCGTTGCACCCAGTCAAAAAATGTGAGCCACTTAAGTACTTTGATGTTCAGGTTTCTCCAACCGTACCCGCAAGTGCGTATACTTTATATTGTCTATAATGGACAAGAAAGCTGTTTACCAGATTTGCAGCTCTGAGCACTTTAGAACTTACTTGAATGTCATTTCAAACAATAGAATAACTCCAATTCTCCTTTCAAACTGCCTCAGAAACGTAGCGTTCACTTGCAGCATTCTGTTGTAATTTACTATTTTCAGATGCAAGTTTTCTCTGCAAAACAGACACAATTCATAGTAGGTTTTGCTCATATTAGCAATATATAGATATTTGACTTCTTTATTTGGAGAAAGCTAAAGGGGGCTCAGGAGACTTAGAAAGAGAAGTCGTTTATATCTACTTCAAGGAAGGCTGTGAAACAGTTTGCAATTGTGTCATCTCGGTGACTAACAGAACTGCAAAACAAATGTAACTTTCCAGTACAAAATTTGATTTTTGATACATCCCACTAAAAATGTGCAAGCCTCACATACCAAGAAAACCATTCTCTGACTTACTTATGTCCAAGTAATATCAATATATCTCATCTAGATTGTTGGTGTAGCTGGGTGGCCAGAAAAATGATTTTTTTTCTTCAGATTACATTGGTCTGCTTTCTGGAAAGTAAATGGTCTTTACAGGTCCCCCAGAGACCTGTAAATATTTGAAAACACTTTAAAAATGATCATCTGGGGCTTTTTGGCGACTATGTTGAGGTATACATTTCACAAGTTTGAATTCTCATAGCACCTCACAATGGCTTGCTAATCACGCATTCTCTGGCTCATTCACACACATAAAACTGCTGCTGTACATTTGGATGCATTTACAGCACATCTATAGAATGGAGATCATTTGTAGCATATGGGCAAAAATTATTCTTCTTTTAATAAAACGAAACTGATTTCCACTATGTGGAAAAGAAAATAATTTCATACAACTGAAATATATATATCAGCTCTATAAAGAACAGTCATACTGTAACAGATTAAAAAATATCCTATTTATTTCTCCGTGTTGAACATTTGGTGGTTATACTTTGTTAGACAAAGATCACAGTACGTGTATTTGTAGTTAACTTGGAACCATCTCCTGTGAAAATGGAACCCTGAGTCCCGTAATGATCAAATCTGGAAGCATACATAGCTCAGTAATTAAGGAGGAGGCTTTAAAGTACTTTATTGAAAAAGGGGACATTGTAGAATTTGTTACAAAGCTAACACATTATCTATCTGTAGATGCTCAAAAAAATAAATGAAGTGGTAGAATTTTGTGATTCAACTGAGTGAAAGACACTATGCCTCTATTATTGCCAAACCAAAACACTGAGAATATGTCCAAAATCTACGGGATTGTACTGCCTTTAACAATCAATCATGCTTTCTGACTATTTCCTGATTCTTTGAAACCTCTCTTCTACAATGCATGCATGACAACAAGTTTTATCACCTATAAAAGTGTTACCACGAATAAATGATTTCAGTTCCAGCAGCAGCAGGGAGGCTCCCTCCTTCCCTCTCCTTCCTGACACAATGATCGTGTGAATGCTGCAGCTTCATACACCACAACACAACTGCCTGCAGCAGAGACGACGCTGGGAGCCTTTCTGCAAACAATGGACTGCACTGTATCAAGCAACTGCTCTGATACAACTGTAGAAGTATTTACACCAAAATGTAAAGTCTGACACCGTACTCTCTAATAAAAACCAGTAGGGAAGAGAAAACGAAAGATGACCTGACAGTAAAGGAAGAACTGAATTCAGATGTTTGTGTTGAGTTCAGTTCTTCCTTTCCCTGAAAGCTCTTAAAGACTCCCATGGAAACTATTTGATCACCTCGTTTCCTAACCTATTAAACAAGGATAAAAGACTGCCTTTGCACGTCTCATCAATTTAGCAGCAAACTGCTTGAGGATGCAGTGTCTCACACTTTAGCACATTTGGTACATTTAGCACACAGCTTTGTGACATCCTGATCTCACTGAAGATCCTTTTGACATAAAAATATTAGGAAATCTTCTGCAAACCATGTATTTTACAGCACTCTGAAGGCTGAGAGTCATCTGTTTTCAGATTCCTACTCATTAGCTTTTACAGATGCAGAGTTCAAACCTGAGCTTTAGCCAAGCGCAGCTTTGAGAAGCCCCCCTTCCCCTGCTGCACCGTGGCTGCCTGCTTGGCTCTCAGACAGCAGTTAGTGCTGTCCCAGATTCTGTACGCAGCGTATGGCACCAGAAGAGTATTAAGGCAGCCAGACACACACAGCCAGCATCCAGGCCAATTCTCTTCCTAGCCATGAAGGCAAAGGCTGATGAAGGAGTTGCTCAAATAATTATCTGCTGTGCAAAGGAGCTCCTATAAACACATTCTCAGCTGCCAGGCAAATTGTGAGGAGAGAGGTTTGCACAGTTTTTGACTGAGATATATATTTTCATTTGCACCATTCCAAAGCCTCAAAAGGAGACAGAAGGGCAGCCTGATGTGCTCTTCTATAGGTAAGATTAATGGATTCCTTCCTTTTTGACTAATTCTCACATATGTGCAACCATAATGCACATGTAAGCAAATTGACAAATTAAGCAAACCTTCTCTTCCCCAGCTTTGCCAAACATCAGCTGAGACAGCAGGTGATCTTGCCACCGTCTAGGTGTCCATTCTGCAGTGGCAATCCCTAGCCATCAGCCAGAGGCTTGGGTGAAGATGGAGGGTGGCCAACTCCTCGTTTTCTGTCTACCTCCAATGAAAATCATTCCAGCCTCCAAAAGATCCTGATCTACCTTTGCATACGTACCAATATATTTCTACATATATTATACGTTTTTATATTCATGTATATATAGATATGGTTAAAATACATTTTATTAATGCTGTATTATTTTCCCCCTTTCCCTAGGATTTCTATGTAAATGATGATAATGTAGTTCCTTTCCACACAGTTCTGATTCAACTTTATATATCCAGCCCTGTTATAAGTATGTCATACAAATATGCAGTGGCACTGTTTTTCTGAGCAGCAACGTTAGAGCACTGCCAATGAGCAGTATGATAAAAGGAGTGGTGATGCACCTTTCTTCATACACCCCATGAATGAGAAGGATAGGAATTCACTTTACAACTTCTCCATTGGTAACACTCATCAATATCCAGTATAGGGATCAGCTGGCAATGGGATCTTAAAATTTCATTACATGTTCCCAGGACCTGAAAAATTCAGCACTGTAGAACAGTGGGCAAAGAACACATCAGGACCTCAACAAGAGCACAACTGGGCCTCTGCTGAGCCCTGCTGGAGCAGCAAGATGTGATGTAGCAATATTTTTCTTAATCACTTCTTCACAAGGTATTATCAAGTGCAGAAGCCTTGGTGGTCCTCTCTTTATCCAGGTTTGCTTTTTGTTTGTTTTTCTTTCAAGTCTACCAACATAAATAGACAATATACCCCACATACCTGACAACCTAGATGCATTGAAAAGAACAAATCTGACCTCAAAGAATAATTTTGCCCTGTGGGGGATCATGAAGCAAGACATTATACTCACATGTGGGAGTACTGTCCCATCACAGAAACAGGGCTGTGGTATCTTACACCTGCTTCCATTTTTTCTTTCTAGCAAATACAGGAAATTAACAGATCAGTGTAGTTTGCAGGGGATGCCTGCACTACCATCTTCAAGGGACTTATTTTTTCTTGCTAACTGGCCAGTGAATTGTGTCAAACTGCCTACAGGAAGAATATATTTCTGATCTGCACTTTTTCCAGATGGCTCCAATCCCAGTGTCCAGGCCTTTCCAAAAATGGAAAGTAAAGCCCAATGTATGCCACAGTTTGTCACTACTTGTAGTGATCCTTGCCATGGAAAATGAAATGCTGTAGACAGAATTTTAGGAAATGCCCGATGACTCTATTTTTAGCTATGCCACCCACAGCTGTGTTTCCTGCTGGAGGGGATAGCAGATTATGAACAAATCACCTGTCAGGCACATCACAAAACAACTGACTCAGCATGCCTTTTGGGGTACAAGAGATAGGACACACCTGTATGCACATGTCATGTTCAAAAGAAAATCTGTTTGGAAATAATAAAAGTTATGTGCTGCAGTTACACTAGTTTACCATTTGAAATAAAAGAAGAGAGAAGAGAACATCGAATACTAAATAAAAGCCAAATCAAATGCTAGATGATATATTGTGATGGACTGTAAAATGCTGCTATAGTTGTACCCGATGTGTCCAAATGCAAATTTATCTGACTCAAATGTATTACAATAAGAAAGAGATAAGATAAAGACGTGTAAATATGTGTAAAGCATCCAGAACTCCTGAGAAGTTTTCAAGTACAGGATGCAGCCTACTTTATGTGAAGTTGAACTACTTTTGAATTCCAACTACTTTTGAATTCCACGCTCAAGATCTAGTTTTGAATTATTTAGTTTCAGACATAGCTGAGAGAAGCATGATGACCACTGCTGCAAAGGAAGGCATGGCCTCTGTCCTGTTCTGGAAGTCTATGAATGACTCAACATGAGATATAAGTCTCTCACACCTTCCTACAGTGAAGGGCATAAATGTGGAACAAGTCTTTGCATGGTGGGCAGCCAGGAAACTGAAAAATACTTATTTTACAGTACAGCATTTAGAGAAACATCCACATAAAAGTAGAATATTCTTTTCTCTGCTTCACACAGGTTAGAGGGATTTATATCATTCAAAATTTGATCTGGCTTCCTGGAAACATGGTTTGTTTCACTTTTTTTGATCAATTGCCCACTTTAATATTAGGTAACGAGTGAGCCAAAGTGAGTCATATTGACAGAGATTTTCCACCTTTCTTGTGAAGATACTTGTCATTGAAAAGTAAGAGTTTAAAGAGAAAATAGAGAATAACAGAAATTACTTTTCACAGTTTGTGACTGTGTTCAGAAGAGACAGAGATTAAATGGAGAAGCCTTGTCAAACAAGATCTAATGTTTGAGGAGAGAATAGAAAACTGAACCTTTCGTAGAGCAGGTCTGGGCTCACTGTTCTTCCTTCAGTTTCGTCTGCAAGGGTCTAAATCATACAGATATCAGCTAAGTCCTAGAGATGAATACAGAGATCCTATCTTTAGCTAGTAGATCAAGAGTGGGAATCCAGCAAATGCACAGTGGTCCCAGCTATAAGTGTCTGGTATATGAGGAAGGCTGAATGGATGGTTCCCCATGTAATTTAATCAATGAAATTGCAGCCTGATGCTTAAATACCCACTTTCTACTCCTGCACGTCTTGAAGGAGCTAAGTATGGGTCATGATTTGCTCTCTCCCAATGACTGGTTTAATTGGAAATCTTTCTGTTTCTATTGCCTATTATCAAGGATAGTGATCACAATCAAGATTTAAGAACATACATCTTAATTGAATTTAACAGAATGTGCTTACTCAAACAAAACTTCATTTCCATCTTCATGAATCAAAATAAAGAGCCAATCTATTTCTTTTAACTTATGTGCTGATTTCCACTTTTTAAAAACCATTGCCAACAGAACTGGAAATGTGAGCCACCTGCTCAGATATTTTTTGCAGAGTATCCCAACTTTTACAATAATTTTGTAAATTAGCATACATTTTTGAGTCAAGTAATTAGCCACTTCTTCAGGGAATAAGAAACATTTTCATCTGATTTTTTTTTTTTTTTTGCATTTAGTGGTCTTTCTATGCAATCTGAAACATGAGCTTCTCACATACTTCAGTTGCAAAGGGCAGTTTTCAAATCACATTATCTAATTAACATTTAAATCTTAATCAGAATTTCACTACTTACAGCTTTGCATATCATAAACAGCAGTGTAACTTCAGCATGAATAACTATTCTAAGATTTGTTATTATTTTATTCAAAAGGCCTAGGCATACAAATCAGAGAAACAAAGTACAATCATACAGTAAATAAAGTTTCAAAGAGTAGCATATCAAAGCCGAGTTTGAAGAGCCATTAGTCACAGATAAGTCAAGTTTAATGGATGAAATACTTCAGGTTTTTGTTCTAGATTTCTTTTGTACTCTCATGAGGATTTAAGAAAGAGGCATAGCATTTAAGATTCCCAACAAAATGTTTATACTTTCCGTGCATGTGTGACTTCCTGACCATTCAGTTTTACTTCTCCTGAACAAGATGACAAAATTTCCATCAACTTACAATAAAGTGGAATAGTGTCAAGGAGTTATAGATGTTAAAAAACTTTAAGGACTATTTCATACTAATAAGAAGATTTTCTGTCCTTCCCACTCCCAACACAGAGACATTTGAAAGTCTGGACTAAATCAAAGCAGTCTATTCTTAGAGTTAACATTGAAATACTGATATGAAATATGTTGTATAATGACAAACATCGGTCATTTTCTTTTTGTAGCATAATACTCTTTAATATTTTGTTTCACAACATCTGGAGCTTTCCATTCTCGCTTTATGTTTCCCAGTGATGTTCTGACCAAATGTGTAGAACTTCTTTAGGTTTTGTTTAGAAGCTCCTCAGAGAGATATTTACTATTTATGCTACAGATTAGATGAGAAATTACTTCTAGAAACTTTACCCATTGCTGAGTCCACTAGCAAAACCTTTTCATATTTAAAATTAACAAGTGGAGCTTCAGTGATTGATCACATTACTGTTATCAAAGTAGTGACATTATCATAATGCAATGGCATTGTGATGCAAGATATCCGAAAGTAATGATCTCCACTGAAATACAACTATCAGGGTCATTTATGCAATGTATGGCATATACTTTAGAGAGAATGGCACAGCTGTAGTAAAGGATTACTAGGAAGACTGGGGAATGGAGATCTGCTCATACAAGAGGTATGTTTCTAAGCTGTAGAAACATATCTAAACGTATGCGTGTGATGTAACCAGTAGTACGTGCCACGCTACTAGTTGTCTTTCACAGATAGGTCTTAGCTACCTCTGCTCCAACCAA
Source organism: Pavo muticus (assembly GCA_016647715.1). Lineage (NCBI taxonomy): Eukaryota > Metazoa > Chordata > Aves > Galliformes > Phasianidae > Pavo > Pavo muticus. Next base: position 808,286 of record JACDJE010000346.1, read on the forward strand.
GCTGAACAAGATGCATACCAGATCCTATCCAAAAACCACAGGAGTGCTGCACCATGCCAGAGCTCGTAAAGCCAGGCTCTTGGCTGGGCTTGCTAACCCCAGCAAAGCACAGCTTTACTGCACTGATTTCAAAACTGCCTCACTCTCAGCTCATACGACAGGCAAATATATTCAAACTATGTCAGAGTGAATAGCAGGAAGAGGGAACTGCTCAAGCTAAAGAAGAACATCAGAATAAAGAAGTCTTCCCAAACCAAGTTAGCCTGGAAATTAGAAGGTTCCAACCTACAAAGTAGAAGATTTAAGGCAATCTTTCTGTTGGAACAATGAAAAGCAAAAATCTAGCTACTTTTAAGAAGCAGTTTCTGAAGGAAATTATAGAGGCTTTGTGTGTATGTCTACAGGAGTTGCATTTAATACCCACACAGTTCTTCCCAGGTATTTGCTCCTAATAATTGCTCAGACAAAGTAACAACAGATTATGTAAAATATATGACCCAACTGATGGAAAATCTCATTCTGCTGAAAATCCTTCTTAAGACCTGAAGTGCTTAATGATGCAACTGTCCCATAAATAGAAATGCAGAGTAGACAATTTTTGACGTATTCAGTGCTTTACTTCAGGGAAATATTCACAATGATGGCTACTTGTTTCTATTGTCAAAAGCTATCCGATCTCAGAAAAAAAAATTGTACTGCTAATCTTGTGAGAATTGCAAAATTTCAGAATATTCATTTCATATAAGATCAATATTTGTGTTGTTTAAATTTTCTTTTGAGCTAGGCACTGGAAATTTACAGGGAATAATTAAAAATAGCACAAATTCATTCCCATTTCTCTTCAGATTTAGTGTGACAGAGGTTTATGAAGATAAAATAGCTGCAGTCTTCAGAAGGCTGTGAATTCTGAATGGGGCAAGTATATCTCACTTCCTTTGGGATAAAAACTGAGAAGTCAATGATTTGTCAAAATATTCTGTTGTCTGTGAGCAGCAGCTTTGATGTATCGACTTGTGCATTACATTGATTCCAAGGTATAAATACTGTAGAAGTGACTGATCATTCAATAGTTAGGGAAATACTTATTTGATGTCTACTCATTAGTCCTGAAGACAACTTTTTCAAAAGTTTTAAAATAAACTTAGAGGAATAGTTTTAATTTATGAAATTGCTGCAGATAGCAAGGCACTGAAAGTTCTGCATCCCATTCTACAATGTTTTTGAAAATGACTTCCATTAGATTCTGTTTCCACATACTCCAGCACTGTATGTGCCATTAACAGCTTAATCTTGGAAAAGCAGTGAAAAAAGTTATGCAAATTTGGACAGGGACCTATGGACCAAATATAATTTCTGTTACCTTCTGTTACACATTGAGAAGAAACGCATTTCAGAAAATTCTTTAATGTATATTAAAAAACAATCCCCTAGATTCTTATGTACGTAATATTATAAACCTTTTAAAAGTGTTACATAAAGGGATAAAAGAGTTCCTTGTGAATCTATTTTTCACATGTATTAAATCCATAGCACAACTGAGATTATAAAGTTACGGCATTCAAAGCAGCTACAATAGCATGTATTTAAAATCTCAAAAGAAAAAATGTTAAACAGGAATGTTATGGCAACTACTGTTGGCTTCTTTACTGAAGGCAACTTCTTCACTTTGTTCCACTGCTGTGGTTGAGATAAATGGAGGCAGTTCTCTCTACTGCGTAAAACCTCTCTTTCCTCTTTTGCAAGAGGCCCAAAGACTTCAATGTTCAAGGAATGGAAAAGTGTATATTTATTTATTATTCTCTCCTGTACAGAGCTGTTTCTTTGAAAGTGCGAGCAAGATGAAACATAGCTGTTGTAATACGATTTCTAAATTGTTGGCTACTTTGAAAATATAGTTAGATTGGGATTTTAAAATAAAGATGTTTCTGGAAACATCGTCTCAAAAATTAAATATTCCTAGGTCTAAATTACACAGTGACTTCCATTCTAATTTTAACAGAATATGATATAATGTACACTGTTCAGTCCAGTTTCCTAAGTTCTACTGAAACTTCAAAGTTTTCATTTACAGAGAGGGAAGTTTTACTTCAAAAACTGAAAATTTTGTAACCTTTTGATGCACTCATGAAAAGTACACGAAGAACAGTAAATATATTCATAAGAAAGGACTGCCCACGGGTGACTGTTGCTCACGAGTTTTGCTGCTGCTGGTAAAATAAGATCCAGATGTCTAATTTCAGCTCTGAACACACTCTTGTCAGTGATGTGGAAGACTGTTTTATATAGCTTTCTCCAGTATGGCCTAGTGTTACAGCAGAGTTTCCATAGGTTTTGAACATGGTACAAAAGTGAGTAGTCTTTTCTTGAGTGAAATGCAAGCTTCTCCAAAGCCAAAGAGGATAGGATCCCCTCCCCATCTTCTTTTCCCTACGGGCTGCAGTTATGGTTTAGTTACGGTGACAACACAGCTGTGATCAGTTTGAATGAGGATGAAGGAAATGCTCCCATTTTTGCCATTTGTTCTGCAGGATTTGTCTAGGTCTCTGTACTGGTACATTTCTGCACAATGTGAAATCACAACCTGCTTTTTCTTCAGAAAAGAGAAGGGAGAGTCAAATCCTCCTCAGGGATGCACAAAACATGAGGCAACGATCACATGTTCAATAAGGGAAGTGTCAGAGCTGAAACATGCAGACAAAAATCTCATGGTAAGGGTAGTTAAAGGAGATAAGGCAGATGCTATTAGGTGGATGTGTCTCTTCAGTTTCCCTCTAACATTCAGCAAGCAAGAACAGGGCTTCAAAGTAGTGACACCTTAAAAACCAACTGGAGGAAGTTTACTTTTCTCCTTTATCTATATCTTTAAACTATACATTTTTAAAAAAGGAAGATGGTTATCCAAAGTTATCAAATAACTGTCTGGCATTAATATCAGTGTTTTAATAGCTTTCAGTTTTCCCAGAAAAATTTGCACAGTCAAGCATGACACTTGATTTCAGAAGTTGGTACTCAAGACATTAAAAAGTATCTTGTTTTTCTTAGCAAAGGAGAAAGGCACAGAAAACTTCTAATTGATTTACAAATGAAGAGCTGGTCTTAAAGTTTTATATGCCTAAGCTTCCCAGATCACTAGAATTAGGCTCATAAATGGGATCTCAGATCTTTAGAAGTGAACTTTTAGGAGAACAAATAAATAAACACCAAAACAAAACCCAAAAGCAAATAAAAAGTAAGCTGTCAAACAAAAGAAGCCTCCTACTCTAGAAAAATAACTTGCTCTGGAAATCCTTGCTTTGACTACAGGTAGGATCTGGCTCCCTTTCAACCTAAATTATGCTCTGATTCTATGATTCATACGGCACTTAGAAGTTACAGCTCACAGCAACCCATGTTGAGCAGTCCATGCCTTGTCAAACACGGTAAGTCAATCCAGTGACATATGCAATGAACTATATAACCTTCTGGTTAGTATCAGGCCCAGCTGTGATTACATAGCATTGATGAAGAGGATAACAACAGTATCACAAGCCAGAAGCACTCTCCATAAGCCAATGGAGAACACTCTAGCAGAAGATGAATGAGACCCTATTTTATCATCATAAAAGCAAATGAAATATTTACTGAGTAGGACTAGCTGCATGAGAGCCAAAATCAACAAAATTAACACAGAAGGAAGGAAGAAGTGCATTAATAAAACTCAGAGCTATAAGGTTATCCATACTGAGGGAATATGAGATTTACCACATCAGTAAATAAATCAGAAAAACAATATTTAGGAAGAAAACTGATACTACCTATTTTTCTAAAGAATGGCGAAGGTTTCTGGAAATCATCCTTTAAATAAACAAGGACCATATACCCATTACTTGGATATTATTTCACATTAAAGGCATATATCAAGGCAAAGTAAATAATGTTGGTGAAGATAAAAGGTGAAAGAGCCATTACATCTGGAAGAAAAATTATAGGTGAGTAACATCAGAAGCTACAAACAGCTTCTGTGAGAGCCACAGTTGAACAGTACCCTGGAAAACATTAGAGGTACCTAGTAGTAAAGCTGAAGCCATCAGCAGTATGCCTACACCAGCAGGCAGTGAATAGATTTACATATTCTTGAAAATGGTGGGCTATGTATGTGTCCTGTGCTAGTGACTTTTATTTCTTGGGACCAGAATATAGCTGGGTGACAATTTTCTGCAGAGAGAGCATGTACAGTGTGGGTATTACATCCTCAAAACACACAGGAAGATTGGCTCCTGCTGATCTGCACTACTTGATAATGTGGACAACAATCCCAGTGCTTCTGAAAAGGGTCCCCGCACAGATCTTCTTCACCAGCCAAATGCTCGCTTGTACACTTGTTTATAGACAGTAATGAAATGATGTCAGTGTGCTCAAATGCAGAAGGAGACTTCGTGTTCATTTCTAGTAGACTTGTCCTTTTTTTAACTGAAATCTGATCATAAACCTGTTCTTGCTACTGAAAAAGGAGCATAATAATCATGCGCCCAACACAAGAAGGACATGGAGCTGTTGGAGCAGGTCCAGAGGAGGGCCACAAAGATGATCAGAGGTTTGGAGCACCTCTGCTATGAAGACAGGCTGAGAGAGCTGGAGCTTTTCAGCCTGGAGAAGATTCCCAGGAGACCTTATAGCAGCCTTCCAGTACCTGAGGGGGGCCTACAGGAAAGCTGGGGAGGGACTTTTTATAAGGGCAGGTAGTGACACGACCAGAGGAAATGGTTTTAAACCAGAAGACAGTAGATTTAGACTAGATATTAGGAAGAAATTCTTTACTGTGAGGGTGGTGAGACACTGGAACAGGTTGCCCAGCGAGGCCGTGGATGCCCCCTCCCTGAAAGCATTCAAGGCCAGGCTGGATGGGGCTTCGAGCAACCTGGTCTAGAGGGAGATGTCCCTGCCTATAGCAGGGGGGATGGAACTAGATGATCTTAAAGGTCTCTTCCAACCCAAAGCATTCTATGATTTTGTGATTCTGTGATTATACACCCCAGTAAGGAATGCAGAGATTACCCTTTCATTTAGAAATCCTTTGAATAATGGGGAGACTACACAGATTGAATTACAAACAAAAACAAACTTATTTTTTCATTTCAAAAATACAGATTATAATTTCCAGTATTACTGTTGCTGAGACTTGGAGAAAATATAAAAGGCTACTAGCTCAGAATTTCTTGAAACAGCATGTTTTAAATTCCAGACATTGTAAACTCCTTCTGCTGGTACTAAGTGGATTTTTGCTGTAAAAGTTGTATGGATGTTTCTTGGTGTGCTAACAATAGTGAAGACACACAGACATACACAGAAGTTTATGTATGAAAGTCTAGTGCAAAGCCTGGGGACAATTTATGGTTGTGTCAAATGATAAACTGTTAAAGCTTGATCTATATATCAGAAAAAAAAACAAACCAAGCGGTCACATCGGAAACACAGGAGTTATCTGATCCCCTCTTCTGCCCTACCTCCAGTGAACTAAGTACGTCCTCTGCTTTTTTGCTTACTTGTCCATTTGAGGGATAGTAGCCAATATCTTTGTAGATAATATCTGTACCGGAACCATTTTCAATTGACACTGTGGCATAAAGCAATGGGTTGCAAATAAATGAACATGAATTTAATTTTGCATGAGATACAGATTCAAATATATAATCACCATTGCCTTCACTGGGCATAGAGGAGCTGATAGCAATTATGTTCCCAGCCTAGCTACTCCCGTTGAGTAAAACAGCTATGTGGACTCAGGCCAGGGAGTTATGCTCACACACTGAGGTTCTGCACACAAATGAAGCACTTGAAAATGTGAGTAACGGTGCTCTTTAGTAGATCTTGCCCCATGTGACTAATATTTCTTTCTAGAATATAGTATTCTCTAGTACTCTGTTGTGTTCAGTGTTAATTTTCACTTGATTTGAAAGTATGTATTGGGTTGTTCGGCAGTATATTAAACTTTCAATAAATGCCACTAATTCCTACACCCACAAAAACATAATTTACTCCAATGTTTTAATCCAATCTGTACTGCATTGACAAGGAAAGTCATTTGCCAATGTTTTGAAGTCAGACAGGGTGAGAGGCAAGAGCCTTTACATTTTCCAAGTTTATATCTAGGCCCCAGATGGAAACAATTCTACAACAAAAGGATGAAGTCTGGTAGGATATTCTTGAGATCTCGTAAGTTCAGCAGCACGTCACTGGTACTGAGGCCAATTTTCCAGAAGACTGATTTGAATTGCAGAAAAGAGGAGAGGAAGGCCAAGTGGTGTTGTACGTTAACTCATACGGTGCTGAAGTCTAGTACTAAATGGGAATTTTATGTAATGCCATACACATTATATAATTAACTCACATTACATGTTTGGCTCAGTTGTTTGTATTGGCTGATAACGTATGCGCCTGCGGTTTTTAAAAGGAAAAACCTTCAGCACTTTAAGGCAGGCAAGTGAATGATGTGAAATTCTGTTACTGATTACAGTACTTACAATACTTTAGAGGATCTGTATTTATAATCCTAATGTTTATCTTTGACATCAGAGGCTTCAATCCACAACACTTAAAAGCTTTATACATTTTGTTGCAAAAAGCTACCATTGAAACAAATAAATGATATCCCATATCAGCCCACATATCTTTCAAAATAGATTGTTACACTAATCAGTGAGTGAAAACAAAAGACCTTTTAAAGCCTGCCAACAAAGATGGAACGAATTACTTTTGAGATGCAAGACTGCAGCGCTGGTAGCTTGCTAAAATAATGATTCTTGGAGACTATTTGCCTTTCAGAGTTCTCTAAAAAAGTTTCATGGCAAAATTAACATCCAGTTTAACATCTGTTTCCTAGCAGAGGAAAGATGGTCTTGTGGATTAAAGCTGAGGACTCATAGACTCAGATTTCCTGGAGAGCTCTGGCCAAATCACTTAATCTCCTTCTCCATTCTTCGTCAGTATAATAGGGGATAAAAATATTTCCTTGGGCTGCCTTTATCGCTTACAGTGAAAGCTCTCTCAGTGGAGGTTGTGTCTTTTATGGGGACGCACAGCTCTTCCGACAAAGTGGTTTTGACCTCAGGTCCTTTGGGCCCTATTGCATGACGACGGAAAGTAATCAGAGAACAGGCTGATATATCACATGCTCAGGAAGTTATATAGACCTAACACGACAGAAAAAAAAGTCCCTCAAATAAGATATGATTAATGGTCTGTGAGGTTTATTTATTTATTTATTTATTCTCATAAAGCTGCCAGAAGTTTCATGAGATTTGTGAATATTTCTGAGGAAAAATCATCATGATAGATAATCATCCTCCACAACAGCTCAGTGAAATCAGCTGAAATTAGCAAAACTAAAGCAAGTAAATTTAATTCATTAGGTCTGTGTAGAGCTTTCAGTTCGGAAATCTTGTTTACTTCCAAAAAATCTCAATTCTAGAGAACTTTTAGACATGAAGCCAAAAATCTGATGCTGATAATGAACACAAACAATTGGAAGTTGTTATCACTTTTAAAGTGATTATCTTCCCCTAGAGTAAGAAAATTTTCCCATTAGACCTATAGCTTCAAGATTCACATTCTTAAAAATAAACAAACTTTCATTTCTTAAAATAATCACAAAATCACTGAATGGTTAAGGTTGGAAGGGATCTCTGGAAGTCATCTGATCCAAATCCCCTGTTCAAGCAAGGATGCCTAGGGCAGGTTGCCATGGCCAGACAGCTTTTGAATATCTCCATGGAGAAGATTCCACAGCCTCTCTGGACAGTCTGTGCCAGTGCTCGAACACCTGCACAGCACAGAAGTGTTTCCTGATGTTTAGATGGAACCTCTGAGTTCCAGTTTCTGCCCATTGCCTGTTTTTCTAGTGCAGAACACTACTGAAAAGAGTCATCTCCATCTTCATCGCACTCTTCCTTCAGGTATTTGTATCATGGATGAGATTCCCTCTAAGCTTTCTCTTCTCTAGGCTGAACAGAACCAGCCTTCTCAGCCTTTCCTCACTGGAGCAGTACTTCAGTCCTTTGATCACCTTGCGGTCCTACATTGGACACTTTCCATTATGTCCATGTCTCTCTTGAACTGGATAGCCCAGAACTGGGCACAGCGTTCCAGGAGTGGGCTCACCCATGCTAACTAGAGCTCCCTTGACCTGCCAGCAACACTTTGCCTAATGTAGCAGAGAATATTTTTAACCTTCTTAGCAGGCTCATATTCAACTTGGTGTCCACTAGGACTTCTAGGTCATTTTTCTGCAAAGCCACTTCCCAGCTGGCCCTCAGCAGTTTTAATTTAATTCAGTTTACTTAATTTTAGTGCTTTTAAAATATCGTAACTAAAATAGTGACTGGGTGAATGAAGAGATTTATCGACATGTTTGAGCTCGTTTGATATCCGAAAGATCTCAAAGATGATAGCATGGAAAACTGACGACTTTTGAAAGTTTCTGCAGTAAAACAGGTATTTTTACTTCTTCTTATGGAAACTGTTTGACTGTTTCATAACAACTGATAATACTTTGTTTCTACAAATGTGTTCTTCTGAAAGCTGAAATTCATTGTGGGTTGGAAATTGAGTTTGATTACTTCTAGAGCACTGCAAATTTGGGTTTCTTCAATCAACCTGCCAATCAACTTTTTTTAATGTAAATCAATTTGCTGGGAAAAAAAAAAAGTAAAAAAGAAACACAGAAGAGGGAATTCTCATTCCCTCCTCTGTTTCTAGTAGTGCATGCAAAATGGCATAAAAGCAGAAGCTGGGGAGTGGTGAACTAAAATGAGGGCAAAGAGGCACAAGGGCACACACAAAAAAAAAAATAAATGGAGAAGACACAGCAAGCTAAATGAATAATCATCTCCTCTCAGGAATTTTCATATTCTTGCAGTTCTTCAAAGCTGGTTCAAGCAGAAAACAGTTAAATGGAGCATATTTAGAAATGAACTAATCAGGCATGTACTTATTACTCCTTATGTCCTTATTACTCCTTTCCTTGCAGAGGAAGTAATAGTGTGGTTGTCATATTTTAAAACTTTTTAAATCTTTTTTCAAGCAAAAATAATATTGCTCTTCAAATCCATATTTCATCCTTCAGAACTATTTTTTTTTTTCAGATGAGAGGTTTACATATTTTAGAGAGATAGAAAAAAAGCTGTATCTAGAGCAAAGCAGATTCAGAAAGATAGTTTCTACAAATATATGTACCTGATTGTTTAAACTATATTGTTTGAACTTTGATAGAGCCAATATGTTCATCACCACATTTGCTATGGATCAGGAATGTGTCGCAGACATATCTGTAAGAGTTGTATAGTCATGGAAACTGCATTTTGAAATTGTGGTCAGGAACGTTTATGCATAAAAACTTTCAGCAAGAAGTTGGACCATGAGACCTACATGAGTTTCTTCCAACCTAAATTGTTCTACGGTTCTGTGAACGTAAAATTTTGATAATTAAAGCGTAGATTTATCTCAAGTGACTCACTATAAAAAAAAGTGCATATCAAAGACTGTGAGGTACTACTCACAATCAAAACATGAGCAAAGACTTGTCCAAAATAAGTTGTCGAGTAACTCTTCAAGCAATGGAAGCATTCCTGGAAAATTTTAAGAACTCACTACAGAGACAGAGAAAAAAATAAAGAACAATAGAAAAATAAACAGCAATAGTTTATATGATGTTGACGAAGAAATGAACCAATGCTATAATCCCAGAGTCCAATTTTTCTTTTTTTCTTAAATAAATTCTGCATTTCTGTGGTTTCATTACTTTCACATTTTTTTCCAATGTGCGGAAAGTTATGTTAGAAGTACAACATAATTAGTTTTGTTAGAAAAGGACTAGATTCTCTTAAACAATTTGGCTAATATCTATCAATTTATATTGTTCCACTGCAGTAGGTAAAATTGTTCTTTGTTCTTTTTTTTTTTTCAGTATAAAGGCAAGCTGTAACAAGACATTTATTTCCCCAAATTTTACCACTGTATTTACATTGTTTCATCACAGTTTGAGTTACAAAGCAGTATATGCACAGAAAATGGTTGGCATTGGATGACAACAAGCAGAAGCTTACGTTACATCTCGAACAAGATATCTGCGATGTCACTAGCTTCTTCAATCTCTCTCTTCTATTTGTAAACTATAAAGGAAAACAATAATGGGAGCAGAGAAGACTAAGAAAGACAACGTATGTTTAAAGACTTTCATGCATATATTTAAAGCTGTTGGTTGAAATGTGATGTGATTTGTGTTCCATTATAGCAATGGAATATCAGCCCAAAAAAATCTTATGAAACATAAATCAGAGTCTTCCTCCTTTAAAACATCTGTGAGCTAGAGAAGTTAAAATGTATATAGAGAAGCTGGAAAAAAAGCAAAAAAGACAGAACTGGGTTAACTCTCCAAGAACTTGAAGATGTGGAGGTCCAACCATTCCTCTTGATCCTGAGGGAGAAAGGGGCATCATCACAAAACACACTGAAATCTTCAGGAGCTTTTGCACTTGGAACTCTCCTTAGCATATGGAACTTGTTTCCCTTTACAGAGAAAAAATTCTGGCTTTTAAACAGTCCTTTCCCTTTCAGAATACTTTACTTAAATGATTAATCCCTTGTACTACATGTGAAAACTAGTTCAAAAAGAACTTTCTCTGTGAGCTTTATGAGTTTGCCTATATGTATAGAAAGTGTACTTTGAATCAAGTCTGAATAAAAGAGAGGAAAAAATGACACTGTGATGATGAAGTGGGAAGCAAGCTAGCCAGTGGGAGTACACTTTTTACAGAGAAGATGAAAATTCAGCATAGTATTAAAAAAGTGAGGTGTAATTAGTCTGCTCCAGTATGATCTGTATTTTTAAAATCTGAAAACAACTCTTCTGTGCATATTCTTGAATAAAGTGGTGCAGAGCCACAGGACAGGAGAGAATATTCACAAGATGGATCCATCTACGGTTGGGATTTTCCTCCCTCTTCAAAATCTTTTTGTTTACAGCTGCATTTACAGTTTAGATTCTTTTAATGAATGTTTTCAGATTTTGAATTTCCTTCTCTATAAGGTTCTCTAGCATTCTTTTCAAAAAATAATTGATTACTAACAGCTTCATCTCCCTATCATAACACTTCATTTTTGTGTCACTGAACAGTTATTGGTAGCAATTTAAAAATTATCAAATATTTTCTTTAAGTGTGAATTCTTTTCTATTAGAGTCTCTTTCATCATTATCCCATTTTCAGGAAGTCTTTATTCTGGGCTAGCAGGCTGCTGGTTTTTTTTGTTTGTTTTTCTTTGTCTGTTTGGTTTGTTTTTACTTGAAAAATGTTGGACTACACATTTCAAGACTGTCTTTTCTATTCCAGATTAAAACACAAAAAAAGAGATTTTTTTTTTTCCATTTACACCGCCATAGCATTGTAAAAAGTACTTATCTTAAGGAAAATGGTTAAGTGCAGGGTTCCTAACCCCTTATATTAGCTACAACAATTACCATAAATTTAAGGATGGTGTACGTTATGTGCAATCACATGCCTCACCCATGTTTCCTTACAAATATAAAGATACAACCTTCTGAGACATGGTTTCTCAATCTGAGGCCAGTACTCTTTGTGCAAGATCTGTTTTAGCTGAGTTGAACCATATTAGTTCAAATTGAATTCATTTTACCTAGTGTGACAATGAAACACTTTATTGGCAGATGCACTATCCTTCCTTCTTGGAAAAGAAGATTCTTTTATCACTTTTCTTCATGAAATGTGTATGTACTATTTGTACTGCAGTAGTCTCTGGAGATTCAGTAATGGATGGGGAACTTGTTGCCCTCTGCAGGACAGGGCAATAGGACAGTTTTCCCATGGAACATCAGTTACATCAGTAAAAGAGTAGACATGCTTTTATATGCTATCTTGAGAGACGAGAAGAATAAAATCTGGCTAAAGCACTCACTCCAATGATAAACATATGAGAAGAAGCCAAGGCAGCATTTTCAAAGAATGGAAAATATTACACTGAAGAGGAAACTGAGAATGCAGAGAGGTGTCCCATGTGGATATTTATATTCTTAATTCTCTACAATAGAATCTACAGCAGCTGTCACCAAAAGGGAATCCTACAATGGCTAGAAAGCATCAGAGCTGTTGAGGTGTTTACAGATGATTTGAATGAATTTCACTGAGGACCTTCTGAAGGACTTTCCAGGAGAAAGGACTTTTGCTTTAAGAGTCTGTGACAGGAAAAGAATCTTTTGTGTGTGGCACAGAAAATCAAATATTAAGTTACAGTGAGATATTTAATAGCTAGCAAGCTTCTGTAAAGTCGTAATTACAAAACATTTTGAACCCTGAGACAGTTAAAAAAAGGAAAGATGTCAGCGTGGAAGTATGTATATAAACTGCAAAACCAAATAAGCAATTCAGAGAATCAGTACAGAAGATTCTAGCCCAGCTTGTTTCCCGTTAGACATGCAGAACCAGGTAAACTGGCTGAAATTTTAAAGAATCATAACATATACATCTACCTAGAGCCTTCCAGTTGTTATTCAGATAATCTGCAGCTGTCTTTTTTCTGACAAATGGATTCACCCATGTTCTTTCACCCTATTTTTGTAGTCAGCTCCTCTTCTTAATTTAGTCTTCCAAATTTCTTACAGTCTGTTCAACTAACAGTTAATAAAATGGAACGATTATTTTTGTTTGTAAACCACCTCTGCTCTTCTGTTACTAAGAGCAACTCACTATGTTAAATACTGAATATTATTATACTTTGTCAACCTACTGGGATTACTTCAACCAAGGTGCTTTTCGCTGTTGAAAGGCTCTCTGTTTTTCTCACCCAACTTCAGCTCTTATGTATGGGATAAATATGAGGCCATTTCTCCTTTCAAGCCCTGAGAAAGGAAAACAAAGTACCTACTCTTCTTCCATTCCACAGATTTTTCTTTGAATGTGCAAATCTATCACTTGCTCCCACTGTAGTTCTTTGCCACTGAACAAAGTACTGATCTGATTATACCAGTTTCAAGTCACTAGAGCAGAGTAGCAAATGGTCTTTTTGACACAAGCAGTTTCAACTGAATAAAACTGTTTACCTAAAAGCTTTCTGATCTAAACTGTTTTTCCCCCCTTGTTTTTGTTTTTGTTTAATCTGAAAGCTGAAAAAACAAAATATTCTTTTGCAAATTCTAAAATTGACTTGGAAGTACCTTGGTATACTGCTTGGAAACACCGGCTCTGAGATCTCAGGACACTACTTCCCCTACAGACTAAATTATTCTACAGACTAAATTTCTGCAGACTAAATTGTCCACAGACTAAATTGTATTTCCTGTTATCCTTTTCAGCTCTTGCTAAGCTACTCAAATGCAGGTTGAGATGCCCAAGTATGCAGCACAGCCAGGGGTTGGGCTTTTGTTGGGAATTTAAGTAGCCTCATTGATTTTGGAAGTGAGTATATTAAATATTTGAGAGATACTTGACCTTGATTTTTTTAATCATTAATTTAGGCACCCACATGAATAATCTATTCAATTGCCTCAATTTAGTCACGACAAACCTTCAGTAGCCTCTGCTGAATAATGATTAACTTCCATATAAGTTTTCTTGAGGAACAGAGATAGATCTGAAATGTCCTCAGGATATTTTCACAACCTGAGGGCTGAAAATTTTTTTAAAAAGGAAACTCAGACTTTGAAGGATATATTTTCAGCCACTTCACAATAAATTCATAAACAATTCATTAACTATCTTCCCCAGCACAAGGACTATTCTCCTGTTTGACTGGATCCTCTGCTCAAAGCATTTCAGCAGCGAAACGTCCCGTTTCCAAGATGGTTTGGGATACGCCATCCCAGAGATTCATAGGTCATAGATGTTCACAAGCCCTTCTTCACTCATCATCTTCACTCCCTTGAAACATTTTACTTCTTGAAGATACAACTATGAACAAGTGATTGACCTTGGCTGATCAGATTTTCTTCCCTCATTTTTCCTTTCTAGTACTGATCAGTGCATAACTTCTGTTTCAATCATCTATGACTAGTTTAAGAACACAGAGAATGAAATAGAAACTGTAAGAGAGGAAATCTTATTAATTAATCATTTAATCCTATATCAAATCTCCTGCTAGAATGTAATGAAGAAAATGGATATTAGGCGAGATCCTCACTTGATGAAGATTTTTTTTTAGCTCTGTAAGAGTAAACAAGCAATAAAAACATACCTCTATTTCAAGTCTGGTATAATAAGCTTTGTAAAAAATGCAAAATGCAGATTATTTCAAACTGTATTAAACTTTTATTATATATTTTGTATCAATGACATGTTTAAGTTTGCATCCTAAATCATATTTTATATGCTTGGCTTCATAAATATGTTGAGACTGTTTCATAGGAAACTCTCATTCTAAGAAAAAAAATCCCACAGGGTATTCTTTCTGATAATGCCATGGGAGGTGAATAGAAGATAGTTAACAAAACAGGCTTCCTCAGTTCAGAGGCTAGTTAAACTTGCTCCTTTTCTGATGTCTCCAAGTGTGTTTGGTCTTTTCCTCTTGTCTTTGGGTGATTCTCCAACTCTCAGCTCTCCACTCACACTGGTTTATGTATGCACTTCCCAGAAGCGAACAGCAGAGCCATGAAGAGTATTTGCTCCATATTTGTATTCAGTGTCTCATTGTTTAGCGGTACTTATTATGAAAGGATCAGCCCTCTCAAGAGGAATAAAATGAAACTGTTACCCTCTCAAGTGAAGAATCAAGTGCACAGATCAAACTGTTCTACTAACTCAGATATTTGTGGCTCTATTTTATTACAGCTACAGTATTTCCCACTCACAATTTATGATATATCCATAACCCCCTACACTTTATACTTCAGGCACCATACCAGGAGGACTGGAATAATAATTAATTGCATGGTGCTATTTGGATATGAAAGTCAGTTCTGTTATCTTCTAAAAAGGTTTAATTGTGATCATTTATAAAAGACCATTTATGTTGCAATTCACAATGAGTTTGTAGTTCTTTACTGATTTGGTACCCTTTATTGCTGAATATTCAATACTTTTGTGAAATTTTGACACAACTGAGCCATTGAAGAGTGCTCTCATACATCTAATCACATGCATTTCTTCATTGCAAGATCACACACTTTTATATTACTATAAAGATAAGGTGCTCATACATACACCACAAAAGAGAGCAACAGAAACCTGAACACATTTAATTATACTATGACCTGTCAGTCCTGTTTGCTATTCCACACCTGGCTCCTGTCACAAATATCCCATATAGTTGTGTCTTACCCTACATGTTGTTATTTAACTGCTTTATAAGTTTCTGATTCACCTTGCTACAAACTTGAATGTGCATTGAATTTTATAATGCAATTTGAAAGTAAAAGATTTTAAATAGTACACTGCAATTTTTTGTTCGGACTGAAGTGACACAAACCATGATCCCTAAAAAGATGAAATGTATCACTGTCCTATGGCCTAACTTTTTAAAAAGGATTTGATTTTATGATAAGCATATTTCTGCCATTACAGATAAAATAAAAACAGATTTACAACGCCGTGGTATTTTATTAGGAAAATGTGAAAACAACAATTTTATGATGCTCAGTTTGTAGGTGAGTACAACATTCCTAAGTGTTATTACAACTCAGCAGAGTACACATTCTCACTCCGAAGATCAGCGTTATTAAAAAC
This sequence comes from Pavo muticus, assembly GCA_016647715.1. Taxonomy (NCBI): domain Eukaryota; kingdom Metazoa; phylum Chordata; class Aves; order Galliformes; family Phasianidae; genus Pavo; species Pavo muticus. The sequence goes on from JACDJE010000346.1 coordinate 823,990, forward strand.
ACAACTGGGAACACTTTCCAAAAGCTGCTAGTATCCCTGCTACAGGCTTTCATCAATAGGTGTTCTGGTAGTAATCTCCTATTTTTTGTAACTACCAGTTTTTTTGTACTGCAGCGTTTCCCTTCCCAGCAGGCTCAGCTCCTTGAGGAAGGCTGCAGCCCCGCCAGCCCTAGATCAAGGCACTGAGGTATTCCAGCAGCTGCAGTTATGGAACAGGTAGCTGCGTGGGCCTGCGGCCTTTCCTCAGCACAGCGCCTGAGAGGCAGCAAACACAGTGGCCGCTGCTGGCTTCTGCTCAGCTGACTTCTAAATCAAAGCCCTGTGATGGGGCCTGGCCTAAAGCTTTCCACAACAGGCAGCCTAGCTTTGGCACTTCTGCAAGTGAAGCCACCCAGATGTTAAAACAGATCTGAGTGCCTTGACTTATTTGAGGAAGGCAGCTCAGGCCTGCCACTCCAACTTTCCTTAAAGGGAGCAGACTTGGGTCAAAGCTGACTGCTATGAAAGACGCAGCTCTCGATACTGAAATCCTAAGCAAGAGTGCAAGCCACCACTTGCACTTTATATAACAAATAAAAGAGAACACTGACAGCGCTCACATGATAATTTTGACTTACTAGGTTCTTTGGCTATGTTTTGTAGTTCCTTGGGAAGTTAAACAGCTACATAAAACCAAAATGTAATAGCTATCCTAGAAAAAAAAAAATCCCCTGCTTGCAGAAAGTTGCTTGATTTGTCTGTGGTTTTTAAAGTGTAGTACCAAGGATCCAGAGAGCTACCATAACATTTTTACATGCCTTGGCATCCCATCAGTAAGGATAATATATACAAGCCACTCCTCTGTGTTCTAACCAAATGATATACGGGCTACAGAGATACAATGTGATAGTCAACCTGCTACAAACAATTCTACTACATTAGCGCTGCTTTTATTCTAATTAACTGCCTGAACAAAAAAGTTAGCAAGCAAGTGTACTATCATTGGCAAGAAATGCCCAGCCTTCATTCAACTGGCTAGTTTTAATGACAGACTGAGACTCATACTGAATTCTGAAGCAGCAGTCCATCTACAGCATTTATTAGATCCCTGAAAGCATACAGGTTAAAAGAAACCAACAACTGAAACTGAGCACAAGGCTGTATAATGAACTCAATATGGCTCACACTCGTTGGGCCACCTATGTGACTTGAGTCTTTTCCAAATGCATTAGTACAAAATACTCCAGGCATTTGTTCAGACTCCAGAAGCCTGTAGAAGGTCTTGGATCTTTTGCCAGGTTCCAGAAACCTGTAAGTACTCTGACTGTTTTGTTTTGTTTCTGGATTGATTCTTACACTTTCTGCATTGCTCTACCTCCATTTTAAAAGGCTCATTAATATTCAGAAGAGGAGGGAAAAAAATAGGACAGAAGCATTTTCTCTTGACAAATTCTGATGGATCCATCTAGTCCATTCCATTCAGTTAAACCTGTCAGTCTCCACTGTTTAAGGAATTTAATGTTACATGTTTTTTTTTCTCATGGTCTGTGTCAACTTAGGCATCCCACATACTGCAAAAACCTTAGCTGAAAGGAAAAGGGAAGGAAACAAACCTACTCATATCTCCTAATCATATCTCCTAACCATTCTTTAACAATTCCACCAAAAGACACAGGTCTGTGGTCTTTTAAGTGAATATGATGCTTTCATATTTTAAGGTTTCAGAATTTATTAAAATACTTTATCCTTTAGAACATAGGTTGTTCAGAAAGTAATGCCTCCTATTTATTTCCATGGAAAGTAGAAAAGGTACAAAGAGCTCAGCTCAGAAAAGGTGCAAACTCTCAGCTACTAAACACTTTTTCAACATAGTCACCACCACTAGCTATGCTTTTTTTGCCAGTGATGATCAAGAGCCTGCATGCCACACTCATAAAAATTTTCACCAGCAGAGGTGATCCACTGAATTTTTAATAGCTGATGCTGCAGTTTTATGTGACCTAACTTAGATTTTAGTCAACAAATCAAAATAATTTGCGTTTTCACCTCCAGTCAGTCAGCAAAGGTTTATAGCATTGCGTTTCAGATCTACTGTGGCGACTGTTCACACAAATTTAAGAAAAAAATGAAAACAATGAACTTCCTTTTGCTTGATAGAGAAGGTAAATATTGGGGGGATTTTATTAATTTTCTCAAGAAAATTGAATAATTTAAGTGATGAATCATTTTCATCACCTTCATCAACAATATCAATCATTTAAACAATCAAACAATCATCAAACAATCATTTAAGTGATGAGTCATTTGCAAACTGGCATGTAGGGGAAAATTATTTGAAACCCTGGAATGTATTATTATTGTGTGTAATGAAAAGGAATATAAGAATCTAATCACAGTAACTTAAGACAGATCCTAAATGCCACCAGTGAGGTCTGCAAGACTGCTTTGAGAATCAAGCCTGAAGCATACAAACAAGGTCACTTTCATGTTTTTGATCTCTGATTTTTGAAAACTCCACTTTAAGGATTTCTCTCAGAGTGATCAAAATACCTTATTTACCAACAAATTATCTGCTGCAGCCAAAAACATTGGTTGTAATTACAGCTTTGAAAGATTCATTTAGACACTTGAGCACAAAGGCTGGCAGTGGACTCTTATTACTTATGCTGCAGCAGATTTCTGGTTTGGGGAGGTTCATTGTTAGGTCACTGAATACAGGTGGTATGAATAATTTACATTTTTTATAGGTAGAGGAAGAAATAGCTTATGCTATAGTTAAAACTCATACTAAACAAATGGGTCTTTGAAAATTTAATTTGATTTATTACATCTATCACAAATTTTAAATTGTAATTGCTTTCCACATTCAAAAGCATAAACTTAATTGAATTCCTAAAGGCACTTTTAGTCCCTGCTGCCTAATTCCAAGCCAGTTATCTTTCATATTTACAATTCAGATAATCAGATATGAGATGTGACTTCACTTGTAAGCATTTCCTGAAAAAAAAAATAATGGCTGATACAGAATGAATAGAATACTAGAGCACTGGAGAAATGCTAGTTTTTTGCTAATACAATTTAAAAATAATTCATAACATACTTGGTTGTGTCAAGGTGAAAGGCCCCAAATCTCTTCTCAAATATGCAAGTGCAACTCCATTGACTTCACTGGGACCTGTGTCTGTATATTTGAAGGTGGAGGTGGGTCATAAGGAGCTGTGCCAGATAAAGTATTCCAAACATTGCAGAAAGGTACTCAATTAGATGAGAAAAAAAAAAAAAATTGCAAATATTAAGTAAACCTGTGCTTTCTTGCATATTAAAAAACCAAACCAAACCAAACCAAACAAAATCAAAAACTAGAGACAATGAGGCAGAAGCCAAATCATTAATGTTTTTCTTTGAACAGAGAAAATACTGTTATTTCTTGTCATTCATAATCCCCTTAAAATACTGTGTTCACCAGGATTTATACCATAGGATAATTTCCTTCCCATAAGCCATATGTCTTCATATGTTAATAACACTCAGATCATTTGTTTTAAAGTTTCTGAGAGATATATGTTCCAGTAGCTTGCTGCTTTTATGGGAGCCCTTTGGGAAATCTGGGGGAAAGGAGAGGGCAGGATAATTCAGAATAACTAATAGGTAGAATAAAATATAGATCACAGTTGAGTAACGTACTATGTATAGTTAGTTGTGAAGTTGGTGATAGTAATTCTCCAATTCTGCTTACCTACGGGTGATGAAAAGTGATATGAATCTGTGTAAATCCACAAGAAAAGAGTTGGCATATCTGCTGCCACTAAGGTTAATTGAAGTTGCAAATGCTAAGAAAGCCTATGGAATCATTAGAGTAAACTGTAGACTTAGAAAGATTCACTGACTGTATTATCAAAGGTAATCACATGACATGATTGCAAATAGTCCAGGGACATATTTCTTCCTTTTTGGCAACTGTACACATGTTCTGAGTCGTATCCTTTTGGTATCTTTCTAAAAGTTTGCATGCTCCTAGTAAAAATAGAATCTTCTCTAGGCCTTTAGTATCTACAGAAATCACCTATATCATAATAATACGTAGCAACTGAAATTGCTTCCATCTTTGACTTGATTAGTCAAGTACTTTGTGAAAGCATGAATGCTCTTTTTTCACATATTCTTTATTTTGACACATTTTTTAGTGGCTGCTTTTGAGATTGATGTCTGTGAGAAAGTTCTGATGTTTCTAGCATTCCTTCCTGTTTGCAATTTTTACATTGTAAATCTTCAGTAAGTTTGTCAGTCTAAGAACTTCTAAGCAACTTCAAATACTGGAGCTGTTGCTTTTTTTCTCTGGAGACAACCTGTTTTAACTCTGTTCTCTCCTAAGTCTATTATAACTAGTGAGGGTAAAGGAGATTTAAATTCCTGTGGGAAGTGACCTAACATTTCTGAATGAACACTTTTAAACACTGTGATTAACAGTTCTAGTTCAGAATTTGCAACATTTCGTTTTTGCTTATAGAGCACTGTATGTGTGCTTAATACTTAATATAGTTAAACAAAAGACAAGGACTTTGCCTCAATCACTGGGATTCTGAGTCTGCAGCTGTATCCTTAGGAAATGCTCTTTGTTCCTCTGGAAAGACCTTCTGAGATTGACAGGTTCTCTGCAAGTAACATGGTCCAGATTAAAGATCAAAATTAGTACTGAGGGGCAGTAGGATACTGTAAACTTGTAAACATGGAACATAAGTTTTATGTTTCGATCTAGAAAAGCACAGTTGTAATTGTAGATGGGACAAACATGTGGCTAATGGTATCCTCCCTTCAATTCAAACGTTGCAATGAAGCAATACTAAAGGATTCAGTTGTGTGCTCCTACATATCACACAATTAACCAAGCAGAAACAGGACATGGGAACAGGATAGGACAAGGATTAAAAACAAACAAAACAAAACAAAACAAAACAAAAAGAAAAAAACAGCAATAAAATACAAAAGTACATAATAGCAGAATCACGAAGGAGAAAAGGAAGTAATGAGAATTTCACAAGGAATTTGTAAATTAGAATGGGATAAAATGAAGAAGGAATATCTGAAGTTCACTGTTATGGAAAAAACCTTGAAGAATACAGAAGCTTCCCTGGTTGAAATACCTAAGAATAAGCATATAGACAGAAACTTACTGAACATGACAAATATTTTTTTTTTCTAAGAAATAGAATATAGGCTCTTAATGTATTCTGGTCTGAGTATCATATTTCAATAGCAAGACTCTCTATTAGCAGATTGTCTCCTGCTCATGATCATGCTGTTTCCCTTTACAGGAGCTCATAAGGAAGAAATATATATGAAGTTATTGGGGTTTAATGCACAGGAAAGGACAGGCAGGAGTCACAAACAAAAGGAAGGCGCAGTATACAGAAAGTATGGTATGTACAGATCACACAGCTTAGTTCATAAATTACATAACTGAGCAGGTTTTCCTTCTCAGTGACTCTTGAGCTTTGCTCACAATCATAACATGGCAATATTTTAGGTGAAACTGTACTGATTGCATTCTCCACCCAAATGCTGTAATTCAAGAGCTATTTCTTTGCATTTCATTGAGTTGTGGCATTGTTTCTCCTTTGTTAGACTCTGTTTTCAGTACAGAACTTTACACCAAACAAGTAAATATTAATAGCAACTAACAGGAGACACTTTCTCAAATTTCTACCCATTATATTTTGGTTTTGGAATGTGATGCTTGCTTTGGCTGTCTGATAACCACTCTCTGCTAATGGCAAAATACTGAGGACTGGGATTTGTCTAGTCCTTAATGAAAATTTTTATGAAAAAAGTATAATATCATTGCTACAGCTGTTTCAATCCACTCTATTTCACAGCAGAGTTTCTCATTACTACACACTTTAGAAGAACATAAAAAGACCCACTAAAGCAGCAATAAATTTCTCAGAAGTTTTTTCCATGGCAAAAAACAAACAAACAAACAAACAAACAAACAAAACAAAACAACCCTCAAACTGTAAGTTCCCAAACACCTTTAGTTTTTTTAATTTTCAATAACAATTTTCTAGCCCAAGTCAGGATATACTTAGAAAGATTTATCAGTGGATATCAAGGTAGTGGCTGAAAGAATACTAAGAGGAAAAAGATTCATTAGAAGATGACATATAAATATAGATGACATATACATACCAGATGAATTAGAAACCTCTTTGGAAGTTTAAGTCTTACTGCTTCTCTGTAGAGGATAAGCTGACTGCTCAATCCTGAACCTAGTTTGTTCAATTTTGGTACATCCAAATGGTCTTTGGAAAGACAGATGTCTGAGAAAACTTGACCAGTCCTTCAAGGAATATGCCTCTGGACACTTCAGCTGAGATTATTTCTATAGCAGAATGCTAGAGCAAAAATCAAAATGCTGACAAACTAATATGATCCCTTCTACTCCTTCAAGCCTGAGAAGGACCACAGATACGTCCTCTGATGGAAATGGCTGCACATCATGAGTGGACATGGAAATGAAGGAGGAAGGAACATTTTAGATTGAAGTAGGGATAATTTTTTATTCATAATCTTTTTGTGTCCTGCAACAGATAATAATTAAAAGCACTTGAAATGTGAAATTGTGAAATACAGAATATTAAATGAGATTTTATTTCTAATGATAGTTCCTTTTTCTGCATTTTGCAACCTGTCACAGTCCTTCAGAACATCATGTGGTTTGTCCTAGCAGTGCACTTCAGCATGAAAGAGAAGTTGAACGAGCTTATTAGAAATACTCATTGTTGCATAAACTGTCTCATAAAAATAGTAGAAAAAAGATCTTAACACCCTGACATGCCACTTATGTTCAGTGATGACTAAGAGGAAAGAGAGAGTACTAGTCATGTGTAAACTGGGGACTGGAAACTAATGAGAAATATGTGCTGGTTAAACTGAACCACTAGCATGTTGTTAAGATTGAGGACTAAAACTGAACAAAGAAACCTTTAGAAAAGCTTCTTAATAATAAGATCTATTACACTGTAGAAATATATCTCAAGAGAAGTGGTGGAAATCCATTGCTTGAGTCACATGCATTCGTGCTTGGACAAGACAGTGGAGAATGTACTGAGGAATAATCCTGCACTGGCAGGGGTCAGGGAATGGACTAAGTGATTTAACAAGGTTTTTCCAGGACTTTTTGTTGTTTTTGGCAGCAGGTTTATCAAAACAAAAAACTTATTCAGATGTATTACCTTGCAAAATTCCTAGCTTTTTGTTGTTGTTGTTCTGCATTGAAACTGTTAGACAGAGTTACATACTACAAAGGTCAAGGCACTCAATGCCTTTTTGACCTCAGCATCTACTGATAAGATTTGCTCTCAGAAATCCCAAACCCTTGAGACCTGAGAAAAAGTCAAGAGCAAGGAAGACTTAAGGAATATTAGGGAACATTTAAGCAATCTGAATGTACATGAACTGCTAAGACTGGATGGGATTCACCCACGACTGCTGAAGGCTGATGTCAGCGGGAGGCCATTCAATTATCTATGTAAGTTTGCAGCAAGTGAGGAAAGTTCCTGAGGTCCGGAAAAAAGGCAAATGTCACCCTTATCTTCAAGAAGGGCCAGATGAACTACAGTCCGGTAAGCTTCAGCTTGAGAAAGTGAAGGGACAAACAGTCCTTGAAATCACTTCCAAAAGTGAAAGTCGAGGAGATGACTAGGAACAGTCAGAATGGATTTATGAAGGAGAAAGAAATCATGCCTGGCCAACCTGATGGCCTTCTATGATGAAATCACTTCCTTGATGGGTGCACGGAGAATGGTAGATGTTGTTTACCCTGATTTTAACAAGGCTTTTGACTCTGTCAAAAAACAAAATAATGAAGTATAAAAATAGATAAGTGGACAGTGGGGTGGAGTGAAAACTGTCTCAACTGTTAGACTTAAGAGGCTGTGATCAGTGGCAAAAAGTTCAGTTGAAAGCCAGACATGGAGGTGTATCCCAAGTGTAGACACTTGGGCCAATACTTTTTAATGTCTTTATTAAAGACTTGGATAACAGGGCAGAAATGCATCTTCAGAGAATATGCAGGTCATGCAAAACCTGGAGGAGTACCTGATACAACAGAAGGTTGTGTTGCCCTTCAGTGGAACATCAACAGACTGGAGGAATGAGCTAACAGGAGCATCATGCAGTTCAATAAAAAACAGTGTAAAGTCTTGGGGAGGATTAACCTCATACACCACTACATGCTGGGGACCAACCGGACACGGTCCTAGTCTCCTTGTCCTAGTCCAGGTGGCCCTGATTGACCAGGGAAGTAGGACCAGATGACTTCAGATGTTCCTCCAACCATAACCACTCTGTGATTCCATGAACTGGCTGGAAAGCAGCTTTGCAGAAAAGGATCCAGGAGTTCTGGTGGACACCACATTGACTATGAACTAGCAATGTGTCTTTGGAGCAAAGGCAGCCAACAGCCTCTTTGCCTGTGTAAAAGAAAGCCTTGACAGCAGGTAGAGTAAGATGATTCTTTCCCTCTGCTTAGCTATGGTGAGACTGTGGAGTGCTAGCTCTAGTGCTGGGTTCCTGGTTATAAGAGACAGGGAAATGCTGGAGCAAGTCCAGCAAAGGGCCACAAAAGTGATTAAGGGACTGAAGCATTTGCCATATCAGGAGTGTCTGAAGGAGTAAGGACTGTCCAACCAGGAGCAGGGAAAGCTCAGGGAGATCTTACCCATGTATATAAATACTTGATAAGGGGAGTAAAGAAGATGGAACTAGACACTTGTCCTGTCTCCACTTAGAAGAGGCAATGCACACAAGGCTTTCACTGCTAAATTTCAAAACGTCTTGATCTTTTCCTAGTAATGTATATAGATGTAAGAACTACCCCAAATTGTTTGTCTATTATTTAATTTTAAAACCATAGATACTTCCACTATATATCCCAAAATCACAGGAAATACAGCTGAATTTGTTCTACACTTTTATTTCTTTATTGACATTAGCTTCTGAAAATAAAAATACAGTATGGCAAGCTAAGCAGATTTTAAAGACTGCCTTAACCTTTCACATGAAGAACTATCATGCTGCACAGCAAAGCTGTATAACTAAAGTTTGCAGGAACAGACAGTGCTAGGGATTGCAGTCCTGAAATTCCTTTGGCAAATTAAGAAATTTTATTTTAAGAAAGATATTTATACCTTTGTACTTTTGGAAAACTCATTCACAGGCTGGTATGTTTTTCAGACTGGTACGTTTTTGGAAGTGCTCAAAACCCAGGTGAAATGAAACAGAATAAATCAGCACCAAGCACAGCTCTACTGAAGCCAAAAGAACCACGCCACTTTCCACCTGCTGAGAGTATGATCCAGTATTACTACATACAAAATACGTGGTGCTAATCTTCACATGTAAATAGAGCTAGGTGAGTATATGCTTCCATCACAGATATGGTGATATCCATATTAAGATACAAAGCACTAAAGAAAATTGCACCTATTGGGATCATGAAGAAAGAAAAAGGAAAAACTCAGAGCACAAACATTTCAAGAAGCAACTTCATACTATGATGGTCAGATTTATTTTTCCTCTGAAATTATCATCCAGTTCCTGGCTGATTTAATTTTTCCTAGCAGAGAACTTTTCCTCCATGACTGCTTGCTTTTGGAACTGATTTGGAGTTCACTAATTTGAAAAACAAACTCTTACTTGACAATTCATAAATATTCTGTCAGAGCTATTTCTAGTTTCTATGTGCCAAACTTTCAATGTTTATCAGATGTTAAAACTGATTTTACTAAAGAGATGATGTCATTATAGATTCTATGGAGCTGTCTTCTGAGCAAACAAACACTCCATGTACTCATATATGCATATATTTTTATGTATATATAGGTTACATTTATTTAGTACTCCATGGGCAGTTAAAAACGCAATATTCAGCATAGCTTGCTCCTGAGACTGTCAATCAACAGTTACCAGTTTGAATGTGTTGCACTTAAGTTCAATAAAACAGTATTTAAAAGAAGCCTTTACCTCTGAGGGTCTGTTTTTATATTTTTAATTTTTCCTTTTTCATTTTTCCTGCAACCATCCTAAAACGTATTGTATTTGAAGCTTGAATAAAAGAAGAAAAAAGCATAAAAAATCTTTGTTCATAGCAAGCAGATGAGTTGCATCTTAATGGAAGGCAAGCATTCAGGGATACGAAGAAGTATATTCGCCTGCGACAGAAGCCCAAGCCCAAGCCACAGGAAGTGAGGAACCAAATCAAATTGAAATGTCATGAATATCTTTGTCTTGAGCACACACTTTTTCACTATCTAGCACCGTAAGTGCTACACTTAAAAAATGAGATGAGAAATGTTAAAGAGAAATGAATGCATAATGCTTTGAAAGATCAATGAAGTAGCTACTTATCTGCACAGTGGTTTTATTACTTTCAGCAAGGAACATAAATTTCAGCCGCATAGCAGCAGTATCCTATGGCTCGACAACGTACTACAACTACAGATGAAAATGCTGAGAAGGTTCAAAGCCACCTGAGGAAGGGTTTCTTAGCAACAGACAGGACCATGAACCGAAGGAAGAGAATGTGATCAAGTTTTTAATGTTATAAACAAAAATGAGATATTGATGTCTCTAATACATGCATTTTTACTATGTAACCAGCTTAAATGAGATGCTGACACTTCATTACATTCAAAAATCTTACTGTGCCTGTCTTGTAATCATCCACAGCATGCAGAAGCATAAGCAAGAATAAACCTCCAGAATAGGCAGTGTCCTACAAACAAATCATTTTGCTGTATTGATTATCCTTCACAAAAGAAGCTGTAAGGAAGTGAATTAAAATCACTGACAATTATAAAAGCCCAAATAAAATCTAATTCATAAGGGAGAAATCACTTTGCAATTCATCCAGAGAAAACCTCCAAATTGTACAGACTGGGCTTGTAATGCCATGTGGCAGATGAAGAGGGAATTTGGTTTTGTTGAGGACTAGATAAAAAATGAACAGTTCAGCAATAATTATTTTAGCATTTGGAAAATTAAGCTTCCCGTTACCCCACAGTAACAGACATGCGGTCCCTTCTCACCATAAGCTATCTCCATAATGATCATTAATTCTTTCCCTGCTACTCTGGAGTCACACATGTGCACACACACACACAGTGATCAGCAAAAAGTTGCAGTGGTGAAAGATCTTTGTTACAAATGACTCTTTTCACAATAGAATCTGCAGAAAGTAATGAGCCCAACACTGCGCTGTCAGCCAGGTTAGATCGACCTGTCAGTGAAGGATTTGAATTAACCCTGTACTGAAGTACTTAGGGGATGTTTACATTTCCTGTTACACCGATTAATATGAGAGGGTAATAAAAAAAAGCTGAATTAAGAAAAAAAGAAAAGATACAGAAGGAGCACAGTGAATGCTTATTCGCTGAGATCACCATAATAAAAGAGACCAAAAATAATAGATTGAAAAACAGGTTAAAAAAAACCTTCTTTTATTTTCTTTTTCTTTTTCTTTCCTAAGAGAGGAGCAATTTTAACGTAAATTGGTCTGAAAAATATACAAAAGATTTTTTTTAATGAGTTTTTGTATTTCTTGTTTTACGCAATTTTTTTTTTTCCAGTAGCATGTTTTGTCTTTGCTTCTGAAGTACCTTCTGGTTGAGAAAACTGAGGCTCAGCCTTCAAAATTGATTTTTCCGTTGCAATCGGAATTTATGCTCAGTGATCATTAGGTTATGTTTTCTTTGTCTCATGCCTCAAAGCTTGTCGCACTTGAACTGTGGAATTGCCCTGTTACCTGGCCAGGCCAGCTAGCATTCCAGCCCAATACAATGTGCCATGCAGCCATGCAAAGCATTTGCGGCAATGAACCTCTTGAACCTCTTGAGGTTTCAAAGGTTCCTCTATAAGGAATGAAAAATTGCAGACCCTCACAGCCCTGCCCTTCTTCAAGGGGCATCTTAGGTTTCTGCCTAAGAGAAGGCAAAATGTCTCAGCTCAGGAAGAGGCTGGAGTGGTGCAGCAAAGCCATTTATTGCCTACTGCTGCTTTCTTCAGGTCTCCTGAGTGCTGCCAGACTCTGCTGAGATGCCCTGGTGTAATGGGTGCAGGCATATCCTTACCCACAACAGCACCTGCTCTACACCACTGAGTGGCTTTTAGCTCCAGATACCAACCCTTCAATGTTCGAGAAAGTAAATCAGAAACTTAATAATGGAGCTTACATATGTTCTGTAACAATCCAAATAACAAAATCTGGCCAGGAAAGCCACCACTGTCTTTGCTTGTTAAAGTCCATTCTAGATTCAGTTCCAGTAACTCAAGCCATCTCTCATTAATCTAAAAATAATCCCAGGCACAGATATAACTAGGCAATTTCTGCTATTCTTCAACACTAACATTCAGACACATTACTGAGTCTGATACGTCAACAGGGATTAGCTGGGAGCAACTCTGCCTTAAAATTCTCTCTTCTTACACCACAGGGACAATATAAATTTGTTCCTCACAAACCTTTTTGTATATATCAGTTCTACAAAAATGGTCTTGTACTCACATAAAACCTGAAAGTTGCTATCTTACTGCCCATCTCACAGTAGCACAGACTATTTCACACACTTAACAGGTTTAAATCTGCAGAGCCACTAAAACAGAAGGTGCCTGCAGAAGCAGACACAGTTTGCAGCTGCTGCAGTGATTCCGACATCAGAAGCATTCTAAGCAGCAAGAATGCAAAGATTTTGAGAAACCTACTATTTCTGCATGACCATTGGTTGAAACTTTAGTGACTTAAAAGTATTCCAGAAAGCAAATCTGCAATTATGAAACAATGGAAAAATCCAAACAAAAATGACTACATTGCTTAGTACATGTTTTCATGTCCCAGTAAACATAAAATAATAATTACTGTTTTCTAGACATATGTTATCTGAAAAGAAACACACTCAAAGTTCCAATGGGTATTTGTAGCAGAAAAAAGGTTTTGCTAAAAAGATAGAAAAGTAAGAAAGACTGCAATTTTCACTGGTAAATATATATATATATTTTGTTAAAATCTGAGGTTTAATTCAAAATCCCAGCTTATGTAAAAAGGACAAGCTAATTTGTCTCAAAAATTTTACCTTTCTTTAAGTACATACCTGCAAAAGTAAAATAAATTCTTATAAAGGGAGAGTCAAGAGAGGAAGCAGCTAGAAAAGCTTTTCCTGCTTACATTCCGGAAAACATCTTGGGAATCTGCTAGCTCTGCTCTTTTCCTAAAGAGAACGAGGCTACGATTTCTTCCACAATGTAGCCTCAGATATAGCCCCTTCCTCTTTATTTATCAAGCTGAAGGCATTCAGGCAGGTTTCTTCCCCCCTTCGCAGAACACTTCCCATGTTTCTCCCGAGCACACCTCTCTGCATGCTTGTCTTTGAAGAAGCGTGATCAGTTCCATGCCATGTATAATATCTGATCTGAAAAACCTCAGTGCTCCTCAAAATTGCTTTTAAGATATTACGGATAAATGGCAGTCTGAGATTTAAAAAAAAAAAAAAAAGAGGATGGCTCATGTGAAGTAAGCATGATCACTATGTTTAAAATTATATATATACAGTCAGCAAGCCTGACATGCACAGATTCAACTTTAATGCAACTTGACATAGAAAGTCAGAAGGTGTAGGTATAGCTACAATCCTTATTGCTGTAATACTGAATATAGTAAATTTCAGTTGCAGGTACAAGTTAGACCCAGTATAACTCTTCTACAGCTTCTTTCTCACAAAACAAACAAACAAGCAAACAAGAAAGACCTCACAAATTCTAATTAGAATGTATTAGAGAAAACTGTCAAAACAGATTGGCTAAGACTTTGCATGCATGATTTGAGTGCATACAGTGAGGCTAAAGAAAGTTATATGCCACTGAAAAAAAGGCTGGGGATAAAATCTTGGTTTAGTCTGTAAATATCAAATGCATCACATTTTACATTAAATGAAGCACATCTGAATATGAAAGCAAGAGAATACAATGAACCTTTAGAATGTGTGGGCTGATATGAAATGAAAGAGAAGGTTTATATCCCAGCTTTGCAGAGTATAATCATGATTTGCTTTTTTTGTTTTATAAATGCTCCCACAGGTTTTTTTTTTTTTTTTTTTTTAATTTATCTGTATCTACTGCATATAACATATGCAAAGATTTTATAGTTCAGAGATTGGGATCTTAAATTCACTCTAAATGCTCAAAATGTGCCTTAATTCTCTAAACTTCTTATCTACTCAGCAGCATGGGACAAGGTCACTTTTAGACTGTTTTCCTTCACAGTTTGATTCTGCTTTTTGCATGAAGTGTATTTCTTGGCTTGAGAAGCTTTTCTGTTTTGGAGGCATTTAAAAATCCCATATCGCTGAGAAGGAAAGAACAGAGAAAAGGAAAATATAAAAGAATGAAGAAGGTGAAGCAAAATCTCTGTTGTATAAAAAATACGTGGCAGTGATATTCTGTCTGTAGGATTTCTAAGAGGAGAAAGGAGACACACAGGACCACCCAAAATTCAAACCCTATACCTCAGTACGTTGGCCAAACGCTCCTTGAACTCTGGCAGCTCCAGGCCGTGACCACTGCCCTCTGGTGCAGAACTTGTCCCTAAACCCCACCTGCCCCTCCCCTGACGCAGCTCCACGCCGTTCCCTCGGCCTCTGTCGCTGTCACAGAGAGCAGAGGTCAGCGCTGCCCTTCCGCTCCTTGTGAGGAGCCGCAGCCTCCATGAGGCCTCTCCCCTCAGCTCCTCTGCTCTGCGCTGAACTAGCCAAGGGACCTCAGCCTGTCCTCATGCACCTTGCCCTCCAGGCTCTTCACCATCTTCACAGCCCTCCTTTGGATGCTCCTTAATAGTTTTATGTCCTTCTCATATTGTGGCACCCAAAGCTGCATGCAGTGCTCAAGGTGAGGCTGCACAGTGCACAGCAGAGCAGGACAATCCCTTCCCATGGCCAGCTGGCAGTGCTGGGCCTGATGCACCCCAGGGTATGGTTGGCCCTTTGGGCTTCCAGGGCACGCTGCTGACTCAAATTCAGCTTGTTGTTGACCAAAACTCCCAGGTATCTTTCCAAGCAGCTGCTCTATAGCCTCTCATCCCCCAGCCCCAGTACATACACACTTGATTACTGCAATGCAGGTGCAGAATCTGGCACTTGCTTTTGTTGAACTTCATACAGGGGGTGATTGCCCTGCTCTCTAATTTGTCAAGATCTTTCTGCAGGGCCTCTCTACACTTGAGGATGTCAATACCTCCCCCCAGTTTAGAGTTGCTCACAAACTTAATTAGCATGTATTCAAGTCCTGTCATTAATGAAAAAATTCAAGAGATCTGGACCTAGAATGGAGCCTTGCAGAGCCCCAGCACTGATTGGCCACCAGCCTGATGTAACTTCATTTACTGCAACCCTTTGAAGCTGACCTGCTGGACAATTGCTCACTCAACACATTTGTTTTTGTCTACCTATATGCTGAACATCTTGTCCAGAAGGATACTGTAAGAAGCAGTATTGAAAGCTTTGCTGAAATTTAGGAAGATTACATCAAGTAACTTGCTTCCCTTGGTCAGCTAGGTGGAAAACCTTGTCATAAAAGGGCTTTTCCCTAGTGAAGCCATGTTGGCCGTGACCAGTGAGTACTAGGACAATGTTTGTTAGCTTCCAATCGACTCAGACTTCTCCAGATTCCCAAGACTGTTGAAAAATAATTGAGAGAGGTCTCATGATGACATCAGATAGCTCTTTGAGATGAATCCTATCAGGCCCTATAGATTTGTATGCATACAGATGGAGCAGCAAATCCCACCCAAATTCAGGATTTATTGTTCCCACAGTCACAGTCCTATAATAGTGTGAACTATTTCCCAGTCATGAAGAGGTAGCATTCTTCTGTGTGCAGGTGCCAAAGTGTTGGCAGGTGCTGGCAGCAGAGGGCTAAAGGGCTGCCTGGTGCCTGACACAGCTGGCTCCAATGGCCACAGCACAAAACAAGGCCAAGCCCACCAGCCAAACTGGGGACATCCTGGGGAGGGCATAAAGTACTGCACAGAGAGAGGAGAAGAAGGGACATAAAGTGTTTGACAGCAGGGACAACACCAAGATTGGGGGAGGTGGTGTTCCACATGGACTGGATAATTACACTGCAACCCTTGGAACACCCATGCTGGGAGAGATTTATCCTGAAGCACTGCAGCCTTTGGAAAGCACCAACAGTGGAGCAGGAGAAAAGTGTGAGGAGGCAGAAAGAAGCTGTGAAGGATTGACCACAGCCCCCTTCCCGATCCTCTTGCATTGCTTGACAGGAGGAGATGGAGGAGTTGGAGATGGAGTGAAGCTGAGGCCGGGAAAAGGAGGGGTAGGAGAGCAGGGCGTTTCAGAGTTTGTTTTTTTTTTCTGTTTCCAAACCTATTTTTAACTGACAATATATTATATTCATTTTCCCTAAGCTGAATCTGTTTTGGCCATGATGCTAGTTGGTAAGTGATCTTGTTTTTATCTCAGGAGCATTTCCCTAGTACCTGCACTGTTGAGGAGGGAGAGTGGGAGGGCAGCTGTGTAGGCATTTAGCAGCCAGCCAAGGTCAACCCACAACCTCCTGGGTACAGTCAGCTCAGTTTAGCTATTGCTGTCAGTTCTGAGCTTAAATAAAGTCTAAAAACATAACAAAATTGACCTAGGATAGGGGGAAATACTGGGATTACTATTTAAATGGAGTTACCCACACCCTCTACTGAAAAAACAAACAACAAAAATGAAAAGGAAATCATCATTCTTTAGTCTGACAATCTGTAAGATTAAAATTGATAAGTATTATGCTGAACATAATGGATGATTATGTATCAAAGCTTCAGATGGCAATTACAGAGTAGGGTGTCTGGATATGGATGTTTCCTTTTGCAAACAAATCTAGTTCAAAGTTTTTACAGTATGGTTGAAATTGACTTTGTGAGTAAAAAAAAAAAAATCTTTTTATTAGCATTTTAAAACAAAAATACATACCCACTTATCTAGTCAGAATGATGGTAAATCATAATCACACATTTTCTTTCTTTCATTTTTCACTAAGATGTACATGTACTGCTTATCTAATTGTTTTCCTCTGAATCTATGTAGTAACTGTTCTGACCAAAAGCAGAATATCATTCTAAAAATACATTCCAATTTTCTTCCCTTTATTAATTTTGTTTTTCTTTCTTTCTTTCTTTTTTTAATTGCTAAATTGATTCCAAATTACCCATACTTAGTTCTTAGACTGTCTGAGATTATAATTTGGGATCAAAATTGAGTAAATTAGAGTATTACCTTCAGTGGATAGGTGAAGGTGCCCAGTTTCCACAATCTTATGTAAATTCCTCTATTCTGCCATCTTATTTGCAGAGTATTATGGGGCTATTTACTGTATTGTTAGTAAGTTTTTCATGCCTTCAAACTGAGCAACAAGAAATTATGAGTTCTAATTTGTTTCAAAATGGAATTGCTTATATGAACAGTTTTAAATTCAACAATGCAGCTTTCAAACATTGCACTTCAGAAGGAAATGAAGTTCCTACTTCTGGAAAATACTTTTGTAATGTATGACACTGTGAAGGAGAAAGCTGTAAGAAAGTACATTCTTAATGGAGACCAGAGTAGAAGCACTTCGACTGTGTTGAACATATAAAGCTCTTTTGACCTGATCAATTATGAACTCGTAAAACATTGATTGTTTTAGAACTTGGATATCTTAAAGCAGAATGAAATAGCTGGTTTGGGTCTCTTAATTTTAGTAATAATAGCCGTGAGTTGCTATATAGCTTACATCAAAACTGTTGAAGGCATACAATAGAATTTATAGATAACCTTGAAGACAAAATCCAGATGGGTTGTTTTCTGGATAGTGCAAATAAAGTCCCTGTAGGGTCTGAATCCATGAAGATGCTGAAGATGGGAGAAAGCACCCTAGTTCCCTTGCATGACTCAGTAAGGAATCTGCCTAGATACCAGACATCTATAACAAGGCGGATTAAGAACTGAATGAAATGCTCAAAATGGAAGAGTTGTGCCTCCATTCTTTCCCTGCTGTTTTGCTGTCTTTCTGCAAACTCTTATCTCCTGTTCTCCTATTCTGTTCAAGGCTATCTTCTTCTGGATTGTTTCACTTCTCTTTCTCATTTGAATACCAGACACCTGGATAAATTTATTATTCTGTTTATCTTTTCTCTGTATAAACAAATTAGGAGTAATATCCACAAAGTTACTGGTTGAAGAAAAGATATAGCTTTTGAGGTCAATCAAGAAGTCAGATGCATTGATACTACTGCCAGCATAGAGACTTTGTTTTAGTATTAACCTGCCATTTTTCATCAGGAGATGGAGAGGAAAGGAAGGGGGGAGGGGTAACTAGAACATAACTGTCGTAAAATCCAATGTTTCTCTTCATTCTATGAACCCAGCAGTGAGGAAAAGGAAGGAGTATGTAAGAAAAGTCATCAGCCAAATATCACTGTTATCAACAGCCCTTCTATAGTCTATTCATCAGTAAGTCAACTACAAATTTCCATGTGTGCAATAAATCACAAGATCATATTTAACGATTTCTGATGTTTTTATATCACTGCAAGAAACAACTGTGTTGTCCTAATTATCATTTCTCTTTTTCTTATATTTATATAAAAAGGAATAAAACAAATCCATAGAGATTTCTTTTCTTTCTTTCTTTCTTTCTTTCTTTNGATCAAATTTCCCAAAGCTGCAAAGAGGAAAGTGTACATAGCTCTGAAGTACTACCGATCAAAACTTGTCCATGATTTCAAGGTCGTATGTTCAAAATAGGCCTTTTCTGCAGTCTTTGACACAATATCTATGTATATGTATATTTATGTATATGTGTGTATGTGTGTGTATATGTGTATTTATATATATATACATGCATGGATAGTACACAGTCACACAAAGGAATACACATGCAGGCCTTGAAGTGCAGAGTTATCACAGGCAATTTCAAGTGCAAACAAAACCCCCATGGGAAGCATGGGCAGAAATGACCAGCACTGCATGCAAAATGAAATTAAAGAAACAAATGCAGAAAAGCTTTCCCAAAACAATGAACTATAAATGAGCTCGCTATGCTTGACAAATGAAATGAAGATAATTATGACAAATTCATACCAACCTTCATTTGCATATATTCTAGGAGTGGATATAATAATCGTTAATGAAAACAGCAGTTAAAATGACCCTAACATAGTAGCCTGCCTAGAGTCTAACCAAACAGTGAATTAATATGTAACAACGATGACTAAAAGGATTATTTAAATCTTCTTGTCTTAGAAAGAAATTACAAATTCAAAGTAATCATGGACAGATTTAATAATTTGTTCTGTGAATTTTGAATGTGTTCATTTTTGCAAGCTACATAAGAAATAAAATTATGGTCAACAGATTCATCATGGTATTAATTATGGTTGTTGTGATAGCACCTAATGAACAGTCATGAAGTAAGTGTGCTAGGCAGCATGTAAACTTCTAGCAGTAGTTGCCCCTGTCCAGTAGGCCTTCTGTCAACATTAATGTTGTAGATACAGGGTGGGAGAAGTAGGGATTCCCCTCACCCCATGTCCATAATAGCTAGTAGTGAAATGATACCATAGGTTTATGTGCTATATTGTAGGCATTTCCCCACTTTTTTTTTTTTTCTTAGCAAAGGTACAGGAAGGGGTAGAGAAGCAGTGGAAAACTTAACGGAGAGATGGAAAGTGAAATGGATGGGAAAGGATAGTGGTAAGAAAAACAAGGAAGTGAGGAAGACAGTGTGAGATACAGAATGCATCTCAGCTGAAGTAGGGGAAGAAGAGAAAGGCTGGAAAGAATTGATCAAAAATGTTGTCAAGGAAGCAGTCAGCACTGTTCAGAGACTGATTAGTGACAAATTAGCATCTGAAATGTCTCTTATCCATTTTTTTTTCTCTTCCAAGCAAAGCCCTATGCGAAGAGGCCCTAAGACTTAGATAAGAACCCTTTTATGATCACGTCCTGCAGTTAATGATCATAGGCTTCATTCTAACAGTGTGGATTCCCAAAGGCTCCTAAATAGCCATCAGGAGAAGCAAATGCTCAGTAGATCCAATAATAATATTATTATTAATAATAATAATAATAGAGGTCACATTCCGTTCTTGGAGATTCTCCATAGCAGAAATGAATCTGAATTCTCTTGGCTACATTTTAATATCTGAGTCTTTAATAGACTTTGAAAACTGTCTTTTTTGGGGATTATTTCTTGCCTTCTAACTGTCTTATAAATCACAGTTTTTGCTCAAGGTTTTTAGTTTGACCATTAATGTTTTCTTTTTTTTTTCTTTAGCAATATATCCTTGTCATTACAGCAGAATTGTCAGATATCTACAATAAAACATTTCTAGCCAGGAGGAGAAACAAGCCTCTGAAGAGCAGATATGAACTGAACACATTTGTTGGCCAGTAACTCTGTCATTCCCTCAGAGCACTTCTGTGACTTGAGGAATTAGTCTTCCCTTCCTGGGTCCAACCTGCTACTCACAGACTGCACGAGTGACTTCACAGAAGACTCCTGCATTGAGAGTTTCCATTCCTGATTAGCAGCTTTCGCTATGACTTGCCATCTCATGCAGCAAATTTTCTTAGCTATACAGGACAGAAAAGACAGTGTCAGCAATTAAGTTCCTTTTTTTTTCTTTTTAATTAAAGAAGTTAATGCATTTGCTCCCCTATTCTCATGGGATTCCCTAGTTCAAAATATTGCTCTGTCTCATCTTTATTTATAAAACCATTGATTAATGCAAATAAAGGATTATATAATTGGGTTATATTGGCCTATGTGAGATCCTCAAAGTCAGCAAACACTGAATTTAAAAGAAGGCTTAGTTCTCAATGTTTTGTAAATCGTGTTGCTGCAAAGTGTTTTATTATCAAAATTCAATTTGTCTAACTCAAGAAAAAGTATTTTGGCATTTCATGACTTGGCAATTTTAGACAGTTTAGGTCACTATTGAGTATTTAATACATTTAAGCACTCTTCCACCACCAACCACCATGTAGTAAAAATAGGGTTTGAAATGGATTGAGTAAGAAAGAACATCAATCTGGAGGAAAAATAGCAGGAGAGTCAATATTTAATAAATACATAAACACAACATTTATGAGTTCAACACATTTAAAAGGCAAGCAAGATTCTCTTAAACATACACACTAGGCCAAATCCACTCTAGAAAAGCTACCCACTTCTTGGACCGATCCCATGGAGTTGTATTTGCCAGCAAGAGTGTTTAAATGCACAAAGATGTCTGATGTTCAGAAGCACTCTTCAAACTCAGCATTATCTCTTCTTAACACTTATGAACTATCATCAAAGCTAAAGTCATGTTAACTTTACTTAAACATGTACGTTGCTGCATTATTTCAGATATCAAGCTTAAAGCTGTAAGTACAGTACTGATCTTCATCTCTTCAGGCAGGTCATGAGACAAGTCCCAGATTTTACCTGTACTGTCAAAATTGTCACATGGACTGGTTGTTTTTAGACTTTCTTCTCTGGAAATATATCGGGGACAAAATCCTGAAAGCTTTTTTAGTATCTAAAAGAACAGCCAAGATAAGTGGGTGTGTGCTAGAAAACATTAAATTCATAAACTGTAATCTGTAATAAGAAGACAAATACAATTTACTAAATATACAAAGAAGAGGAAAAAATATCAGAGATGTCTACATCACCAAATTTCTGATATCTTTGAAATACCTGTCTCTTTTTTAACAGCCAGAGCTTTAGAGCCTGTGTGTTTGTATCATTAAAATTGACTATATGTTCATCTCATGCGATTTTGGAATAAAATGTCATCATGTAGCTATAAGTCTCAAAACCAAGAAAGTAAAATGTGGAATACTTTTTTTTTTTTTTTTTCCCCTTCAATATTGCATAAGACCTTGTGACTTCAAGACACTTCTGCACTTGGGAAGAGGAATTTATGATTTCTTTAATGTTAGGGATTAGCAGTCCTGGAATACAGCTCTCCTGTTTTAAAGCTAAATATAACTGCTACTCAATTGGAATTCCAAAACACAGAAAGAAATTGTGGACCATATTCTCAAAATAATTTATCTTACATTATGGCAAATTCTTTCTTGACACAATGCAGAAGAGCACGCAATAGCCACTGACTTCCATTGGCCATCTGGGCCTGAATGTTCTGAACTCTCTCTGCAAAAGCACTGCCCTGCAGATTACAAGGAAATATTCTTGAAAGATCCTCAATAACATCTGTGCAGCTGTTTAATTGTTCATTCACTGGCACAGAAAAAGCCCAGTCAAAAAATTCCATTTGAAGCGGAAACCTCAAAATACTCTAAATCAGATGATAATCTTTACTGATGCTTAAAAGTGCAATAATTTTTATCCAGACAACAATGACATTATGCAAAATAACATGAACTTGGGAGTCCTTGAAACAAAGAATTACATGAATGTGGAAAGCTACAAGAACTCTTAGAAATGCATATACACCATCATCTCACACCACAAATAGGAGTCAGAATGACAATATCATAAATTAAAACAACCCTCAAGCTAAAACTAACAGCCAGGAAATGAGAAACAGATTTAAAACAGAGAACAGAAACCAGAAAGCATGACCACTAATGAGATTCTGCACAGCACTTACAGTAACAAAGAATGTGACAAATGTTAGCAGAGATACAGTATTAATAAGAAAATACAAATTATATTCCTTATTTATGCTCTCTTTCACCTTTCATAGTGCCAGCAGCCTAGCACCTAGAAGGCAAAAAGGGATATATGTTCAATAGTCTCTTTCTTTAGCAGGGTGGACAGCTGGGACTGGCCTGACAATCAAAATGCAATCCATCTCACATCTGGAAAGTCAGGAAAAGGCACAAAACAGGAAAAAAAACAACAAAAGAAAACAACAGAAATAGTCCCATGCAACTTGATATAACCTGTAGGATTAAAATATTATTAATATGCACAAACTAATGCCCAGCCAGTACAAGAATAATGACTTCAACCATGACTGCAACAGCGAATTTAGTGTACATACACTGCAGGCCAATACAGTGTCATATTCGTTTCCTCTTTCCCCAGTGCTCCTAATGTTATAGGCAGGGCTCTCACATTTCTATTTGGGATTTCTGACCAGATAATTGAAACTCAGGAAAACAGATGTGTCTGGGATACCTCAAAGCAATTGCACATACAAAATACAGATAACCTGTTTTTGAGACAAGTCAGGCCTATAGTACATGTTCAATTGAGTCAAAAGATTCTAGAGCCCAGGAGACTGTGAGTACATGTACAGATCACCATTTCAGCACATGTACTGTAAGGCCAGTACATCCTGAACATTGTGTACACGTGTCTCTTTAGTGGTCTGCACAAATGCCTTGGATATATACAGAGCTGTGACATCCTTGCAGTTGTTAGGCTACTGGAAATCCACAAGCCCCAGCCAAAGATTCAAAGCCATCGAAGAGGCCTTGTACAGAGGAATCTGGTCATGTAGGTGTGCAAGTTTTGGGCTATTGATGCCCAGTTTAGGGGAATTTGAATGCAATTTTTCAGAAGTTACATCTAGATAAGGCAAGTAAAGCAACTAGTTGGTTAATAAAATCTAAACTAAGACATTTCAAGCAAGGCAGTCATCTTTTTTTCCTCATTCTTCACCATCATCCATTCATAATAAGATTCTTCCATCTGCACGCAGATGGAAGTTTACATCTGAATTCAGTGTCCGTCCGTTTATGTCTACCAGGTGAAATCAGAGAAAACAGAGGGGAGGGATGTTCAGGAAGTCCCCACTCCTGCCCTAGGATGAGTTCCTTCTGCTGAGGGCTGTCTGTTGGTGTTGTGCTTGGGCATCTAACGCAGTGATAACTTCACAGTTCACTGCCAGTCACTTTGTTAGCTTCTCTGCTAAACTTAAACCCATTACTTGCTTTCCTTTCCCCACTGGCTCAGGAGAACAATTTATTCTTTCCCTGTTTGCAGTGATCATTTTATGTATTTGAGGACTATCTTCACATCTTTCTTAAGCCTTTTGCCTTCTAAACAAGTCCTGGAATTGACAATGAACTCCAGGTGAGGCTTCAAGCAGTACTCACTGAAGTCAAGGATTACTTACCAGCATTGTTTCTTTTTTCACATATCATGAAGTGATGCTCACTTTTCAGAGAGAAAGCCTATAGACTGATAGTAGATAACAGAAAATGAAGTTCTTTGATGTATTATTGCTGCCATATTTTGCCTGAGCTGGGCCTTGCAATTATATCTTTGTGCTTTGTCTTTGTATGTATGAAAACAACAGCATAAACAGTTATATTCACTGCATAAATTGCCTCCTACTCACAAGGAATTAAAAGAATTTGCTTTACTTTGCAGACGTTGCATTTTGGTTGCCTATTCCACAACAAAAATATTTTGTCGCTGTCATATTACTGAAGAATGAGCAGAGCTGCAGCTGTTCTGTCTAGGGTAATGTGCAGTATATTCCTTTTCTACTGCAGTAGGGTGCCTCCAGGGGACACTGCCTGCTCTCTGGTCTGTCTCCACAGGAAAGAAAAATACTTGTCTGTGTGTATTAGTGCATGGAAATGCAATGCATACAAGTTTATAGATAGCTATGCAACATCTGCATCTCCAGTATCCCTTGGGGTTGAAAGATCTTCCTAAATCAAAATGTCTCGTCTGCGCTTAGCTGGGACTTCTTCCTCTCACTTCCTCCTTGCCTTCTCAAGGCATCAGCTTGTATGGCAGTGGGTGTATAGCCTGAGCAGCCTGCTATGAGTTTAGAGATAGCTCAGTCAGCACTAGCCTGGGTATGTTACATGAAAGGGCTCATCCCCCATCCTCCAATAGCATGTCCTCCTCACTGTGAGGCCTCCGGAATTTTTCTAAGAACTTTTACATTTTTTAACTAAACTAACACAGTGGGATCAGCATGTCTTCTGATGGCAACTCTTTACTAGGATCTGTGTCAGAGCATTTGTGTACCTTTTCAGCTGCAGCACTGAATGTACAGCAGAGCTGTGTGTATCCCCTTGGGAATTTCCAGCTGGCCAATTATATCCCAAACTGATTTCTACAGTGATGCCTTCAAGAGCCTGTCCCACAGTGCCCAGTAGAAGAAAAGAATTATTTTCAGTCCTCATTGAATATTTGGGTAGGAGGAAAGAAGACAAAAAATAAAGATTTTAACTTACTGGTTCCTGAACTTGAAGAGGATTAATGCAAATCAGATCTTCTGATGGTACCTTTCTTCATTCCCAAGCTTATAACATATACTGTCCATTATATTTCATCTGATGAGACCTTTTAAAGAGACAGAAGGACACTGAACAGTTTGAGGTTATGAATCTGTCAAATACAAAACGTCGAAGACTGTAAATATTTGTAAAAGCAACTTTTAAACCACAGATGATATTAAATACACAAGAGGAAAAGAGTGACAACAGGAAACAGAGATAGAAGTGGAACGGTAAAAATCCATCTAATGATATATTCAAGAATTTCTACCCTATTTGGAAGGTTTATTTGGAATGATTCTCCAAATTACAAACAGGTCGATTCTGCTTACTTTAATTTGTCTGCTTTTGATTTTAAATTTTCTGTATACATGAGCTCAAAAATTTCAGATGTAACAGAGCTGTCTCCTACACAATTTCAGAACTGCCTTCTTACAATGAGAAACGGACAGCATGGGTGCAGACACTAGTGATCTACACCTTTTATTAAAAAAGATTTCCCCTTGTCTGTGGACAAAACATGCAGGAGGTGGAAGGAAATATGGGCAAGAAGTAGAACAAATGGCTGTGAGTAGTTAATAAAAAGAGAAGAGAGTGCCAAAAAATAATGGAAAGGAACAAAGGATGAAGAAGCTACTAATCACCTACAGAAAAGTCTAGAAGGGGAACACTACAAACCTGTAAAGAGAACATAGGTAGTGAGTGCCCTCTTCATGTAAAAAGATAAAAAAGATCTGTTATTTTTGCATGAATATTTATGCTTGCATTTTGGGAGAAAGCTGTTCACTAACGTGCTTCACCGGAAACAGGTAGCAGATGACAAATATCTTTTAGAAGAATCTTTGGAACTTTTAACCAGTATGGCATTTTTTAAGATCTCACTCAGAGTATGGGGTACTTGTGGTTAGCAGTGCTGTAGTGAGATTGGATTTTGGCTAACCTTCAAATACTGTGGCAGTGCTTCTTGGATTCCCCATGGAGTCAGTGAGGAGAAGGCAAACCCCTCTAAATGGTAAATCTAAGAACCTGAATTAGACTCCCATTCAGACTAATACATTTTCACCAGAAATGAAGGTGTGAGAAAAAAACAAACAAACAAAAAAAACACATCAGTCTCTTTGGAAGGAAAAAATGCCGGGGTCAGCATATGCATGCAGTAGGCAGTGATGATCGGGAAAAAGAGATGGACAGTTTCAGTTGGCAATGATCTTCTTTGGTACTTCCTCCTGTTACGGCTAGGTCTATCTCCATTAGCACAAATCAAAATTGGCCATCACAGAAGGCATTACTCTCTTTTCAAAAACATACAAATTACATTTCCATCCACAAGCTTCTCATCTTGACTTCATTCCTGAACTTAACAGGCATCACATCTAGCTGTCTTTGGAGGCTTCAGGTTTTAGGGTTTTCAATTTAATACATCCAAAACTGATGTCTGCATTAGAAGCTTTTGAACTAGGTATTTTCCCAGGAGAAAGTTATCCTCATGTAGTGGAGTTTCACACATATAATCCTGCTTTCTGACACATATGAAACAGAACAAAATTTATTTTTAGAAAATCCTGTGAAATCCTGAGTCTTACAACAAAGGCTGTCCAGAACACAAAGATGGACAGCAAGACTATGGGAGAGAGAGAAGGTTGTCTGATCTCTGCTACTGAATAACTAAATTTATTTAGCATTCTTAAAGCAGCAGCTGTTGATCCTGACTTGGTGAAACTTGTTCTGCATAGTGCTTTCTATTTAGTCCCAGCAAAATGGTACCACAGACAAAGTATTCAAAGGAAATTTTATCCTTATTTAATATCAGCATTACCATAATATCCCAGCACCCAGACCATGTCTTTTGGCATGGTGATGAGTGAAGGATGTCACGTATAAATTGAATAACTCCCATAGCAGAGGTTTTGTGTTTTGAAAGGAAAGGGCACAAAGCTTTTATGTATAAAATCTATACCAGAAGGGCTGTTTTGCTGAGGTGCTTGTAGCTGAAGCTAGCATGTTAAATAAAGCTTGATTACATCGTGCCCTTTATTCATAAATGGTGGTCTTTCCTATATTCTCCCTCTTTTCTGCATGACTGTCAGTACTTTTTGCAATCTTCATTAGAACCAATGGAACTCTGTGCGTGGGGGACTCCAGCAGGGGGGCCACATATATTTTTGGGCGTTTATTTCTGTGGCATATCTTTCCAATCTGTTGGAATGCTAGACAGGCCCCTCTCTCAAAATGTATTATTTTGTGATCAAATAAATCCATAGTCTGAGTTACTCTGCTGCCCAGCAACAAATGGCATTTCTGGCTGTCAACTTCTATAAACTCTTTCGACAAGTACCCTTCTGAGTTAGCTTCAGTATTAAGACAGATTAGGATGCTGCTTCTCACAGGGAAACACATACACATGCATTTTTCATTTAGACGTTTTTAAAAAAATAGCTTTTTGCAATACTTTTGCAGTGCTTTGACCCCCTATGTTTGATCAGCTTTATTTTTTCCTCGAGTCTGATTATTTTGCTTTAATGATCGCTATTTCTGCCTTTCAATTGGGACAGAATTGATTTCTTTAGAGTGTCTGATATGATGCTACATTTTGGTTCTAGGAAGAAAACAGTGCTGATAACACACCCATGTTTACAGTTACTGCTAAGCAGTGTCCTACAGAGTCAAGGCCATTCGCAGCAAAGGGCCCAAACAGCTGGGAGGGGACAGAATTAGGATAGCTGACTTAAACTGGCAAAAAGGATATTCCATACCATATCACACCAAGCGGTAGGAATTTTGAAGGGGATGGGAATTCACCTTGCTCACTTCCACTGCTCAGGGGGCAAGCTGGGCATTGGTCGGGGTGGTGAGCAATTGCCTGTGTATCACTTGTTACATACATTCACATATATATGTATATATATATATTTGTCATAATTTTTACCCTTTTCCTTTTCTCTATCTTAGTAAATAGTTTTATTTCAACCCACGAGTTCTACTTTGTTTTTTCAGCTCTCTCCTCCATCCTACTGGGTAGGGAGGGAGTGAGCGAATGACTGTGTAATGCTCAGCCACCTGCTGGGTTATACCATTACAGTTTCAGAGCTTTCTTTGCAGTTCT
Source organism: Pavo muticus (assembly GCA_016647715.1). Classification (NCBI taxonomy): domain Eukaryota; kingdom Metazoa; phylum Chordata; class Aves; order Galliformes; family Phasianidae; genus Pavo; species Pavo muticus. Next base: position 852,364 of record JACDJE010000346.1, read on the forward strand.
CCTTGCTACTTGAGGCCCTTGTTTAGGATAAGATTGTTTTATCCTCTTAACAATTCCTCATGTATGGTGCTAACCTCACAAAAATAATTGATTTTATTTGTAAAAACTGTGGTATTTCTATACTAAACTGCAGACACTGGAGTTCTCTACTCTGCAATGTGAATATCTATTCCTGTTCTGATCTTTGGTTTCAGACAACAAATACATGAGAATTTCAATTTTATTTTCAAGTAATCTCTCTCTGCTGCTTTGTTCCAATGTTTCAGACATTAGTCTCTAAGACCATATGTTCCAGAGCATAAATACCTTAATTAGGATGTTGGCTCTAAACAATCCCTAAATAGTTTGAAGAGATCAGAACAGGTTTGTTTGGTTGGTTTTTGCTTTTTGTTTTTGAAGGTCAGCAGAACTTCAAATATATAGCTAAAGACTTGCGGTTTTAGTTTATCATCAAAAAAATACTCAGATTACATGTTCGTGAAGATTTTATTTAAGGGACTACTTTCAATCTATTGGCATAAGACGAGTGAAAGAACTTGCTCAGAAGGTACTACTCAGTGCCTTAAGTCCAGAGTTTTCCAAAGTATGCTTATTCACAATCAAGTCTGAGAGAAACAGTCATTACCATATCAGGACATGGTTTCTTTCTAAATTTAATGTTTTGCTTCATACAGTATTTACCATTTTTTTCCCCTTACTTTTGTAATCCAGGTCACCTATAGTTTCATTATTATTTCTGGTTGAGAAAGAAGAAGATTGAAATGTCATAACATAGATTTTTCCTTAAACTGTAACACTGGTGCAAGACCTGCAGCAAGTTCTCAGAAATTACTGGAAAAAAAAGGAAGATAAAGTGCTGCCTGGTAAGCTTGACTACATGTAAATGTGAATATAAATGTGAATAGGAACTAATATATTGCACACTGAAGGGCTTAAATGTGGGATTTGTCCTCTGCACAATTTAGAAGAAACTACAACCATTTTCATCATCTCTCTACTAAGAAGACAGTGGTGCAGAATTTTTTCTCAGTTAGATCCTCAGAATGTTATTATTATTATTATTACTACTATTATTATTATTACAAACATAACAGAAGTAAAATCACAGAAATTTAAAAAGGTAAAGTGAAATTAATAAATGCCAGTAAAAACTGACCCTGCAAATGAGCCACCTGGTCTAAATCAAGTATGCAGTCTAAGTTGATCTATTCTGTAATCAATTGATCAAACCATACTCAAAGCTGATTATGAGATTTACTATGATAAGTCAAAGTTTACCAGCATATTAGCACACACAAATTATTGCTATATATTATATTCTGTAAATGCTTCCTTGTTTTACAATAGTGTATTTGCAACAACAGAGACAACATTCTTACATGCAAGATGTTTTAGGAAATTTTGCCTTTTTTTTTTTTTTTTTTTTTTTTTGAAGTATGACACTGAATCAATCGGATAACCTAAAACTCATAACCACCAGCTGTTTTCCTAAAGATAATACTTTCTAGCTATCTGATGGCCCTAGAATTTTCAGTTGAGTTTCCTTGTGTGTAGTCACACACAGCAGTTTATATGACCCAAGTAGGGAAAAGCAATTCATGTGAATCCTTTTGTGAGCTGAAGAATTTAATAATGCCCTGTGGCATTCTGCCCAATATGCTTTTTTTCCAGAGCCATCTGCTACCTATAGCTCAATAGAGAGCATGACTTGGCTACAAGAAAGATGTTTTGCACAGAGATGTGCTCATCCAGTATTTATTGGCTGTTCTGAGGTCCATTTCAGGAGCTTACATTTTTTAATACATTCACCACACCATTTTCTAGGGGGAGCTGGCTGGCTGCATGTTTTTTTAGGCACTGCATCAAAATTAAACAACCAAGAGAGAACACCAGCAACCTATAGAGCTTTAAACTAGATTTGACAGGGAAAGGAGCTGTACGTCTGTGTGACAGAGAAGAGTCAGGGAACACTGTCACTTTATGAAGCAGCAGAAGAAGCCTCAGATTTGTCTCCAGGGAATTTGGGAGGGTTCCTCCAATAAGGTAACATAGCCAGTAGCCCAGCTGAAGTGCCTGTACACCAATGCACACAACATGGGAAATGGGCAGGAGGCAGTGGAAGATATGGTGTAATTAGAAAGCTATGACTTAATTGCCATCATGGAAACAGGGTGGATAGACCACACAACTGGAATACTATGACTGAGGGCAACGAGCTTTTTAGAAGAGAGAGGCAGAGCAGGAGGGGCAGAGGAGCTGCCTTCTATTTTAAAAAATGGATAGAGTCTGAAAAGCTACCTCTAAAAAACAGCCATCATCAGGTTGAGAATTTGTGGGTTAAAATCAGGGACTGGACAGATAAAAGACATCTGGTGTTTGGGCTCTACTACAGGCCACCTGATCAAGGGGAGCCTGTTGACAAGGCCATCTTTCACCAGCCACAGGAGAAACTGTGCTTAGGGATAAAGGAATAGAACAGAGCTGGCAGCTCTTTAAGGACACCTTTGTGAGAGCTCTCCATTCTCCCATCATAAGAAATCAAGCAGAAGAGGCAGGAAACTGGCATGGCTTAACAAGGACCTGCTGGTCAAACAGAGAGAAAAGGAGGACACGTACAGACAGTGGAAGCAAGGAAGTGTGACCCAGAAAGAATATAGGGAGGCTGTCTGAATGTGCAGAAATAGGATCAGGAAAGCCAAGGCGCACATGGAACTGAACTTGGTGATGGATGTGAAAAATAATAAGAAAGAGTTCTACAGGTACATTGGTCAGAATAGAAAGGCCAAGGAGCATGTACCTCCTCTTATAAATGAGAAGGGAGAAATGGCTACAACAGACATGGAGAAAGCTGATATATTCAAGAAACTCTTTAACTTCAGTCTTCATTAGCAGTCAGGCTTCCCACATTTCACATCCTTGAACCTCTAGTGGAAACTGGGAGAGCAAAATCCCTCCCACTGTAAGGAAGAGCACGTTCAAGACCACCTGATGGAACTGAATGTGTCCAAGTCCATGAGGCCTGATGATATGCAATTCAGTGTCCTGAAGGAACTGGCTGATGTAGTTGTCATGTTACTTTCCATCATATTCAAAAAGTTGTGTGTGTCAGGCAAGGCACCCAGTAACTGGAAAAAGGGAAAAAACAACTCACATTTTTTAGAAAGGAAGATCCAGGAAACTACAGGCCAGTAAGCATCCATTCCATGCTTGAGAAAATAATGGAAAAGACCTTCCTGGAAGCTATGTTAAGGCACATGCAATACATGTAAGACACATGCAAAGTGATCTGTAACAGCCAACATGGCTTCACCAAAGGCAGATACTGCCTGACCAATCTGGTGTCCTTCTGTATGGAGTGATGGCATCGGTGGACCAAGGAAGGGCAACTGATATCCTCTATCTTGTGCAAGGCCTTTGACATGGTCCTTCACCACATCCTTATCTCTAAATCGGAGAAGTATGAATTTGAAGGCTGGACCGTTCAGTGGATAAACAATTGGTTAGAGGGTCACAGCCAGAGGCCTGTGGTCAGGGCTCTGTGTCCAGGCGGAGGCAGGTCCTGCTTAATGAACCTGATCTCGTTCTGTGATAAGTGACCTTCCTGGTGAATGAGGGAAAGGCTGTCAACATAGTCTACCTAGATTTTAGCAAAGCCTTTGACACTGTCTCCCACAGTATTCTCCTGGTGAAGCTGGCAGCCCATGGCTTGGACAGGTACACTCTTTCCTGGGTAAAGAACTGGCTGGATGGCAAGGCCGAGAGAGAGGTGATAGAGTCACATCCATCTCATGACTGGTCACAAGTGGTGTTCTCCAAGGGTTGGTACTGGGGCCTATCCTGTTTAATATCTTTATTGTTGACCTGGATGAGAGGATTGAGTTCCCCCTCAGAAAGTTTGCAGATGACATCAAGTTGGGAGGAAGTGTTGATCTGCCTGGGGGTAGGAAGGCCCTTCAGGGGGATCTGGACAGGCTGGGTAACTGGGCTGAGGCCAATGAGATGATGTTCAACAAGACCAAGTGCTGAGTCCTTCACTTTGGCAACAACCCCAGGCAATGCTACAGGCTTGGAGCACAGTGGCTGGAAGACTGTGTGGAGGGAATGGACCTGGGGATGTTGGATGATGCTTGGCTGAACATGAGCCAGCAGTGTGCTCAGATGGCCAAGAAGGCCAGTGGCATCCTGGCTTGTATCAGATATAGTGTTGCCAGCTGGAGCAAGGAGGTGATCATCCCTCTGTACTCCACCCTGGTGATGCTGCACCTTGAGTACTGTGTTCAGTTTTGGGCTCCTCATTATAAGAAAGACATTGAGGCCCTGGAGTGTGTCCAGAGGAGGGCAACAAAGCTGATGAGGGACCTGGAGCACAAGTCTTATGAAGAGCGGCTGAGGGAGCTGGGATTGTTCAGTCTGGAGAAGAGGAGGCCCAGAGGAGACCTTGTAGCTCTTTACAACTACCTGAAAGGAGGCTGTAGTGAGCTGGGGCTCAGCCTCTTCCCCCAGGTAACAGTGATAGAACAAGAGGGGATGACCTCAAGTTGCGCCAAGGGAGGTTCAGGTTGGATATTAGGAAAAATTTGTTCTCCAAAACGTGGTGGGATGGGCTGTGCAGGGAGGTAGTTGAGTCACTGTCTCTGGAGGTGTTCAAGGAACATTTAGATGTGGTACTAAGGGACACGGTTTGGTGGGGAAATAATGGTGGTAGGAGTGAATGATCTTAGAGGTGTTTTCCAACATTGGTGATTCTATGATTCTATGACAGAGTGCAGCAAATGCTAAGTACTTGGTTTTGAACACCACTGCAAAAGTCACTAGCAGTAGTATTTGCACAAAGTATGCAGAAAGTAAAAAGCACATATCCTGTAGCTTTTGCCTTATAGGCACCTGACATATGATCAGTCATATTATGCTGGAATGGTGGCCAAAACAGGTATTGGAAATACTTAAATAAAACAAATGCCACAAAATGCCTCACTCCCTCATTTTTCCCTGAACTTAAGATGTAATTGTTCTAATTGGTTAGTGTCGGATAAAAGAATCAAGGTCAAAGTCCAGAACTCTATTGCAGAATTTCATAACAGATTTCATAACTGTTTGTGTCTGTCCCAGACACCAAATCCTTAAAAATAAATATCCCATCTTATATCCTATGTTATTAAATTCCAGTTCACCAAATGACTGCACTATGCCATTTTTCACTACCCTCAAAAGAGCCTGTGTAAAAAACACCACATCAAAGCTACTGCAGAGCTTCAACACCTTTCATCTTGCTCATCTGCCCATTCAACTAAGTACAAGTTATCAACTGGCTAAGATGTTAGTAATTTCAGAGCTGGAATTGCTGAATTAGCAGTTGCTTTCCTGCCAAGGTGCCACCCTTCACTGCCTTGAGCTTTACTGCTTATACCTCACCTCTTCTTGGTTTCAGCAGTGAGAGACAGCTGGATAGCAAGAACCAAACCTCTGTACCCAGTTCATGTTTTTTCACCAGACTAGCAAGAATTGCCATGCTGAGAAGAACAAAATAAACTAAACTACAACAGATAGGCGTGCTGCCTTGCAGAGAAATGCTGCTAAAGTAGCCTTGCTTTCCCTGACAGACAGTAGCAGAAGACGCCTGTTCTTGCCAGGCTGTTGCATAGATAGAGGAATAAGCAGGTTCACAGTTGCTGTTACTGCTGGTGTTTCACTTCCTTCCCCAGCAACTACCCATTTTTACCGATGATTAAAACACTCACCTTTCTTTTGTATGTCCTATTCTTGACACCATCTCCTTGTTCACATAAGGGCAATTTCAACACTGGTGACTTCAGCTAACGTGTTGTGGGTCTATTTAGCAATACCTTTGAACGCTGTAGATTTTGTTAGCACCACACCTTAGCCCCACCAGAAGGTAGCACATAAATGAGCAATCCAAGCCCAGCGTTATGTTCAAGCCCTAAGTGAAAAAAGAGAAAATTATGTCAGAAATCACTTTTTCTTAGAGATCTGAATACCTGAATGGGCCAGCTGTCTGATACCCTAAGAGCAGTGAGTCCTGCTTTGAAAAACACAGTCAGGAGGTGTCATCCTGGACTAAACCTGCAAATGTCTTGCAAAATGTACTTCCCTTGGTATCCTCTGCTTTGAAATTGAGTTGTAGTGCAGCCACATCAGTTTTGTCTTGTAGCAAATGCACGTGTTGATAAATGAGAGGAATCAGTATATGGGACAAAAATGGAGAGTGACTCCAGTGGGTATATGCACTATCTATCTGTAGATGTATATTCAGCAATAATTTATAAGAACCCTTCAAGAATGGAATTGGGATCTAATCTTTTAGACCTATTTTGCCTTTCTAATTGTAGGAAAATAAATTATTAGGAAATACCATTGGATTTTTCTTCTGTGCTAACATGTTGCTTTTTGGTTACCCAAAATTTTTAGGATAGGCCACAGACTGAACTGTCTTATATTTAAATGATGACAGGAGACTGTGAAGCACAATAGGTCTAATAGGCAATAGGAATGAACATGGAGGACTGGGAGAATTGACTAGCTGGTGGGATACCAATAAATACAAAGTGCTTAATCACCGGCAGGCTCGGCACCTTGATCTCCCAGTCAATAGCACTTGCAGGTTCAGAGCACACAGGGAAGCTCTCGGTTTAAAGAGAACATAAAAGGTACTTTCTTTTCTTTGTTATTTTTACAGTGTGCTTCACTTGTGCATCCCATACATCGTAGCAGTCCAAAAGCTTTTACAATTTTGTAAATGAAGAAAGCACTTCACCCATTTCAGGGAGAAAATATACCAGCTGTTCTGTGTCTGAGAGTAGTGGAGGTCTGGGAATAAAAAGAGTACTATATCTCATTGTAGCACTGCGATTTGAGGAAAAGGGATTTAGGCTGCACTTTTAAACTTACGTAAGTACTTAATTAAGATAGATTCTAATTACCTATATCCTGGCAGAAATCCTACAAAGTTTTTAAATGGACATGGGACCAACATCTACTGTGAAAGATGCCACCTTTAAATTCCCTCGTCACCTTTGTCAGGCAGAAGAACAATAAAATTTGCAACTGACCTCAGGAGGAGTGAGCTAGAAAAAGGCACAGTTTCATTCTCCTTTGAGCTAGAAAGGGGAGGGGGAAAAGAAAAAAAAAAAAAAAAGGAAAAAGAAAACCCATATGCAAGGCTTATATTTCAGCCAGCAGCCACTGAACTGTCCGTCCTGTGAAATGATAACTGAGAATGATAATAAATGTAGCTCGACTCTATCATCTGTACAGACTTTCTGTGCGTGTCTGAAAATAGAAGTAAAATCAAGTAGGACCAAAGATGGTCCAAAATAAATTCTCAGCATACCCAGACCCCTGTGAACTTTGGCCATTCGGTTAATAGAAAACTTGGACACAGGTCAACTCAGGACAGTCTTGAAAACCATAAATCCCGGCTGACTTTGTGCTAGCTTAAATCTCAGCATTTCTTTTCGTATCTGTAAATGCCATTTGCTAACTTCAGGACTGGAAAAAAATAAAAATGAAGCAATATCACGCTGTACTATTCAGGCTGTTGTTCACTAGAAAACAGATTTCTTATATTTCTGTGATAGGTGTTTTTTTGTTTATTTTTTTTAGTACACCTTTGTTCTTTCCTTATCATATGTTATTATGCTTTTTGGCATGCAGCAAGCAGCTTACCATATTAATTGAATGATATTTGCAGCCTTAACCGGGCTGCCTGCTGGCACATCTGATCTTGCGCTGCTGCTTGTGCTGGTGAGGATGAGAGGGCTGGGAGACAAAGAGCTGCAGCCATATTGCCACTGGGCTGTACAGAGCTGCTCAGAAATTGGGAACTCAGATAAAGAGCCTGTCCCGTCCTAAGTCACCCTGTGTGTCTTAACGCTGCTTCACAGTGCTGATAGTCAGAGAGCTCAGGGAGACTTCAACAGCAACAAATGAACACTCTTCAGAGGCTGAAAAGCAGCAGAAGTGATACTTTCCTCTCTCAACTTACCTTTTTATTTTTGTTTTTGGCCTTGGGATAGGTCTTTGGCCCAGGCTGTTTCCTGCAGTAATTCTCCTGTTGTCTCCCAGCTGTGCTGACCTCTGTGTGCTGGTGCCCTTACAAACATTCACCAAACATTTTCTGTCTCTTCTGCATAAATCCATATAACCATATTCAATTGCTACCTATGGAGAAAAAGCTGCACTGCTGCCTGAGTGTAATGTTGCTTGTGGTGTCCCCAGAGCCTTTGAAGCATTTAGAGCCCATCTGATATCTGCAGAAGTCATTGAATGAACAAAAGGAGTGACTGAAAACAAACAGACAAAAAGGCTGAAATTAGGGATAACAACAGGGGAAAAAGTGAAAGACAGGAACATTATCTTTCCATGGAAACTGTTGGTCCTACATATAGATAAAAGTCTGTCAGATTTTCCTTTTTAAATCCCTTATTTACAGGGATTTATAACTCAGCTGTAGAAAGTCTCTCCAGACTGAAGCACAGCTTATGAGGTCTCAGGAAAGAAGCTTTAAAAATATATTTAAATATTTCATTTCTAAGAATAAGATTATAAATGTTAACTACTTTTAAGAGTTGCGTAAATAAATGCTGAAGTAATTTAGCAAATCCCTCGAGTTAACGTCACTTTTTTTGGCACATTATTTTAAAATCTGCTGTATCATTTCTGCAAGTAATTCCATATACTTAGACTCTTCACAAATTCAAAGCTCAAAATGCGGCAGAGGCTGTTTTTGATGAAGTAAGTTGGGTCCAATCTAGACACACAGCCATATTTTTCTTGGGAGGGGCTACATATTTCTTGAAGATGGAAGAGGGAGATAAAACTCACTGGGGTTCCTTTGCCACTATCAGTGTGCATCTGGGTAAGGGCAATGCTCAGGCCATCAAATCTGCAGACACTCTTTGACTAGAATATCCTCAAAGAGTGAAAAATACCTTTGAAACAGGAGTACCTACTCCCTGACTGGATAAAAACAATGTCCAGAACACAGCTCTGTTTGCAAGTGGTCAAACTCCAAGTCTAAAATTTGTTGCCTGCAAATATTTTGCAATATTTCCTTAAAAATTAATATTTCTGCAAATATTCCTGCCTCAGGAATATTTCAGTTGGCTGTTTATAAAGAGTAAACAAAAAGGGGACATTACAGCAGAGCAAATACAGGAGGCGTCTATTTGCAAACATGCTGTCTGCAGCGGGTCCACTCTTCTGATCTCACAGGTTCATAACTGTACTTTGCTCAGTTTTTGCAGGAGCCTTTTTTCTTTTTCTTTTTCACCTCCTTACACTACATTCTTAGCAAGTGACGACTGTGTGAAAATATTTGTATTTCTGTAAAATTCAGCATGCTCACCGGCAGGTTTAAAGGTTCATTGGCACAGCTGAAAGCAATGAGCATAGAAACGATTACTGAGGCACAGTATCTAGATTTTTGCTCGTCACCAAACAGAATGCAATATTTCTAAAGCCTTGGAATGCACATACTAGGCCACAAATCCAAGACCTTTTTTCTTCATTTTTTAAGAAACTGAGAATTAAAACAGATGGATGAAGAAAAGTAGTGATTTTCCTTCAGATTTTTCTTTCTTTTAATCTAGCCTTCTACTGACATATGAACTGTAAGACCTCAGTAGTAATAAGAAAAATGCAGATTTGTATTAATGCAGTGGTATAAGGTGCTCTGATTTCATAGAATCATAGAATCTTTAGAGTTGGAAGGGACCTTTAAAGGCCATCTGGTCCAACTCCCCTGCAATGAACAGGGACATGTACTACTGGCATCTAGGTCATGAGAGAAAGAGGAAAGTGCTTTCTGCATGGTTTGGAAGCACTGAACTTTCCACAAGTTCCATCTTCAAATACTGTTTGATTCTGTCCACATTTGAAGCATCCAGCTGCAGCATGATAGGTGTTCCTTTCTTGATGCCAAGGCCTATGGAATGGGGAAAAATTGCTCTATGCAATGCATGCTTTGGCACACAGGGCTTCTAAACATGTCACAGCGATTAAAAAAAGGGAAAGAAACTGCACTGAACTGGCAGATGTCACTGGTTCACTGCCTGTGCTGGCCAGGATTTGCTGTGGGAGGGTGAGTGGCTGATCAAAGGGTTGCCGCTGGCAGTGGGTGCCCCTGTGCAGTGCAATGCCAGAACCCAGCGGCCAGAGCATGGGGAAACGGGGCGGTGGTGGGAATGGGGGTCAATCAGCTTTTGTTAGTTAATGTTCTTTTCTTGTTTTCTCCTGGGCTCTGAGCGATGGGAAAGAAAGGATACATGAAGTCATACTTTGTTTCTTTTTTAACACTATTTCTGTTCTCAAAGAGATCTTGCAGATCTCTTTTGTAGATTTCTCCACACACACAAAAAAGCTGTAAAAGTGTAATTCACGATACTCGTACATTTGTGTAGAGGTGCTGGATTCAACTTCACTCTTTTCAAAACTCACATAGCTGGACGGGTGAGGCCTTCTCTAAATGTCAAATTTACTGGTGTTAGGAACTTGCTTTTAGAAAAGCAGCCCCCAGTCCCTTTCAGGAGAAGGGGAAATTAAATATATATTGTTTTAAGCTTGGACCATGCTGCAAATCTGCCATGTCCAAGGTGGGTGCAAGTTTGGGGATGCAGCATAATTCCAGAAAAGTTTAATTCTGTTTTAAATCCAAAAGATGTTTTAATTACATTGATAAAATCCTGTTTTATAAATTTATCTCTCCTTTCCCCACCAGCTCCATCCCTTTTGCCCACTATAGAAATTACATATAAAGAAGCACATATCACTGTACATGGCATAATGCCTAGCTACAGCAGATATGTAGAACTTCAGACAAATGCATGCCTTTTCTCTCAGCATTAAGGCTGTACAATTTTAAGAACCAATTCTAAAAGACAAATTGTAGAAATAGGAAGACAGAATAAAAATTAAATTCTTTGCATTTGCTGTTTTGTCACAACTTAAGTATCATGTATACTTTAAGTAATCTAAATCACTGCATGTAGATATTCTAAAACCCACAGCCACGTAAAATTATAGTAATCTGATTGGCAGCATGTGTTTGAATGTTATTTGTACTGTGAAAATAAAACATGAAAAGCTGTGATTGAGTCTGTGTGTGCATGTGTGCATGCTCGATACATGAATAGCACTAAATCTCAAGAGTAAAGAAACTACTATTCACAATATTGGTCATCCAGCTTTACCAGGATATAATTGGCCCTCCAGGAATACAACACAGTGTAAAAAGTAAAACACACAGAACAACAGAAAGCGAGCAGAGAAAGTTAAAAAAAAAAAAAAAAAGCAATTATTTTATAGTATTTAAAAATGACAGTTTTTGAAGCCATTTTTTCTTAATTTGTTTTGATAAATACAGAAAATGAAATTTTGAAATTTCAAATTTATTTATTATTAACACTGCTATTAGAGAAAAACAAATCTAAATAAGGCTGAAACTTATCCACAGATACTCCCACCAAGTCTGAAAAGCTAGCTTTTCAGTTTCAATTACAATTTTGCAACAGCAATGAAAGCAAAACCATCATCTCAGTAGCCCAGCTTGTTATGCTCGGTGTTTCTGCAGATGCTTAAGGACTACATGTAAGACAAGAGGGAGCAGATGAATTTTTACATTCTTAAACAAGCATGTGAGTGATTCAGGGTGACTTCATGCCCTCGGTCACCTTGAAGCTATTGAAGGACCAGACTGAAAGATGATCTTGCTGAATATTTTGGGGCCGGTGGATTTCAGAAAGTGATGAGAGGCAGTATGACAGGAAAAAACCAATCTGTTCCACAGCTCCATTCCTGACATTCTCATCCCTGGGCTTTTACAGAGGTGATACATTTGTGGTGGTGGCATGCATTTTAAAATGCTATCATAGCCCACGTTGCTGCAGTGCTGCTTCTTGCAGACGCTGTACAACAAAGGAACTGTTTGTGCTTGCTAAAGTTCATAATTAAGTTAATGACAAGGGGCAAGAGGAAGATAAATGAAGTCATGGAGTGACAGGGAGTAGTGAGATGTTTCTGAACTGTGGATGAGTGACATTCACTGCAGACACAGTACCCCCTGGTCATCCAACTGCCACCAAGTGTTTTTCATAGCATGTCAAAGCAGGCAGATCTGAATGAGAGATTTAAGGGAGGGCTATATGTTACCTGTGGTGACTTTCTCCTTCCTTGAGCAAGATGAAGTCTTTCAGGGATCAAGAACAGCTGAGGGGCACTAGGGCTGGGAGAACCAATCTGAACAAGAGAGAAGGACAAGACTAGGAGAAGAGCAAAGAGAATTGTGAGACAAAGGAAAGAGAAACAGGATGGAAACAAGACCTATCAATAGGGAAAACAGCAGCAAAAGGGAAGATGAGCAGTGCAGGGTGGATCTGCAGAGCACACTACTGGAACAGAATTGCTAGGTCTCAAAATACTTACTCTTTAAAATGACATTACAGCTGGTTCACATAGTAACACTGTAAGCAATAAGTCTGAAAGTCTCTGCCTCGTTCATGACAGGTGACAACACAGTAAAAAAAAAAAAAAGTAAACATTTTTCCCCCTTTTTTTCAGGTTCAAACCACTTAAAAGTACATAAAGGGATTCCCATTGCAGTTCATATGTCAGAGACTTATCAGTTAGAAGAAATAGCAAAATCAATATTGCCTGTGCAACCTCAGTTCTACCCCTGGACGCAGATGTGATCTTTCATTAGAAGTTCAGAGAGAATTTCTGTCTTGTGACTTCTGCTGGATCCCCTGTGTCACCTACCTGCATGGCCTCACAAGTGCTCAGATCTAGGGAAAAACATAGTTTTTGGTGTGTCTTAAGAAGTATTCACAATGAAATTCGTTAAGGCGGCCTGTGTACAACATTCCTTTAAGGCAAAGGTTATCAATTTTAACAACAGTAACAAATTATCCATTAGTATGTCATGTTCTGCTATTAGAAGTATGACTAGTACAAACACTCATCCTCATGCCTTAATTAAAAAAAGAAAAACCTAAGTGTTGTGCTTCTTATCAAAATGGATTACTTTCACTTGATAACTTAAGGCATAACCCACGCACATCCAACCTGTGGCCTTTGGGCTGCATGTTGCCCAGCACAGCTGGCACTGCTGTTTTTCCTTCATGCAGAAAAAAATCTCACACATTGACATTCATTGACACTTCCAGAATGCATGTAGAGGCCAAACAGCAGGCGTGAGCACAGTGAGGCAGTAGGGGGTGCATTTCAGCAGTGATGAAAGCAGCAGAAGGTCACCTCTGCTAGTACAGATTTTTACGAGTGTGGCATGCAGGCTCTTGTTCGTCACTGGCAAAAATGCATAGCTCATGTTGGTGACTATGTGGAAAAACAGTGTTTTGTAGTTGAGAATTTGCACAATCAAACCATGTTGTGCTCTTTATATCTGTTGTTGTTTTCATGGCGATAAATAGGAGGCATTACTTTTGGAGTGACCTACGTATATGTGGCCCTAGACAGTTCTTCTTCACTCAGTGCTGCCCAGGCAAAGAAAAAGGTTGGACACCCATGGCATAACCACACTCAACTTTAACGACAACAAATTATCCATCTCTCTCCCATCTGACATTGCTGTTAACGGCAATGTAAGTACAATCTTCAAAAGCATCCAGTAATGGCTGCTTCATTAATTATCCAAAAATAGCAGGAAAATACCTTTTATATCATCCCAGTGTCTCTGAACTTTCTGCAAAAAGGTATGTTTCACTCTTATCTGTCCCCTTTTCAGACAGAAGCCATGTATCTTAGAATTTCCAATACGCTCTGTGCTTCAGACAGACCTGGTTTTCCAAGCGGTAAATGGGAACTCATCATCTTGAACTATATTAATTAACTCTGCAATGTAAAACTGTCTATAATTTACCTCAATATTATTATGCTGTATTGACAGAAAATACTAGAGCAGGAAATGTAAACTGATTGATGGATACAGCACTGAGCTTGCTCCTGGGAAGTCTAGCAAGTGATGGATATCCTAAGGGAACAGCAACAGAATTTAGATAAAGTCCCAGGTTTTTATCTTGTAAAGTAGCTATAGAAGGGGGCTGTTTCTAGTTTTAGTTGTTCAAATAATCAGGTATGAAAGGAGCCCAGAGACTCGCATACTGGGAAAGTCCAAAAAATAATACAAAGTTTTGCTGTTCTACTGATGATATACACGAGGCTTTTAGGAAGATACGAGCCCCAAATGAAATCTCTCGAACTGTGTTATGTAGAGACAGGAGCAAGTTTTCCTGACTACAGCTACTCTACTCATGTTCTGAAATATGATGGCTCTTTTTTGTAGTTTTCATTACTATAATGGTAGATTCCATCCTCATTTCTACTTAGCAATGTGTATAAATTGATACAGCCTACTGGTAACAGGATTAAGAGGCACTGAAATACAGAAATAGATAATTAGAGACAAATTACATGAGTTGCCATGAAGGTAATGTGTCCTATATAATTCCACAGACACTACAACAGGTACAAAGAGCACAACAACACAGTTTGATAGAGCAAATTCTCGGCTACAAAAAACTATTTTTCAACACAGTCACCACCATTAGCTATGCATTTTTTACCAGCAATGAACAAGAGCCTGCATGTTGCACTCATAGAAATCTGCACCAATGAAGGTGACCCACAGTTTTACATCCACTATGATGGCATTAACTGCTAAGAAGACATTGCTCGTGCACTCCAGCTTTCATCCACCCAAACAGATGGAAGTCAGAAGGTGCCAATCCAAACTATGCGTTGGGTGTGGTAGGACAGTTCATACACAGTTCCCTGATTGTAATCTATCAATTTGCACACATGAGCTGATTGAGACACTCTTCATTTCATGGCATGACAGATGTGCATGGCTATCTGGAATGTGGCTTGTATTTTAAATTGCTGCTGCCACTGCTGAAATGCACCACCCACTGCCTCACTGTGCTCCATCCACTATTTGGTCTACATAAACGTTCAGTGAGTGTCAGTGAATATGAATGGGTGCAATTTTTTTTCCATATGAAGGAATTCAATTACACCCCTTTGTTTCATCCACACTTCTATGTCAGACATCATTTTGTCAGACTGCCCTTCTGCTGCCGTCTGTCTTGCAGCAATAAAATGTAACAGGATATTGGCAGGAAGTTTCCCCTATGAAGAACGGCTAAGTGAACTGGGTCTGTTTAGCCTTGAGAAAAGAAGACTGAGAGGGGACCTGATCCAGGTCTATAAATATCTAAGGTGTAGGGAGCAAAGTGGTGAGGCCAGACTCTTTTCAGCGGTGTGTGGAGACAGGACAAGTGGAAATGGCCAGAAACTGGAGCATAGGAAGTTCCGCACCAATGTGCCCAAGAACTTCTTTACAGTGAGGGTGACGGAGCACTGGAACAGGCTGCCCAGGGAGGTTGTGGAGTCTCCTTCTCTGGAGATATTCAAGACCAGCCTGGAAGCCCACCTGTGCGACCTGGTGTAGGGAACCTGCTTTGGCAGGGAGGTTGGACTCGATGATCTCTGGAGGTCCCTTCCAACCCCTGTGATTCTGTGATTCTGTGATTCTGTGAAGTTTCTACCTCTACTGCCATACCACCTCCATCCACCTCTGATGACATGGGCCAAAATAAAATAGGAGGCATTACTTTCAGAGCAGCCCTTTTACATTTGTAACAGAATTGATAAAATCATGAGATGGTGGTAGATAGGAAAAGAATCAAAGACATGGCTGAACACGCACTTTTAGAAATAATATGAATTTATCCATTTTCATCAGTATGATCATTGCCTCACTTTCCACTGCAAGTGGATGAGTCTCTCCAACAACCATGGCATGCCAGCCCCTCCAGCATCTCACGGAAATGTTATATTGCCCTTGAAGCCAAAGGGGAATTCCCTCCTGAGAGTCTAATTATCTGTAGGCCAAGATAATCAAGCAGCAGCAGCTCCCCTACTTCCATGATGATCTGGCCCAGAGGCTCTTCCATGTGCTCTACCAGCTCCAGCCAGACAGTCACTTGCAGCTTGGCTTGTGCTCCAAGCCCCTAGCTAGAGATACTTTTGCAAGCTCTCCCAGAAAACTCCCACATTAAACTTGTGATTCTTGTCTCGTGAGGGCTTTTTCTAAAGTCTTTGTGATCTGCACCTCTGTTTCTCTACCCACACTTTTCATTTTTCTTTTAGTCTCCATTCACGTAAATCTTTTCCCAAAGCTTTTCCCAAATACCTTTTTCGATAAAGGCACCTTTCTGAAGTCTTCTGCTGGTTGCAAGAATAATCATCATTTTCTCAGGATCCCAGTAGGCATACTCAAGATGTTTTTTCCATGGCTTTCTCAGCCTCATATTCTGCAATGTGTGTTTACTGCTGCCTGCTCAGTGGTTGTCTTTGGCTGCTCACACCTTTTTCTATAATTGCTTCCTGAAAAATCTCAAGCATCTATGACCAGGGAAAAGCAAGAACAGAAACCCACCCATTTGGGAAATGAAAAAAGGAGTAAGGCAATTTGGGAACAACAATTAGCATTCCCAGTCATACAAGACAGATGAAATAATTTACAAAGTTCAGTGACCACGTTCCCTTTTCCAATCTGCAATACTGTTTCCAAACATGCATCTGTTTCAACACATGAAAGCAAATAACATTACTGGGAATTCAATTAGGGATGATGAACCTTCCAGTCTGACTATGATATGGTAGGGCTTTAAAAAAATTGTGCAGAGAAATAACATATTTATTAACGTGTTAGTGGTTATTGTGTGTATTCATTAGATTTCTGTATGTTTTGCTATACTAGATCTAGGCATTCAGTCATGAAGAAATGGAAGTATCTTTCTTGATATAATAAACAGATTATGGATGACAGTGTTTTAAATTACAGGCTTTAGAAACGTTATACTTTGGACATGTCACATCAAACCTTTTGTATATCATATAATGAGCTAGACATGTAATACAGTTAATAGAAATCTGCCATATCCCCCAAGATGTTGAATTGGAGCTCACGTGATGTGTTAACATTACACATAAGTTCTCAGTGAGCTCATCTTCTCTATTCATGCATATATCAAAGCAATACTACCTGCAATAGAGATGAACTTGTGCCTTAAATAAACTCCTTTCAGTTCAGGATCTCTGCAGTTTTCTCATCTTTGACTTACATATTGTCTCATCTGAAAGCATGATGTAGAGAACTAATAAAACTGACCAAGAATGAAAAGACTAACAAAAGTAAACATCAGTGCCTGTAGCAGTGTCAAGACTAGGCTGATGTTAAAATGACCTGGATTGCTAAACCACCCTAGGAGTGCCTGGTAGAGGACCAGAGCCTTTTCAGAGGGGAAAAAAGTCCACTTGGCCTGAACAAGAGCCGGTGTGGCTGGGAATTAGTCATCCAAAGGAGCAAGTTACTCAGAACTGACTGCTCCTTCTTCTGGCAGGTGGCCAGATTTGTAGTGGGAAGGCAAGATCATAGTCAAAAGCTCTTCAACCCAGTCAAGAGCAACAAAGAAGAACAAAATTGCTTACAGTGAATTCCTTTTTCAACTCTAATGAAGTTCCTTGTTCAAAGTTACAAAACATCTTCTCTCCCTTATAAAAGAGGGATGCTGTCTGAAGCACTGAAGATGCCAACAAGGAATTTAAAATCACCTTATTCAAATTAATTCAAATTGCTAGCCACTGTGTTCTTCACCACCAGTGTGCATTGCCAGGCAACTCTTGGATTTTGAAAAACATGAGCTCGCTTACAAATGTATAAACAACACAGAAGCAGTGAGCACAATGAGCTGTGATGCTTCTAGATTTCATGCATCTATTTTTACCTTCTCTTTGTGCTGTGCCACAGCTCTGACATGCAGCTAGACTAAGTGGATGGCTGCCCTGAGATGCATTTCAAACAACCCACCGCAAAGATCCCACTGTTCTTGGCCCCTAGTAAGGGGAGAAGGCAGGTCGAGGATGTCATTTCACACACAACATGCTCACATGCACACACACACATTGCTGACTCAGGATCAGCTTTAACTGAAGCTAAGTAATAACCGGGGGGAAATTGCAGTTGGTTTAAACCAGGAGGAAAGGAACTAAACATCAAAAAGTTGAAAGCACATTCAGCTACAACCCATTGTTTCAGACACTTTCACAAAAGGTGATTAGAAGGAAGCACAGCAGGTGTAAAAACAAATCTGTCCCTAATAGCTTTGTTGGAAATTTAAGCTTTTGTTTGAGGTAGGTTTAGTAGAGCTCTCATGCTGTTTCATGGCTAGGTTATTTCCCCCTAAGGTAATGTGTCAGGTATTGATAAGTTTGTTTTAAGTTTTATATAATTAAAGCGGTAAATAGAACACTGACTTGTCTGTGACCTGAAATGCTGTTTAATAGATAAGTATATGTGGGCTGTGCCACGAAAACATGCATAGAATAAAATAGAGGTCAGCCAAGGTCCTCTGCCCTCACCGAAATTACCCATTTACTCTAAATCATGCATCAACATTAAAATTGCAGGGAGAAAGCACCCCTCCTCCCTCCAGCACTGAGACAGATGGAAGAGACCTCCAGCTGGAGACTTTTCAGTGTTTTTATGGATAGAGCTGATATCTCCAGAAATTAAAAGCCATATCTACTCATTTTTTGTTCTTGTGATAAGTATGCTAATTGGATAAAACAAGCACAGACACTTGCAAATACACTGCAACAAAATTTACTGTTTAATATCCATTCTAGCAATGAAAACGATTCTGTTTGTACTAGAAAAGAGAAGTCAAGGAGAAAGGTCATTATATTGTGTCTGCAGCTTTCGTTCCTAATATGTGATTCTCATTTCTCAGTAAAGGGAAAATCAATACTCTCTTTAAGTTGCCTTGGATTCCAAAAATATAGAGCTTTTACCCACTGCATGGCAGTGATTTAGAATGATCATGAGATACGTTATGCAATGCTGCTTTTACAAAGCTCTGAGTTTTATTTCAACATTTTTAATTGTTCCATTGAGTCTTGTCTAGACTTGCAAAAAATGAACATTTTAAGTGCCATGATTGTTTAGTATAAATTTGTCTCCTTCTTTTATAAGTTGCTTTTAACACCTTACTGGTCTCTTCAACAATGACTTCAGTAAGGGATTGTGCTCACAAAGCTGGAAGGCAGAAATGGCATCCAGGATTTCTAACTGTAACAAAAGATACTCATAAAGGCTCAGACAGTTACCAGGGTATATACCAAGAACTTATGTCTGTAACAGACATAAGTACAGGTAATTTTCTCCCTTTTTAAAAAAAAAAAATATTTTTTAATATATGTTTTTGAAAGTACAAGACCAGATTCTCAGACAGGTATGTTTGGAAGGCTGAGAAAAGCAGCTAGGTCATTACTGAAAATGGGAACGAGATAAAGCGGGTTTTGTGATAACTGTATCACATAAAGAGATGTCGCATATATTCTGAAAATATCCTGAGATCTAGTGACACACCTGGAGACAAGCACAAGGAGCAACAGAGACATGCTCTGTGGCATAGGACCTCTTTCTGCCAGATGTGAGGGAGAAATCACTGTAGGCAGAAGGCTGGAGTCAGCATCTAAAGGTGTAATCACTCACTAAACTGGGACATGGCACACTCCTGCATTAGTCATCAACAAAAAAAGGGTTAAAGAGAAGCAAGAGGATGTTTCTTATAATGAGAAACTTCTTGCAAAGAAACAGATTTAGATTTATAAAGATCGTTATCAACTGTGACATCATGAACCCAAATAGCCAGCTCTAAAACACAAGCCTTATCTTCTTGGCATAGTCTTCCCAGCTGAACAGACACATTTAAACATGCATGCAGACTTATCTTTAAGCATGTGCTTTAGAGCTCTGATGCACTGGGCACAGAAGGAGTAACTCAGGCAATTTTGAGCAGCTTCTTCCTGCAGCTGCTGGGGCATGCCGTGCAGAGGGCCAGACAAGGCTGTGCATGAAAGCCATTATCCACCACTTATAGGGGATCTCAGATCTGGATCCAGGTTCTGAGTCTAACTCATCAGCTCATAAGAACAGGATTTGCTTAATTTCACTCCCAAATATCCAAGTTATGCATTATTTTTTCCAATACTTTCTGTATTCATTTCTGTCTTCCTTCTATATATATATATATATATAGAAACATAGAATTTAAATTTGATATATGCAAAAAAAAATTAAAAAATGCCATTGCCACCTGCTCCTTTCCCCTCACCATTACTCACTAAAGACACCATCTGGGAATGACTAGCAATCAGAGCAGGGAGTGAGCAGTCCATATGTTAAAATTTAAAATTTAACAATCCTATTCTGGCCTTTCCATCACCCACTATTTTTCTGTTTTATTGTTTCAGTACTATAACTAATCTCTGCAACATTTGCAAGGATGGATTTTTATTTTTATTGTTTCATTTAGGTTTATCCTTTCATTTAAGCCTAAATCCAACAAGTTCTATCCACTTCCATAAAAATCGATGTGAAAAGGGATGAGATATTTAAATATAAAACTGCGTAGCAATTACTGGAGAGCCAGTTTATAAAATTATTAAACAAGAAAGAAAGAAAGATTAGAAAAAAAAACAAACAAAAACAGCTCTCTTACTCTTGCTCTCTGTTCATAACTCTTCACAAGGACAGGACAGACCCAAATGTCTCCTTTCTTCCCCACACTTCCATCTCAATAGCCTGCCTTGCGGGTTTAGTTTATCATTCCACATACATTCCAAGTGCTGCTTAAACTTATAACCATAAAAAAGGGAGGGATGAAAAGATAAATGTGTCCACAACAATATTCAAAGGAAGATACTGTACCTGAAATGATGCTTGTTGCTTCCTTGCTATCCCTAGGCATAATTTTCAACAGTCTAACTCCTCTTGTAACAGTGAAAGTTCTAGACCTCTGTGAAGAGTTTTGGTGTGTATTCATGTGGGGGACATTATAATTCAGGCTAAAACAGATGGAGCAAAAACAACTTGGGAAAAAGGCCAGACACACAAACTTCTATATATACAAAACAAAGCCAGATTGAAGCGTTCCACCGAATATCAGCATATC
Organism: Pavo muticus; assembly: GCA_016647715.1. Classification (NCBI taxonomy): domain Eukaryota; kingdom Metazoa; phylum Chordata; class Aves; order Galliformes; family Phasianidae; genus Pavo; species Pavo muticus. Next base: position 873,417 of record JACDJE010000346.1, read on the forward strand.
TTGTGCATTTATCTTTGAATGGATACGTTTGTTTAAAAGCACAAAAAGGTTCTGCAAGACTGTTTACGAAGATCTGAAAGAGGTTTAGACATTGCAGGACCTTACTATTACATACTGAATAAAAATTTCACCTGATAACGGAAACTATGTTTAGCATTTACTTTAAAATAAAACCTGCAACTACACCAGATAAAGGCTTTTGACTGCTTTTGCACTTTTCTCACAACCCTTTCAAGGTCGTGCAGTGCCAAAACAAACATTATTAATGCAACTCCTGAAGCTTTCTGACTAGCCAGACAGCCCAGTGGATGTCTCAAGGATGTGCACAGTATGAAGAAAATGAGAGGAGAGAAAGATGAGGCTCATGAGAACACCTGTTGGAGAAACATCACTCACACTTTTAAAAGGACCTATGAATTTCTTGTGCCTTATCTTTTTAAAATTCACTTTCTTAGTCATGAATAATTCTAAAATGTTTCTAATTTTCTACATCTAAAATGTTCTTATTTTAAACTTCTGTGCAGATAACTATGTTTATAAAATGCTTAATGAATATAGCCATTACTATGTCAAAATTGATGTGGATGAGGATCCGATTCTGTCATCTTCAGAACTCTGGATTAAGGGACAAATCAGCAACATTTGCCACAGAGAAAAGGTTTACTTTGGGGTGTCTCTCCTGGAAGCACAGCACAGAGCAGGACTGAGCTAGCACTATACAGAGAGCTGTTTCTCAGCAACACAGAGTGCAGCTCTGAGATTTACAGCTAAAGCTCTAGTTGTGTTATATCAGTGAGAAGCTATCTTGTAAAAAGCATGTATTCTATACCTGCTCTCCCTCCTCCCCTCGTATTTTGGAGCCAGCTGTGACCAGACTGCAGATTACTTGCCTCTCTCACTGAACGGCTGGATCACGTCCAAGGCACCTTATTTACGAGGCTGAATCCAAAACCGTCCCTTTTGTTTGTATACAGGTGCTCCATTAGGAGAGATCCCACAGGGAAACAATCTTTCATTTGAACTATATAAGACATTGATAGTTTTTAATCTAAGTCAGTAAAAAATTAAGGGTTGCATCGGGAGGAAAAATGATGATGGATTCAGGAGTTTCTCTAATTCAGTACACTTTCCTCAAAAAGCACCTATTTAGCTGTCTTTTTCATACAGAACTGCCAAGTTTTGTCCTGGCCACAGTTTTGCTGCCTACCGCTTTTTCTGCATTCCCACAGACACTTCCAAACCCTCATGAGAAAACTCTCTGCCAGTTACTTGTGCCTCTGATCTGAGTGGGGACCACCCTTGACTGGTGGTAAGAACCCAGGAATTTCTGCTACACTTCCCTCCAGATGAAGGAGCAGAGTTGGGCTGTCTCAAAGAAGGAATCACAGAACCACAGAATGGCTTAGGTTGGAAGGGACATTATAGACCTGCCATGGGCAGCATTACCAACCACTAGATCAGATCTCTCTCATTCCTGGGGACCAACCAGAAGGGTAACTTGCATCTGGAGGGTACTTGGTGAGTTGCTTTAAGGTGCTTTGAAATAGCAGACAGGCACTAAGCAAGAATGCAGAGCCCTTTCCTGATCACAGCCACTGCAACCATTGCAACTATTGGTTGAAGAATTGCTGACTGGAAAGTTTTTAACAGTTTTCTCAAAGCCAAAGCATTTAGAAAAGCTTTACTTTAACAAATTTTAAAATGTTGCTAAGAATGTCATTTTCATTTAGAGATGTGTTTTCTGCCTTTTTTTCATTATCACATAGGTCAGGAAAAACACCTGAAGTAATATCATATGTCATCTTTTGCATTACTGTTTTAATTCTTTTAAATTTAATGGTATTATAATATAGTTACATATTTCCACATTATATTATTTTTTATTTTATTGTGCAATGGACTGGCAAAAGCTATAATATTCTTCTGTTGTCCAACTGGTGTTCTGTGACTTCCAAGTTGTTATTGTTACCGGTATGAAACAGTTAAGCATTTGTTTTACTTTTGTGTTCAAAGTTCCTCTTGTTTCTTGTCACATCAAAATGTTTGACAGCCATACTTTGAAATAAGCACTTTGCATTACTATAAAAAGTTCTTAGACATTTCTCAGCTAATTATTCCTAGAATGAGAATTTGAAGTTAATGAGGAGATATATCAGCAACAGAAAGGGGAAGAATACAACTCAAAACTCTGCGCTATGTACACATAACTTTGTCACTAGTCAACTGTCAATGCCATTGGGAAATTTCTTTACAATTTNAAAGTAGGAAAATTCAATAGGTAGAATGCATCCTTTGCTGGGAAGTATGGTGTGTGTCTATTCTCTGTGGGCCTTGCCTCTCTCTCCAGGTAAATGGACTCACCATCCAATTTCTGAGTGTGAGGAAGAGTTTCCATTGCCTTCCAATATCTGTTAAGTATTTGGCAGTGCTTGCCTACAGCAGACTCTCAGCTTAAGGGTCTTGGTGGTAGTCTCTTCCTCTCACAAAAATCTCCCTTGGATTCTCACGAAGATGATGGGGCTTACTTTTTTCTGCAGAAATACTGACTAAAAAGCAAACAAACAAACAAAAAAACAAACCAGAAAGGATGCATTCTATGTCCAATACCACATATAAAAGTGTTAAAGGTATTACATTGGTACTGTGAGGAATCATTTGATTAAGGTAAAGGTGATTCTTCCAGTATAAAAAAAGGATTCTTAGTTGATCATACTGCAGCTATTGCACACTGCTTTGGGCTGAAACTGGGCATTACAATTAATGGCTCAGATTAACATTTTAAATTCCTTACTGCAAGACTTCAATTATACTTATGTGGATATTTGTGGTAGTTCTTTCCACATAGCTGAATTAGCCCATCAGCATCTCTTTTCCAGTGAAAATTGTTGAAAGTGGGTCTTTGTCTATGGAATATGTGACTTTTTTGCTTCAGAACTTGAGAAGTCTTAAGTTAATGATGTGAGGAAAGTGGATGGGAGGGATTGGTCTATGCCTGAGACAATTCCCTGCGACCCAAAACATCACGATGGCAGTTTTGGCTATGAATATAGCCACATGGCACTGCAAAGGGGTAAAGTGAATGATGTAACTCTGGTGACCAAGGGGACACTGTCACACCTCTCTGCTTTCCTTACAGGCCTGAAGTAAAGTAGGAGGGGATGTTTTCTTAACACTGCTTTCAGTTTTATCCTTGGGCTTGTACAACTGTATATATGCATCTTTATCCTTCACGTAGGGACATTCCTGCTGGCTTAGATCACCAGAGAACAGTACAAAATACTATAAATCCTCCTGGTAACACTGCATTAGCACACTGGTGACCACTCAGTGCTAGTGATGAGATACGTTTATTTCAGCAGGTATTTTATATTCTAGTTGTTTGTATGCCCCTCCTGGAATATGCATAGTCTGGCTTGATTCACTCAGCACAGACGGAGCACAGCCAAAACAGACCTGAAGCACCTAGGAACAGGTAACCTCAACTCCTTGGTGTAACCTCAGTGCACCATCACTCACCTTTGCAAACTCCGTGAAGTTCTTACAGCACTACATTTCTCTAAGATGATGGGTATGGGGTGTATACATAGATGACATAACTCCTGGAAAGAAGATTTTGCCTGTAATATTTGCAAGACTGCTTCAGAATTCACTGAAAATTTTAGGTGCATTTCTATTGTCTTCACTAAGCCTTGGGCCAGTCTCAGAGACCAGCATTTTGCTGTCTATAAAATGCATGACACTCAGTTAGATATAAACAGTTAATTCAAGATATAATAAAATTCCTGCTGAGGGAAGATTTTGATTCACTGAGGAAGAGCTGAGACCACAACACTCTGATATCTGCTGGGTATAGAACTGCAGTTTTTAATATTGCAGAAAGCTTTCCAGCAATTTAACACTCTTGTTTTTGCAAAGCTATGGTTGCAAATTATATAGAAACAAATGAACATTCTTTTTTCTTTTTTTTTTTTCCAGATAGTTAAATTCACAAAGAGTTTTTGTTGCTTGATGCTGAGAATAGTTTGGGTTCTTTTGTATATTCATTAACATTTGTCCACAAAATCAGTGTGACTGATTAGTCTAGAATATAACATCAATCCTTGTTTGTTTTTGTTGTTGTTGTTGTTGTTGTTTTTTTTGTGGCTCTGGAAAGACATGCCATAAGATTAAAGCTTTTTTTTTTTTTTTTTTTTTGTATTAACTTGTTTCCTCATCAACCAAAACCCATACTGCAGGCAACTTGTTTCTCTCACTATCGATTAAGCTAATTTAAGACATAATTGAACAATCATTTTGGTTATATTCTAGTCACCAGACCTCAGCACAAAACCTTATGACAATACACTTGTATACACAAAGAACATTTTTGTTAAATACTGTCTTTCAGCTTACAGAGACATATTTCTGAAATTCAATGCCTTTAAGGTGATATAAATGGTGGAGTGTGTGAAAGAGTAACAACAGTAGCGGCTTTCTTGTTTTGTAGATGTAACGACAAAATTCAGACATTTATAATTTTATTTTATTTTAGTGTTCCAAGTGAGCTATTCAGAAGTGAAGCTACAGTTTCTACAGAGTTAAAGTTTCTGTTGGTTTTCAGTGTAATTAGATGCATGCAGAAGGACTGGCCACGAAGGACTGGCACTCCAGCTACTCCATGATAACAAAAAGCATAGAGTGATCCTGCTCAACTGAAAATGATAGATGATGAGAGTCATGCTGCCTCACCAAGTGCAACACTACTAGCATAAACCAAATTAAAAAGAAAGCAATTTAATACAAAGCATCACTTTAAAAAGGAAATGGGTAGGTGATATTTCTTACCGCTCTGACTTGGCTTTCCACTAGAATCCAAGTAGTGCAGGCCAAGCATAATAGTTGTATGGAGGGGCTGGAGGATCGTGTTCTCTTTCTTTTTCTCCCATATGTGTTCTGGTTTATCAAAGAACTTCACATGGAAGCTCATTTTTCACACTAGAAATAATTGACCTCTCCTCTGTACTTGAATTGTAGATATCACATAAGACAGTTTTTCATTTTCTCACTCCTTGCCATCAAAAGGACTAGCAAATGATCCCTTCCTCTTTCTTGGCACGGACAACAAGAAAATCTGGTAAATGCTGGACACCTGGAACTGGCAGATGTTTAAATACAATTGATTTGAACAGTACAATGATAATTTAGACCAGCTGAAAAATCTGAAGTCATCGAGCACTGATATGGGAAAAAATAGGAAAATATTTCTATTGGTTCCCTAGGACTGCTTGAGTAAATAAGGATTCATTAATCCTTTAAAACCCTGAAAAAAAAAGATCTCAGGACAAAGAAAAAATCCAACAAGTTCTAGCAGTAGCCAGTAGCTAAAACCAGAATATTTCATGCCTAACTCTATCCTTAACCCTTTTGCTGCATCAGATGGGATAAAGAACGCCTAAGCAATAGGAGGACCACCTGGCTGAGTAGGGATTAAGGATTTGCCATGGGATCTCTGCTGCTCTTCTAGGAGATGTCACATGTGTTACCTTTATGCCAGGCCAAGTCAGTGACCATGCCTAAGACAATCTGTCCCACCCAGTGAACTATTGTATTTCACAGCCAAATTTTTTCCAGACATTATCTTACATTATCCCCTCTCAATTTCACGCCATATGTCTAATGGATTATTGCATCATTCTTTCATCAAACATTTGTAGATAAGTGTGGGTACAGATATATTACTGTAGATAATCTCCCCTTTATCTACTGTACCGAACTCAATACATTTCTCTCTGGATCTGATTACATTATCCTTCTTTGGATTCCCTCTTGTTTGATGCATATCTTTATACCTGATACACTCAAAATGTTTCTCCAAGTGAATGCGTACTGGAACTTTACATTGTTAGGATGTGGTCTGTTCACCAGTCTGTTTTGTGACATGAGGAATTTCATGTGGCTCCTGAGTATTTGCATCAGTATTTCCCCCACCTTTACATTTTGCAAGTGCAGACCAACTATTTTTGTTCCTGTACGCTTTACAGGGAATCATATACTGCTTCCTCACATACCTGCTAATGCCTTTTCAGGTTTCTCACTTCCACAACATAATTATCACATTCCCCATGTCTTATAATTCTGTACAGGAATTTGCCATAAGTGGTTTTCTTCCTTTTGCAGTTGTGATGAAATAATGGCACTCTAAGCATCTTGCAGAGATCTGTGTTTTGCTATTTGTCACTGTTTACTTTTTTTTTATATAAATATTTTTTATTTTCCTGTTTCTATTTCTTTTTCTTTTTCTTTCTTTTCTTTTTCTTTTTTTTTTTTTTTTTTTCATGGGGCACAGTAATTCCCTTTACCTATATAGCTCAATGTTTAGGACCATTATTCATATACGTAAATGCTACTAGAAACATACCCTAGTGGTTCCTTTACTGCAAGACAGCACTCACCAATATAGCTGATTTCAACCTTTGTAGTTCTATTAGAAAAAGACAATCTGGTTTGTGAGAAAAGATCTGTTCTTTATAAGCCCATGCTGTTTATCACTTTTGGCACTATTGCCCTGAATTCAGGTGTTGTTTTTTTTTTTCTTTCTCAATATTTGTTCCATTATTTTAACAAGCAACACAATTATAGTTCTGGGCTTTGATCCTAAAATGAGCTCAGCAAGAGCTTTACAAGTGACAAAATTAAGTTAATTTCATGCCCTTTTTCACTTTGGGTCTTGTCCAACTAATATGCAAGTCACTCATTGACATAAACAAGTTGTAGGTAACGTTTTAAGGACCTGCGTTCAGTGATACCAAAATGGTCAGCACATCTCTCCTTTGACTTCAAGCGCTTTACCCTGGGTCTTACTTAAGGTTCAGCCTTGGTCTATTTCCTCAGTCTCCTTTCCCCTTAAATCTTTCAGGCAGTGTTTGCTTTCTTAGTCTTGTCATTTCTATCTGTCTGGGTCTGCCCAAAAGGTCACCTCTCCTCCAAGCTTTCCCTCTCCACTATTATAGCTTTTGTTTTTTGTCATCTCTAGATATGTGGGCCTCTCATTTGCAAAACTGCTTTTTCCCTCCATATGTTTATATTCCTAGAAGTCACGAGCATCAGGAATCATGGTTTTGAGAAGGACTAAACTATGATTCTATAATTCTGTGATTCTAAACAGCGAGTGGGGTGGTCAGCTTAGAAAATTGAGCTGAAATTCCTCATAGAACACTACAAATACAATTCCACAGTTTTCTACTTTCTCCATCTCAGTAGAAACCAAAAAATGAGAGCGATGTGAAGGGTGAGAAAGAAAAGGAGAGAAAAAAGGATTTAAGTTTTATAAATGTTTGCATTGGGCTTATGGAATAGGTAAGGGTCAGCCTGGTTTTTGTTTCATCTGTTATGATTTATATATCACTGTTGACAACAACAGAGGCCAGCTCCACATTATGGATTAACAGCTTGGCAGTGAAGGACAGAGTCATTTATTTACTTTTCATTACAGAGTTCATGGGTTTGGGACTCTCATATAGGACATGCTGGGAGATTTTTCAGTATTTTCCTAGCGTTTACTTCTTAAGCAGACCTTGGAAGAACAAGCAGGCTTTGATTTGTGGAACACTTGATATTCCATTGTGAATTAGATATTGTATTTCCTTGGCACTTTGGACAACTGACTTAAAGCAGAGAGGCTAAATAATTGAAAAAAAAATATGGAAAACATTTTAGGATATTAAAATCGGAATTAAATAAAAAGAAATTCTGTTCTTTTCTGGATGTGTGAAAAAGAAAAACAAAACAAACTGTTCAACTATAACCTTACACATCAAGTCTTTAACTCAGAGCAATTGTTTATGGCTGAATCACTTCAACCATAAGATCACTTACAATGAAAATATTGGTAGGCTCTCATATAGTAGATTTAGCAAGGTTCACTAGAATGTGAAGTTTTCAAAAGTGAAACTTGCTTTTTCACTTGGCATTTTGATCTTTTTATTTCCTAGAACTGCTTGGTCATGATTTTTCTCCCTTTCCTAACAAGTTTCTTAGGAATTCGTCAATGTGCTTTACTTGAGAGATGCTGGGTGCCCAATCCTCACTCAGGCAATGTCAAAAGTGGTAGCAGCATTTGGGGCTAATGTCATGACAACAGATTACATCATGAAAGTTTCTTCCGTCTTACATTTACACAAGGAGAAATACATATTTTTTTACCTTCATATTCTCAGGCTTGTTTTTATAAATTTCTTTTTGCTTTAGCATAAATCTGAATTAGGGTTTAGGAAAAGGTGGATTTTTTTTTTTTTTTTTTTTTTAAATATAACAAAGCTTTTGGTTATGAATGCTTGCAAATGACAGCTAGGATTTCTAGGAGAGTTCTTGGCAGAGGAAAGGACTATAAATGTTCACATAAACATTTCTGCAATCCAAGATGAAACTGTAAGACCACCAAAGCCTGGCAAAAGAAGGTGAAATGAAAATGACTGTTCCTTTTTTCCTTGCAACTGCCATTACTCATAATATTAAATAAGAAATTTGACAGATGGAAATATTTAGATTGGAACCCAGACAGAATATGCAATATTATCAAAATGGATCTACTCTACTTTTAAAAGTTTCCAATGTCTCTATTAAAAGAGCAAGAGGCAGAGTTATTCTAATGGAAAACATTATATTTTACATTTATAGGAGACACTTGAAACCAAAGTTTAAAACCACAAATTACTTTTTATGCATCATTTTAGCATTGGGTTTTGATGTGTCCAGATTTGAAGAAATATCAGACATTCTGAACAGAACTTATTAGCCAGGGGGAAAGAGAAGCTGCAATACAGATAGATTCACTCCACTGAAAGATCTCAACAGGAAAAGAAAATGCCATTATGAGGTATACAATCACTAGATCTAGGGCAAATAATCAAAATATATAAAAGAGTAGGAATTAATTTTTCCTTAAATTAGAGGTTGCTAGATTTCTTGCTTAGACTGACTTCAAAATGTAATACAATTGTTGGTGATTTACTGGTAAGTGGAAGAAAAAGATCATTCTGGAAATTAATCTTATCAAATTTGAATCATAGTCTTACCTCTAGTTAGGAACATCTCTTAACAGGAGACAGTAAAGCAGGAGATTTACTGATGTAATTAGTACTTAGAGCAACCAGATTTTATCCTAATAATGAGTCATGTTTGAAACGTGACCATCTACACTGCTGCATTGTGATGTTTAAGAATGAGGCAAATATCATTACCCTATTCCTTTTTGCAGTGAGGAATGAGATAGTACGGAGCATTTCAAAATGGTAAATGTTAAGAAACATAACAGAGAGGACCTATTTATATTGTTTATATACCATATACAAAATGCTCCACTGCTTTTGAAGTAGTCTAATCTAAAAATATTTTAAACAGAAATCTCTAATAGGTGATGTTTCTGAAGGTCCTGTCCTCACTCAAAGGTGGCAATAGAAATTGTCAGTCATGCTGAATTCTTTGTCTTCCAGAACAGTATATCTGGTACTTGCCATTCGTGGGCTGTCACAGACATTTCCTCCCTAGCAGAATTCATCTGCAACAGGGCCAGTATCTAAGAGGTTTATTAATAAAAGATTATACCACCACCATATTCTCTTTGTGTTCATATAAATAATTTAGGCATAAAGGAATTCCCTGATCCTTGTTACAGACTTGAAAAAAAATATAGTGCAGTGTCAAAGAGGATCATGTCAAATCAATCTCTTCTTACATTCTCTTATTAAAGACACATGATGAGTTACTGAAATAGAGTGAAAAAGATTGCCAGAACAATAAAATGCAGGACAAAGTGAAAAGAAACAAAAGAGATAACACAGACGCAAAAGAAAGTAGTTGTATTGATACTAAGCTGATCAGAAGATAAATACGTTTTATGAAATGTTTCAAAATCTTTCTGGTATTATGCACTGAAATAGAATTAAATCAAATCACTCATGGAAAGAGTGCACCAAAACACAGAAAGGGCACTACTCATCAGCTCAGCACTCACATGAGGCTGGAAAGCTTCTTTCACACTGGTAATTCAGAGCAGGGCCTTGGGCTGGTCTGTGCCCTATTCAAGAGAATGGGCATTTGTTTATTTGTTTTTTGCAGTTCTGGGTTCTGAATTTGAAAACATTTGAAAAATTCCCTGATGAATGAAACCCAAGAAACCTATTCAGAGAAAAAGTTCAGAACTGAATTCTATTGCTATAATTTTATCAGTTTCAAATGAACAAGTCTGATTTGTACCAGCAAAGTCAGAGAGAGAAACTTTACATATTATTGGAGACAACTGACTATTTCCTCTCTTTGTTCATCATCTTCCTGTCACTTTGGAAATGATCTAAATTAAACCTTCAAGCAACCTCATTTCCAATTTCTTAACTCCTCTCTCACTGAGTGGAAGAATTCTGAAGAACTGCAGGACTATGCCTATAGCTTTTAAAAGAGATTTCTGAAAGTTTAAATTCCCAGCATATTTTCCATTCTTGTAAAACAACAGCCACTTGTATTAACGGTCTCAGCTCACATACCTGATTAAAGCCTCCAAGTAACTGCAATTGTATGTCTTAGTTACCCTGGCTCAGCCACATTTGATGAAGTTACAAGTCAGTTTACCATGAAGGACATTCCTGACAATTTTAATTACATACAAATTTGCAAAGGCAATCAGGATAAGTTAATATCTCTATAGAGGAGCAAAGCTAGAGTAAGGTCCAAGCATCAGAACCAGTCAAAGTCATACTCTGCAAAAGTAATGAGCAATGTTTTTGTGTACAATTCCTGCATCTATAAAAAGGTCCAGGAAAAAGTAACATCATAACATCACACTGACTGACCATTAAATCTATTCCACTGCCAAGTAAAGATGGATTAAACACCTGACTGAGATGAAAGTGTGCCTTCAGACCACTTGAAACAAGGGTTTTAAGATCTTTTTAGTCTCAACCATTTTTAACTTCCATTTATTCTCTGGTTACTTTTAAAGAGGAATAGCAACAGAGATGAACAAATTAAATATCAGTTCTTTAACATGGAATAATTTTTAAAAGTTACATGAAAACTGATTACTGTATTACAGTAAATATCACATGTTCAAACAACAACAAACACAAAGCATAAGGTCAATCCTCTATTGCTAACAGTATTCTAAGAAGCATAATAAATCACTGCATTTACAGCTCTATTGGTTTGGGGAAAAAAAAAGATGACTATTCATTTGTCAGAAAAACACCTTCTTCTATTTAACTTTTCCTCCTGTAATATTGTTGCTGAGTCGCATCATACTTTGTTTACTCTACTGGTGAACGCTACGTTTACATTGATTTCAATTTACAGTTACCAAACCATAAAATTACTTATGTGATGGAAATAACAAACATAGCAAACATGACTTCACTAATTTCAGGTAAGACTAAGCTGTCCTAAATTACTCTCATTCTGTAATTAGAAAAGTTAAAAATTGATACAAAAATAATAAGCCAACTGTTTTCCTAACTTCACTAAAAAAGTTTCAGTCTCCCAAAAAAGCAGAACCTTTTGGACATTTACATTGTTCCAAAGTCTACAGTATGAGTATCTTTGCCCCGGTTATAAAAGTATATACAATTTTCACTTGGATCTTCAAAAGAATAAAGTTATTCTTTTTTTTTTCAGTCAAATGTTTCCATAGTCGTAACAGAAGTCTTAGTAAAACACAGATTCTTCATGAGATTAAAAATTCAATATTTAATTTCTGTTATTTTGTTTAAAACCATGAATGTATAAAAGTGTTATTTTTAACAAGAATACAAGGAATCAAAATATTGGACACTGGTAAGGCAGCTTAAAAAGATCTTGGTTCACTGCTCCACTAGAAGGCAGATCAGCCAGGGTCAGTCTGCTAAATAATTCCACTACTATCATGGAAAGCTTGAGAAAGCAGTAAAAAACAATTTACAGCATTTCCAATAGCGTGACTATTCTGTAAGGCTGCAAGAGTTCTAAAACACATTCAGAAGTTTCTAAAGGGCAGAAAATATAATGTGCTAAGAGCACTATCCCTTCATCATCCAGCTGCATGTCAACTCCTTTTTCTGCCTTCTGGTCTCACCTGTATATTTTTACTTCTGTGTCTCCTGTCTGCCTTTCGGTTCATTTCTCCATTAGGGAATTATAATTTAAATAAGAGTACATATGAATTCTCTTCTAGGAAAAAAAAAAAAAGAAAAAAAAAGTTATCAAGATCTTTATAAAGCCTCCGGCACTATGGAAAAGCTAGAATACAAGGCTAGAAAATGCCTCAGGCTTATGGCAAAGGGCAGCATATGAAAATGTAGACATGTGTTATTGAAACTGAAGAGCAGAGGCATTCCAAAGGACTCAGAGGACTGCACTTAGGACAGTTAGTTCCTCCATGCTGCAGGCAGACTTAGAAGTTAGTTTGCCACCTGAGAGCTCACAGTGAGAGATGCCATTTTTAATAAATACGGTAGATTCTTACAACAGGCTGAGTCCATGGTGCAACTGAAAATTGTAGTGGTCTTTGTAGTTAAAGATCGCCGTCCTGTTTTGCATGAAAACTTGGTGAAATAAAACCTTTTGGAAGCCCATTCTCACTAGTCCTCAGGAACTGAAACATCGTACAGGCTCCTGTCGCTGTCACAGAGAGCAGAGCTCAGCGCTGCCCCTCCGCTCCCTGCAAGAAGCTGCAGCCGCCACGAGGCCTCCCCTCAGCTCCTCTGCTCTGCGCTGGACCAGCCAAGGGACCTCAGTTGCTCTTCGTGCATTTTGCCCTCCAGGCTCTTCCCCATCTTCACAGCCCTCCTTTCGATACTCTCTAATAGTTTTATGTCCTTCTATATTGCAGTGCCCAAAACTGCACACAGTGCTCAGTGTGAGGCCACACAGCACAGAGCAGAGCAAGACAATCCCTTCCTGTGTCCGGCTGGCAGTGCTGGGCCTGATGCACCTCAGGGTATGGTTGGCCCTTTGGGCTGCCAGGGCATGCTGCTGACTCAGATTCAGCTGGCCATCACCCAGAACCCTCAAATCCATTTCCAAGTGGATGCTCCTTTGCCTGTTCCCAGGTGCAGAATCTGGCACTTGCTTTTTTAAAACATCACGCGGTTGGCAATTGCTCAGCCCTCTAATTTGTCAAGATCTCTCTGCAAGTCCTCTCTGAGCGAGTCAATATCTCCTCTCAATTTAGTGTCATCCACAAACTTAATTAGTATGCCTTCAAGTCCTGCATTCAAGTCATAGGTGAAAATACTGAATAGAACTGGCCCTAAAATAGAGCAGTATGGAACCCCACCAGTGACTGTCCGCCAGCCCGATGTAACCACATTTACTACAACCCTTTGAGCCTGACACATATGTCAGCTGTTCAGCCATCACATTATGGTTTTTTTCTATCTGCATGCCAAACATTTTGTCCAGAAGGATACTGCGAAAAGCAGCATTGAAAGCTTTGCTGAAATCCAAAGAAATTACATCAGTTGGCTGCCCTTGGTCAGCTAGATCGATGTGCTGGTTTCATCTGGGATACAGTTGTTTTTCTTCACAGTGCCTGGTATGATGCTATGTTTCAGCTTTAGGAGAAGAACAATGTTGACAACACACCAATGTTTTAGTTGTTGCTGAGCAATGCTGTACAGAACAAAGGACATTTCAGCTTCTCTTATTGTCCTGCCAGAAAGGGGCTGGGAGGAGACACAACCAGCTCAACTGACCTGAACTGGCCAAAGGGATATTCCACGCCGTATGACATCCATCATGTGAATAACATAAAATTCTGGAGAGTTGGTCTTCTTTCTTGCCCTTCTTGAAAACCGGGATGTTTGTGAGCTTCCAATTGACAGGGGAACTCCACAAATTCCCAAGACTGTAGAAAAATTACTGAGAGAGATCTTGCAATGACATATTTGATTACCCTGGGGCCCATCAGACCCCATAGACTTGTATGCTGGAGTTGCAAGACCCAAACAAGTTCAGAGTTGTCTGGGAGTTTTATCATTACCACAGCTACGACCCTCCAACTCAGGGTTCCCGGAGACATCATTGGTGTTGAAGAAAAATGCAAAAAGAAGGCATTAAAAGTCTCTGCTTTGTCAGTGTCCCGAGGAGGCTCAGGGGAGACCTTATTGCTCTCTATAACTACCTGAAGGGAGGTTGTAGTGAGCTGGGGGTCAGCCTCTTCTCTCGTGTACCTGGTGATAGGACTAGAGGGAATGGTTTCAAGCTGTGCCAGGGAAGATTCAGGCTGGATATTAGGAAATACTACTTCTCTGAAAGAGTGGTCAGGCACTGGAATGGGCTGCCCAGGGAGGTGGTGGAGTCACCGACCCTGGAGGTGTTCAAGGAACGTTTGGATGTTGTGTTGAGGGATATGGTTTAGCGAGAACCATTGGTGATAGGTGGATAGTTGGACTAGATGATCTTATAGGTCCTTTCCAACCTTAGTGATTCTGTGATTCTGTGATTCTGTGATCAAGTAATGGACATGGTTTAGTACCAGATCTGGAGTTTGGTGGCCCTGCCTGTGGCGGGGGGGTTGGGGCTTGACGATTCTTGGGGTCCCTTCCAACCCAAGCCATTCTATGATTCTATGAGAACCTTCTCTATTTTCAGAAGAATAAGATCAATTATGATGAAATTGTGTATTTGTTAGGTTAGAACACTAAGCTGAAATATATTTTCCAATAAACTCCCATGAAATAGGAAGAATATTTTTAGTAATAACTTTTAGTAGCAGTAATTGTACTTCATTTGAGAAACAGAGACAAAAAAAGAATTAAGGACAATAAGACTAGGTAAATATTACGTTTCCTTTGAAAATGATCTAATTTTTAACCTGTTTTTCAGATCCTTTAAAGTCCTTGTCTCCAAGTATGACAAAGAGGGATTCACAAAGACTTGGATGTAGCTAACATACTAAGCGTCCTTTAGTAGTCAATACAGACAGGTGGGTCCTCCAAGGGATAATTTAGGATGCTATTTCAAAAATTTTGAATCACTCCTGGAGGAGATTCTCAATCTCAGTTCCCTGATGGCAAAGATCAAGTGAGAATACTGCTTTTTCTGGACAAAATTGGACTTTGCTGGTACTCCTCATGATCATCCCTGGCCAGCAGGCATTTCTCAAATCCCCGCACCACTGCTGAGTTGCAATAAAGGCTGACAGTTCTGGTATGAAACAAACTTCAGTAAGAACTTCCATCAGATTTGAAAATTAAAGGTTCTAACGTAACAGTTTTAGCAGCTTTTTGGGAGCTTCCTGGGAAATAAATAACTCATGAAACTATATAAAATTTATATTTCTGAGCTACTGGAAACAAAAATAGGGATTTGTTTTAATTTGAAACCCCTCAAGTAAAGTAATTCATGATGTATTATCAGTTGTGTAAGGGCTCAAATCCTAAAATTATAGAGTTTCTTTTCTATAAAAACTACCTTGAAGTTGTATGTTCTTGCTGTGGAAAGGAAGAAAAAGTGTCATGATTTGAAAAGAGAAGCATGGAGAATACAAAGAAAAAGAAAAATAGAGGAGAAACAAAACACAAAGAAGGAAAGAGAGAAGAAAAAAATGAAATAAATAGGCTTCAAATTAACTGTTTCATTTGATAGTGTATTTTAGTCTGCTAAATGTCATAAACTAAGGGAGTCGAACAACAAGGCAAGAATACATTAACATAAATGAGTATTGAATGAGATACGTCCATCAGGGTCTGGAAAGTTGCCAGTGCAATTTTCTATTGGTTCTAGACCGTGCCTCTTATAAAAAAAAAAAAAAAAAAAAAAAAAGAAAAATTCCAAGCTTAAGAGAGGGAAACTCCATGTCATTTTAACATTTCATTTCATAATGCAGTGAAAAGCAAAATGGCAGCATGGAGAACATCTCTAGAAATGCAAGGAAGCAGAGCAAGTAGTAATCTGCTGCAGTAATTAAACTCTCTGAACATGAGAGATATAAAACTATTATGCTCAGATCAATGCAAAATTTTATCTGAGACAGTGCTTCTAACAGAAAAGAAAGTCTATTTTCTTTTAGATTTCTGTGAAAATAAAAAAGAAATTTTAAGTAATAATTTTGAAGAAATACCAACACTTATTCTGTCTTGTATCAAATTCTGAGGTTCTTGCAATGATAAAAGTCTATTGATACAGCATATTGTGAAACACATTCTACAAGTATGATCTGTATAGAGGAATTCCGTGAATTCCCTGTAATTCAGTGTTGACCTGATCACAAGATAGATAGATTAAAAAGAAAGAAATTTGTCTTTTCCTTCATAAATGTATGTAGCACACTTTTCCTCTTTACTTAGAGATCCAGAGAAGTGTATTTATACACATCATTAAGATCATTAAAATACTGACTGATTTTCAATAGTGTGGTTAGAGTGTACAAAATAGAAGTAATTTGTATAAAATGTGTTTCTAATATAGTCTGAATATAAATTAACCATATTAAGAAAAATAAGAAAAGAAATATTATATATTGCTACCAGAAATTTTTTTGGATCTTTTCCAAATATTTATCAGAAAAATTGCTTCAACACACCATAAAAAGTTTCTATACATTTTCCTAAGTGTTCCCATCCCCTCCAATATTTCTCTCCCAAATAAAGTAGAACTTATGCTTAAGAAAATATCTTCTACATTTCCTCTTCTTGATACATCCAATATGCATATCATTTTTTTTTTTTTGCTATACATCACTTTACCATATATCACATTTTCTTACATATACATTAGACATAATCAAAATATTTCAAAACATACTTCTTCCACCATAGAAAACACAGGAAAATCTGCCATCAGTGGTTACCCAAGAGACCAACAAAAAAAAATAAATCACTGCTTAACAGAGGTGGTCTTTTTCTAAAGTCAGAGCAGCAGAGTGCATTCTATACTTGTGGGAATACTTTGGTTTGATTTCTTTAAGACAAGAAATAGCTTAAACAGGGTGGTCCCATGAATAACTCTCTGTCTCACTTACTCTATGATAAACTCAAATAATAACATAATAAGCCTAATGCATATGTAACACAACTCCATCTGGGCTTGACTGATCCTAAAGGTGCATAGACCAGCAAGTTTTAAGAGCAGAACTGCCTTATCCTTCATGAAAGTCT